>JARQTI010000467.1:113177-131065 GCA_030142655.1 Trachelus tabidus
ACGGCCCTGGAAGTATACGTTGCATATAGGATTTTTCCAGGACCACCCTGGAAAATGCCAGATGTCCTGGAAACTGCGAATGCCCAACAGAAAAGGTCCTGGAAACGGCCTTCTAACATATTTATAATAGTATATGGGATTTTAAAAAAAGGGCAATCTCTATAGTTCCTGCACGAATTTTTAAAACTCCTCGTCTAAAATTTTGCAATGTTCCCTTTTAACATAGAGATTACCGCTAGATAGATCGGTAAGAGTCACGATTTTGGATGTAGGGTGATTAACCTAAGGAAGGTCGTTGGTTAATTTAATATGGGGCGTTAAGATGCTACCTGAGAGATAGGAATTGGTTCAGCGAGTGAAACGGGGGAAGTTTAGCGCTCTAATTCGTAATTTACGAATGCCGAGCCAAGGCGTGCAATAGTAACGGCCATTGTGGATTCAGCAAGTGGGGAAGGTGAAAAGCCGCGCAGGATGGAAGGTTTGGGGTTAAAGGAGGGTTTTAGGGTGGTTTAACGAGGGCAAATGAGTGAAGACAAGAGGTATTATTTTTATAGGGACGAGCCCCTGGTGACGGATCGGCCAACTAAATGGGCCGCGTCGCCACGCTCTACGACTCCTGTGGGCTTCACCCTCATCCTCTAGTCTTCATGCTTCCTGGTGCAGTTCGTCCCCCCTGGTCTTGCCTGACTTACTTAACTACGGCAGGGATCACCCCCCCCCCCTTATCGCACAACTCACCCTTCCGACCTTCTCATTGTCCCATCTTATAAAGCCTCAATCCCCTTAGTTTTCTTATTTTTCTCTGTGCAAGGGTTGAGAATGCCGCGAGTCGTAAATTTCCGAGAGGGCATTTTGATTAAATTTTTTATTATTCCACCCGGCAGAACCTTAACCGACGACCACCCCTTTACTTCGGCCTCCTGTTCGCACGAATCCCCAACGGGACTCGGGGCTGATTTACTACCGGCACACGGCCATTTTATATTCGACGGACGAATCTCTAATTACTAAGAATAATTTCTTCATTATGAAATATTCCCATAAAACTTGACACCCGACTACAGTCTCCCATAAAGAGTCGAACAAATGTTCTAAAAAAATTACAGAAAAGCCAATGTATTCGATGTAAACCAACTTAACGGTATAAATAATCTCAATACATATATACAACAGCCTGTCATTACGTTCCGATATTGTATACGCAACAGCGTAGATATGGATCGATGAGCCCTGAAAAAGTATTTGACCCTAGTCAGCAGTATTGTCCCACAAGAGCATTACTAATATGACATCCCCCGTAAAGTTAGTCTAGACTAGAATCCTTATGCTCAACAAGTGTCTCTCCTCAGAGGAAGACTCCTGGCGTGTCTCCGTCCCGCAGCGCAAGAGGTCCCGGAGGCGTAGACTCCGCCTCCCAAGCTCGAGAATTGCCAGGTGGGGGATATCACGTGGTCCACGGAGTATCCGCGGGAGGCCCCGCCCCCGCGAGAAGGCCCGATCTCCAGGTCATTCATGGCCGAGCCACACTCTCCGGCTCGCGAGTCTAGTGCGCACACACACCTGTCGTCCCGGCGCGCTCTATATATACGACCTACAGTCCCTCCTCTCCCCTTTCACCGTCCGATCCACCTGACCCCCCCCCGCCCCGCCACCGCCGCCACCACCACCGACATATCCCACTCCCTTTCACCCGCCCCCCTCGTTCCACCTTCCTTCCACACCAACCGCCTCCTATCCTCCCGCCACTACCCGGCCCCCTCGTCCTCGTGCGCCACGAAGCTGGCGGTCCACCTCCTTCCCAAAGGCTGGCCGACCCGAGTCGACCGCCGCGTATCCTCCGGCAAGCTTGCGCGCCGATCCGCGGCTCTCTTCTTCCGGGCAGTGATAATCTCGACGGTTCGGGATGTGGTGTAATTACAGATAAGTGCAGGGGAGCCTGAGAGATACGGATATACGAGAATTGATAGCTGTGCAAAGGAGTATATTAATAGATTAGGGTAGAAGTTTGATTGTTGATAAAGGTTATTAGGTAGCTCGATGGTAGATAGAATTGGTACCCTGTCAGAGCAGGATGTTTAATAAGGTGTAAGTAGTTATTATAATGATATTGGCATCATTAGGGGGTGATAATTAAACGCGAGTGTGAAACGTCGTCGTAGCGTGACGTAATTGGCCATTTAAGTGTGTGGTGATACAGTGGTGACTATCCCATCAGGTGTCCTCTATAGGGGGTAACTCTGCTTAGGGTGGTAGCGCGCCCCCGTGGGGCGTGCTGAGGGTTTCTACCGGGGTGGGTCATCAGTACCTCGTTATCGGAGAGGATTTTTTCAACCAGGAACACGATAAGAGGCTCGTGCTGGAGGGCTGGCTGATGCACCGGGGCGGCGGGGTCGCCGGAGCCCCTGGAGGCCACGGAGCCCCCGGCGGAGCTCGAGCCATCGAACTCGATCACCCACCCGCCATGCCCGGGGCACCAGGTTTTCCATGGGGCGCCATGCTCGCCGGACATCACGCTGCTGCCGCCGCCGGTATGATGCAACCACCACTTCCGGCTGCCGGGGATTACGCGCCCGCACCCGCTCATCATCCCTCCAGTCATCCCGCCATGCCCATGGATCTTCATGTGCCACAGGCTTTCCCTTACTACAGGTTGGATCACTATACTACCCTTCTCTCAGTCGTATCGATAGGCCGGTTCATATCCTTTTTTTTTTCTTTACCATTAGCTGACGTCACAGCCTTATCGCTGACTAGTGAACTAAATCGCACATGGGTTGTTTTACATATATATAAAATAAATATAGGGTTGTGATATCTATGGTATCTCTCATAAACTAAAGGTGTAATATGAAATATAAGATTATTGCGCTGGCTACTTACACGTGTCACGTTAAGCACTTAAATAGTTTCAGTTGCTTTTCATGTTGTGTCTTGGGCCGCGGCGCCCGCTGCCAGTTTCGCGGTTAATAGCCCAGAAGATGGTTTTGTGAGAAAAAGAAACTACTTTCAGGTTTTTCTTTCTGTCTATTATTATTACGTGACACGGTCCTGTTACCTCGACTGAAATCAGTATTTTGTAGCAGGTGCACACGTGCGCGCGGCGTCTGAAACGGTTTTCGTTCTTATTTTGCTTTTTACTTTTATCATTTTTCTGGCCGAAATTCTCGTTCGGTCGATGCGAATCGCATTCACTTTATACGTCGATCGACCAGAGTCTAATCGGTCGCATGAAAAATCCTTACGGTATCTGATTTAATACCGATATTAAATTGATTATTGAGAAAGTTATACGGGCTTTGGTACAAGATAACACGTGTCTGACGGGAAAATAATTGTTTCCCTTGTATCTCATTTCTTTATTAAACATTGGCCACGTTTTCGAGAATATGGAATATATTGAACTGTTGTACCACCAAAGAAATATTAACTTGTAAAAGGTGCGTTAATTTTATCTGGTACGGAACACTAAGATAAATAAAATATAAAGTAAGGTTGCTTAATTCGTTTACTGACACCTGATATAGAACCAAAGTATCACCGCCAACGAGCTATTTCTCTGTAACAAGATTGCATACATAAATGAAGAATGCAGTAAAGTTGCTTAAATATCGCGTTGAGTTGATTTAGGCACTGTTACGATTTAGACAACCTGCCCCCATATTATTTTTAAAAACATTCAATTCGAATGTGCAAGTTGAAGCGATGATGACAGCGAAAGTAAAAATGATTCATGAAGAATTGCTAGGAGGCTCATCAATTTGTCGATTGTGTTGTTAATCAATTAACGTCTATCATTATGAAGTCATTCGATAATCGTCACATAAATAATAGTACAGCAAGATCTGGCAGGTAGACGGTGGCAGCAGTAGCGATAGCAGTAGCAACGATAGAAAAAGAAAGAAGTTTAAAGAAACACGAGACACACGCCATGCAAGAAACCCATTATAATTCCTAGCTCGTCCAAGTTATTAGCATTCCGCTATCAATTATCCAGCAATGGCGTGCATCACGTAAATCCGTGAATCCTTTGAACCTATAAAATTATAAATTCGTAAGCAAATGAATGAAGGAATCCTTCTTACGAGTATAACATGCGTATCTACGAAGACTGTGGGTGAACAGGGCAGAGAAGAAGTTCGGGAAAATTGTATAGAAATTTAAATCAAAGAAATCTGAGTCGTCATTGAAAACAAGTAAAAATGATGCGTGTCAGTTTGGCAGCCACGCATGACCACTTGTTGCCTCCCTTGAATCTAACGCCGACCCTCCCCAATCCTTCAGCCCTACTGTGCAGGAATACCACTTTGCATGGATTATATAGAGAAAATAAAAATTCACTGGAAATCAGGATTCCTTGTAGGCTAGAAAACGTTATTTTGATTCTTAGCAAACAGACAATATTGCGACGGGTATCCGCGAAAAATTTTACCACATCCAATCGCTCTAATACGATCTCTTCAAAAAAATCTGAACGAACCTCGTTAAGCTTCACTAAATTTCAATCCCGAGGAATGTCCTGAGCCTCAAATGTCATAGCTGTATCATTATTACTTTGTATAAAAGTATAACTGTGTTCAGATTAGCGTGACGACATCTTCCGGAGCAATAAAATTCTTGGTCTTTGTTTTCTCTATGTTTCACAGTCAATTTTATTAAAATTGCAATCTGGATAATACTACAAATACCACTGAACACGTGAGTCCCAGAAACTTGTAATACAGTAACGTAGCACATGTAGTACCATATGTGTGTAATGTCAGTACACAAGTGCTGGCAGCAAGTAGGTAAAGACAGTCTGGCCAGACAGCAAGGTTTCGGTGAAACAAGAGAAAGACTAGCTTTTGTGCCATCGAGGTTGGCAGCACTTTTTCCATGTCCTTCGACCAGCCCGTGCCTCTGTGACTAATGCAATATTCCGCGAACAGCCTCAAAGAAAAGCCCTCTACCGACGAAACTGTATGTATACCTTGGCTCCTCCCCCTGTAGGGAAAAAGCTCTGTGCTAATTGATGCCTGGAACGGCGGGTATGGAGTAAAAATTCAAGTCGTTATAAGGACAGATGAAAAACGTATATTATACACTTGGTTGATATTGACGATGAGTAAACTTGGAGTTAAAGTTAGCGACTTTATCCTATTTTGGGCCCAGTGCGCATGCGCGCGAATTATTTGCCGTAATCACTGAATCTTCATGGTTTTGCGATATACCAAGAATGTTAGATGCTTACGGTACATAGTCCACCATCCACAGAATATACCATGTAACGGAGTACTCATATCTTTCATACACATTATTTAGGGATTGGATGCGTTATTGAATGATGGCTCTATGTACTGCGACCTCACGGCTGCTAATGGGACCGGACACGCTATGCGTAAGGAATCGTATGAAGCTACAGTGCCGGATATTCAAGGTCTGCCCTAGGACTCATTACTGAAATTTCCAATAATTTTCATGGATGATATTCCGTAAAAGACTGCTTTGTTTAAACAAAATACAGAACTGTGATTACGGCATTAAAAATTATACGCAAAGAGATGCAAGGTGTCGATTACTGGAAGGCAGTATCCTAATTATTAAATTAAAATTTAGAATTTTTAAATTTCCCGCCATAGATCGACGCGTTTCGATTCTCTGTGTTTCGTATTTCTATATAATTATTTAATAACTGCCAATGGGCAAGATATCGCACACATATATAACAGTGCTCGAAGCACATTACTCGTGTTCACGTATAGCATTGGTCAGATTGCATCCTGGGGCAAAAGCAGTGCAACAGAAGCAAAGGCAGAAGCCAAGCTGGCTGCCGCTGAGCGACCGATAAATAACTTGGTTGCGTTTTTATCGAACGGTCGTTTCTCCCGACTACGACGAGGAGGAGGGACGGGCGGGAACACGAAGACGGACACAGAGAAGTCCAAGACAAAGTTGGCACCCCTGGTCCAGGACAGCAGAAACGTATAGCTGCTCCTGAGGATCCTTCGACTTGTAGTATACGTGGTACCGCTAGCGGCTACTATGGGCCAACTCCGAATCAACGAGTAAAGACGGTCCACTCTGGCCCAGTCAGGCTGCGCGTTTCGGCCTGGTCTGGGCCTGGCGGTTCCAAACGGCCGCAGCCAACTCGGGCCGGTAGTTGGTCGCAGACTTTTTTCTCGGCTATCGGGCAGCGGATCGGCCCGCGATTCTCGACTGCAATCAGAATTGATTATAGCCTGCCGAAACCACGCCGCGGCGCGTCCCCCATATTATACAACTACGCTCGGGGCTACGCTTCCCTTTAGCTTCGGGGTCTCAACGGCTGACCCATCCGATACGATATCTTACGTACTTCACACTTTGCACTGTGTCACAATCTCAGCGATATTTTGTTACATTTCTGTTTTATACCTCGAAGACTGTACTTTACTCAAGTCGTTATAGAGCTTACTGCACGTGACCATCGACCTTCGCACCAGTGCCGCATTATCAGTGATGAATCGGAGAACTATGGTCCAAGTGTACACTTTGAAGTTGTATGGATACATGCGGACAAAAAGGTTGAAGTATTCTTTTTAAGAACACAATGAATTTCGCCGAACCTAATTTTTCTGTTGCAAAAAACGCAATAAGATCCAATGAAAATTGTATATCGAGCGCTCGGGCGCCTCGTAGCTATTTAACCAGGAATGCATTCCACTTGCGAATTATGCATCCGAATTACCGATAATGCAAGAAGCCCAGGGCTGAGAGTCATTTTAAACTCATCCCTGTCTTGGTGCACTCGGGCCATATTACTCGAATGCGGCCAAGCGATAAAGCTACGTAGCTCCGTGATTACCGATCGTTTCCATGGCGCCGATCGCGACGTCTTAATTAGACGTGTATCGGGGGATCGCGCGCGCGACGCGCGCCCATATTGCTTGTAAACATTTTTAGACTTCACGTATGTGATATTCCTTTCTCTCTCTCTCTCTCTCTCTCTCTCTCTCTCTCTCTCTCTCTCTCTCTCCCGCCCTCCCTCTCTCTCTCTGTCTCTTTCGCTGTTTCTCTACACGTAGCGTACACAATCCTGAAACGCCTATCGATACTCTATTAATAAGCGGTCCCGATTTAACGTCGGCATTAATTAGAAAAGTTATTCCATCTTATGTTTTTGACGTACAAACACATACATATACTATCTGTACGGTGTATAATAGACCATTAATCCCCAGCCAGGTATATAGATAGTCCCTTTTTTTTATTAGATGAAAATTTTCGATGAGGCCCCAGTTCGCTTGTATATGAAGGTACCCGGTGTATACGAGGGGACTTGTCTCGAAGAAGTCGTCAGTGAGTATCAACCTTCAAGGCTTTTCGGGGCCCCGTGAAATTCATGGTAATGGAATAATGTTACCGTTGCGCGTCTTAAATCCCTCCACCTCACCCACCCCGTCTTTCCTGTTTCTCTATTCGATTTTATTATTATTTTTTTTTTTTTCATTATCATCGCCCAATCCATATTGTCCTTTTACTTTATTCCACGTACGCAAGGTGATTATAATCGGTATTACCAGGAAGGAGCACTACTGCTACTACTATACAAGCAGTGGGATGGTCTGTTGATTTGTCGTTTTACATACTTACGTACTTACATACATACATACTTTTCTTGTGGGTCTTTTTCCTTTTTTCTTTTTTCTTTGATTTTCTTCAATACATATCTACCTATAGCCACTCACTTACCTTTTGGTAGGTGACTGCGTAAAGTTCACAACCGCACGTGCGTACTTGGCCTATTGCGTTCACAATGGACGACCCGGGTCACGTTGGAGCGCGTCGAAGTCGCATTAATGCTGAGTGATAGGTGTGGACGGACCTTAATTATTTCAAAGAACCGTATCAGGCCGCATTCCACACGAGACACGACACTCGCCAGGGAACAACCCTCCGTATTCCACAGAGTATATATAATGCAGACAATACCTCTTTTTTTAATTGTATCTAATTTATGTTTATATAATTATGATAAAATTTTAGAAAATAATTTATCTTTTTATTTATACATGTAAACATTGACTTTAGTGGCAATGAGGTCTTGTCAGAGTTGAGCTGGGTCAACATTTGAAGGTACTCATGGGTCTTATGGGTCCCGTGATGAACTTTAACGGGACTTCAGCTTAAGTTCGTCGCTTGATTTCGTTTTTCGATTTCTACCGATGTTCACCGACGCTCATCGGAAAAGTACGAAGAGAAGTGGATGAGTAGTATATATATATATATATATATATATATATAGCTGCGTGAAGAAACGATCGAATCAGCCAATCGTGAAGAGGCAACGTCACCGCTCGAAAATTCTCGATCCTACCGAGATCCAAGTCAATTTCACGCGTTGGATTTGTCCAGTAGGTTTTTTTATTTTACCCTTGTTTCTCACTTTTTTTTATATTTTCTACACAGAATTCAGTCCAGTGGTGACTTTCAGTTCTCCAACAAATATGGAAGGACTCATATCCTATAGCTTGCTGCTTACTCTACCTCTAACTTTTTTTTCTCTCTCTCTCTTTCTCTATTTTCTCTCTTATTCTATTTCTCTTTCTGCTTTTGTATCCCTCGATATTTACCACAATATTTCTAGTGCACAAATTCTTCTCACGATTCAAATTTTGCAAGAGAGTATTTATCTATATGCTAATCTATATAAAAATAGACAACAACCTTAGACGAACGGTATGGCGTGTAAAAAAAGGAATCATAAAAAGAGCGTAGGAGCAAAGTTTGCTCGGCGCGTGCTGGGCCCCTTTTCTTTTAAAGGGGCCCCTTTCGGTGTCCTCGTCCAGAAGAACCTCCTGGCTCCCCTGTGTAGGCTCGTCTTCTGATCTTCTGCTTCTGCGAGTATCTACCCACCTATACGTAGGTAGTAGGTACCGACTTACCTTCCTGCTACCATTCTCACTGAGGTTCACCTCCATTTCTCCCTCAGAAGACAACGCGGTTCACAGTTCTCTTCCCTCTTTGGGTCCCCATCATGCAACCGGACCGTGACGGCGTGCGTATTTTACGAAACTCGTTAAAAAACTTGCCGGCCGCTACGTAAACCCGCGGCACCGTGCGCCGCGGCGCTCCTTTATTTGTGGATTTCTTCTGTGTCTCTCTATCTCTCTTTTTACCTCATTTTATTCTTTTTCCTCCCCCCTTCTCTCTCTTTCTCGCTCTTCCCTTTTCTTTTTCATTTCGTGGGCCCCTGGTCACTTTAATGGGATCTAGTTCCTCGAATATGTGTGTCTCGTACATTGTTCTGCAACCACGTGGCGTTGCCCTCGTCCTTATTATCTATCTGGCCTTTCCGTTTTTTTCTATTTCATTTGAACTTCCGTATCTTTTCCTTGTGAACCTTCTGGACTATTGCTGCATCCCGTACCTTCTTTATGCTTCGTGTATGTATATATATTTCATATGCGCACGGTCTTTTTTTAGTTGCGTTTGTTAGGAAGTGTCTACGCATGTATTGTATTTACGTTTCATTTAGATTAAACTGGGTGAGTTTGTACGCACGTACGATTCTCTTAAGCGCCTCACTCTCCCTGTGGCCATAGGGATGGTAAGTTCTATGATTAGTAAGAGAGAATAAATAACTGGGATTGGTGGGAAATGCGGCCAATTGGTTTCATAATTTTTTTTTTTGGGGTTTTCTTAAAAGTACCTATGGTCGCACGGAGACACGCCTGTGAAATTTCGTCGTTGCTCTAGGTTTCTTTTTTTACTCCATTATTCTTCCTTTTTTATATTATTTCCCCACTCCTCCAACGACAAGAAAGAAAACTAATATCTTTTTGTCGCCGCTGGGAGCAGCGTGTCGCAAGGTGAATTGCGCGCGAGAAAATGTTTGCATCGACGTCTCGACGCACACGGAAAGAATTTTTCTATAATTTTTCCTGTGAAATTTATGGAAAAAGTTATTGTGAAAAACAGGAAACGTAGAACAACTTGGTATTCTTTCATTCTTTTCCGATAAGGCAGAACATTTTTAATGGCAGCCGAAGAAAATTTTACGATGTATATTGTAAATTTCAAAACTGAACATTTTTAACGACCGCATTTCGATGGTATCATTCAAAGGTCGACCTTTATTTCATATTTTGCTTACGATCTGTCGAAGAAAGAACTTATTTTACTCGTGAAAGGACTAAATGTATGATGCAATAGGTATTTAAGTTATTATTTAAATGATAAGGATGTCTTTTGGATATTTATATCTTTCGACGATTTACAATAAGTTTTAGCGATCAATAATGCATATTGAAAATATACTTTTATTCAGTCGAAATAGACAATCCAAAAAGTTGGCGATGATCACTGGAAAGGTCGGCCAAACGTACTGTCGAAAATAAGGAAATGTGCACTTTCACTCTTCTACTAAAAATAAGTCGCAAAATTGCTGAAGGTAACAATTAGAGAAATGAATTATTTCGGAACACCACGATAAATAATTATATGATCCCACAACATGATCTATTGAAATCCACTAGGTACTTTTTTCTCATTTGGCCGCAATAAGGGATGCAAATAATGTACTCGACGTAAAATTTAATATGGTAATTATAATAATTTTTTTTAGATGAGTTTATACATTAACTAAGATATAATTTTAAGTTTTACTTGATATTTTGTTAAGTAACAATTTGTTACCATTGCGCATTCGTGAAAAAAAGACATTTTAAATTTGATTCTTTTTACGAATTTTTCTAAAATAAACAGATAGTACGATTGAAAGTTCCACAATGTCCATCAATCGTCGTAATTTTTATGATAATTTTAAATGACAGATCCTCTCCGTGTAGCTATTCGGATTAATTTATCGTGTTTGTCACGTTTGTCTTGCAAGATGAAAAAGATAAGAAATAATGAAAAGGATGACGGTAGAAACTCTGTACCCTCGACGCTGCATCATCGAAGGAGTAGGCTTATTCTTATTTCACGTGGGACGGATGAATCCTGGCGAGAAAGAAAAAGAGAAAGACAAAAAAGTAAAGGGGAAAAGGGGAGGGAAATCGAGTGAGTTCCGGGGAGAATCGACTTATTCTTTCGAGCCATTGGAAGTTAATAGGAAGGGCTGTTTTCCTTAGAGGGTAGGCATCTAATAAGGGTGAGCTGAGGAGAGACGAAGAAAGAAAGGGAAAAAAAAGGAGGGTGAAGAAAAAAGAAAATGTTTCCAGAACCCCTCGACACGTGGAGGAGAGTCTCCGAAGCGTAACTTAGCATATTTTATTTGATTTTTTGTATTGGATAATAGCCTCAGGTAATGGGGTGCTCGGGCCCTTCGCGCCCTTTCTATACTTTTCTCCGCACCCTTTTTCTCTCTTTTTTTTTTCACAAGTCTCTCATTCGCCACCCGAAGAAGGGCCAGCCGACAAATTTTCGCACACCAACTCACTCGGCCACCCTTCCTGTATTCAACCAGCCACCCACTGGTAAGCGGACTAGCCGGCTGCCGCCTGGATGGCAAGAAACCACCTCAACCCCCAACGCTTGCATTAACAAATTTACATTTTTTAAATGGCGCGAGGGTCGTCGCTCCCGCTTGATAACTTGCCAGCCATTTGTCCCACCAAGAAATTAAACCTGACGCCGTTTCGTCTTAATAAGCGACCACAGAAATACGACGTGCACTAACCAGTGCTGAGTGGCGCTGGTGTCGTTTAAATATTATGCAGTGATTAGAGTGTGTACATCATCAGCCAACCACTGACGTTTCATGCGATTACATTTTTGAATATACAAACTTCACCTTTTAACCAAACGTCGTTACTGCTTGGACTTCGTACAATGTAATCGTTTATATCAATCGATTATTACGTTATTTTTTGCATTTCTATGCCTCAGCGTGCATTTCGCAGTGCGCGTAAGACTGACTGTAGGACTAAATATTTCAAGGTCGTCGATGAAAGATTTTTCTTTAACGGATGAGATAATACATAAAGTTCCCTTGCGATAGTCGGTGTATGTAAATGCACGTAATCCAGGAAGCGTATGCTCGGTACGTAATCATCGAAGAGATGACGTTATCAGTGCTTTAGGGTGGATCAGAAGGGGTACCTTAAGGGGGTCCACCACCGAACAGATATTCCAATAAGAATACTAGGTACGTAAAAGTAGTTGTATAGGAGTAGGTAGGGCGAGAACCTATACATATTTAATGAGGGTGCAGACTCGTAAAAAGTGGCGAACGAGCCGCACCCCTCCAGCACACACGTACTCCACAGGGTTGGTTGGCGTTGAGATACTTTTATTCAAATCTCACCCGATCTTGGTTGCACCGCGAAGATGCTCGGAGAAATGTATCAAAGAAAAATACACGAAGTGGTCTCGGCGGCATGCATAAACATAATCCTCGCATAATGCATATTTCAAAATGTCTCCGAGGACGGGAGTGAAGAGGGAGAGAAGGACAGAGAAAAAATAAAACGCAGCGGACAGAAGGAGCTCGTTAATATCTTCAAATTTAGGGGGTGGAAAGGCCTATCTTCCCTTCTATACGACAGCACATATGGAAGAGCCTATGGAAATTGAGCGTGACGGAGAAGGATGAAAATAAAAACAGGAATTCATCCCTTTAACGTAGGGAAAGAGAGGTGGGGGGGGGAGAGAAAGGGGTGTTTCTCAAGACACGTACCTGGCCAGGCGTACTGGTTTAAGGGTGTAAGGATTATTAGCATGGAAAAGAAACTGGGAGAGAAAGGGGCTACGTTGAATAAGAAAAAAGATAAAGGAGAAGAGAGGGATCAGTAGAGGGAGAAGGAAAGTGCGCTCGAGGCGCTCGAAAAAGAGAGAAATTGGATTTCTCCCTTTGAGAATAATCTCTTCGTGCACAGGCGCCATGAATCAAAGCGCGCGAAACTCCGATAAATATAAAAACGCATTACTCAGCTAGCGAAGATAATATAACGAGACGGCGGGCGGCGCGACGCTCGAATGGGAGGATATGGGGACGTACACGCCTGCAAATTCGCAAGTGCCACGTGTGGTGCACCGTATAATTCACCGAACGCGAAAACATGGAGACAGCTATGGCTTTCGGTTAAATTGCGGCTTTTTTTGGCATTACATATTATCCCACACCCTTAGACTTCGCTATACATACGGGTACGGGTATGCAAAATGTCTTACTACTAATCTATAGACTTTCCTTGGTGCATCCTTGGAGTGCATCAAAGAATGAAATACTAGATGCACTTGTGCCAGCACATGTGTGCATTATACTTGCACAACGATGTTCGTGAATTTGTCATTAGGATTTGTGGGCATATACATATATATATGCGCACATTGTACATACGTGAATTAGGATTGAAGGGAGTACATACGTGCATATATGGCATGTGTGCACTTCACACGAGGAACATGAGGCACATATGGATGGAATACACAGAAGGCACGAGAGAAGGACGGTATGAGGCGTGGGCCGAGTCCCATAAGCTTGAAGAGTTGATAAGGTTAACTGCGATATACGAAGGGAGGTCAAGTGACCGCGTGGGCGATACTCGTTAAACTTTCGGTGCGAGACGTTTGCATTTGAGGCTTGTGCATTTTCCTAGGTATATGTAGGGGCACCTATGCTGCAATCAAAGTGAATCTCTAGGAGATATAAAGGTATATTGTATGACACAGTATCACACACGTATGTCGCATATGCGTGACGCATTGTGTGCGTTGAAGTTAATGCTTTAGCATTGAGAAAGAATTGCACGGGCTGTAGTATTGTAAAGAATGTCGTAGCGGGAAATTCAAATTCCATAAGAACGTTGTACAGATAGCGATAAACGTCACTCGTTTGAATTAGCTGTTGTTTCTTTTTTTTTTTTTAATCGAACAGATCAAACTGTAGATACTTATACACAAGGTCCTAGATTCTGTATAAGAATCTTGAAAATTCCCGAAGGAAGGACCTATAGGGCCTCTTCAGAAATGGGCCCTACTGAGCAAACAGGCGTAAGCCGTTATGTCAAGCGAGCCGCTGATGATTTTACTCATTATGTCGTGGACAGCCTTGCTCGGGCCGACGACATTAAACGGGACGATAATTATGGAACGCTTCGGATGCTAACAAGTTATAATAATTGTATTCTTTTATGACTCGACACCTAGCGGGAATGCTTGTTTTCTTTTTTATGTTCTTTTTTTTTCTTTTTTGAAAATTCGACCATAACTCATTGTCGGCAGCATCTTACGACTGTTTCATTGAAAATACAAAAAAAAATCTATATGATACTCTACAGAAAATAAATAAAATAAAATATTGTCCTTTAAAAAAATCGTATTAGATAATTTTGAAATACGATTAAATATTTTAATGATTTACGTTAAATGCAGCTGAGCCCATTACCACGATATCGTTAATTATTTCATAATGGCAACGGTGCAGAAAGATATGCAATGAATCTTATTATACACCATTATTGTTATTATTACTATATTTTAAATAAAAATTGATTTCAAGAAAGGTAATCTCCGCTCACGCAGCTGCGAGTAGCATCAAAGCTTAGTGATATTATTATTAAACAGAATGAACGCATCGACGTAATAATTATGGTCGACCGCCATGATAGATGACTTGAACTGTACAAGTGACCTCTGTGCACAGTCCCTGTACGTACACCATCCCTTCTCAATAGAGGTCCTTCTAAGAGGGGCCCCATTTTTGAGACGTTACCGAGTCCAAGCTTTCCTAATCCATCAAGTTCCTCTCGCGAAGATTCTCGTAATTACAGTGTTGATCATATCCCCCCGCTCTTGTAAGAAACCAGTCTAGTAAATATGGAAGAAAGGAACTCTATCGAGTTCTTGAATCCTGCACTCCAACGTAATACCAATTTTTTATAGGTTATATAGGGTTAGATTATGTGACTACTGCGCAACTGGAATTGTCAGTAAGAAATTCAGTGCGGTAACGCATCCTATAATTATTAGATTAATGACTCTAGTAGTTAAGGTTAGATTATTTCTATACCAGCTTTACTGATCGATGTACAGATAATTGTTAAGTTCGACTAGATATGTGTGCGTGTGTATATATAAATATGTGTATATATGCTACGTCGTTTTCTACTTTTACTCGTACAATTACTCGGTTATAATGCATATGGCATAAATAGTTAAGAAATCATTATCAATCGGATGAAATTCATTGAGCAGATAGGTACCGTTGGCATCTATTATCATGACGTCCTCGTTGGTGTCGTCCGATGTGGACGGACGCGCTGCATCGGAATTAGCATAGCCCGGCCCCGCGGACTGGCTTATGCTAATCGCGCGTTTTCAACGAGACTCCGGTCGATAGCTTATGTTAATTCAAGAAGAGGAAAGGCCCCTTTGAATGACAATGCCGACCTGTTAACACTTCCGAGTCGGCGATTAGTCTAAGCGCTACGCATCTGTCACAGGTGCCTTCATCTCTCTCTCTCTCTCTCGCTCTCTCTCTCTCTCTCTCTCTCTCTCTCTCTCTCTCTCTCTCTCTCTCTCTCTCTCTCTCTCTCTCTCTCTCTTTCCCTTTCTCTTTCTCTCTCTTTCTCTCCAACTCCTTTTATTCTCTTTATACTATCCAGTACTATTTATATTATTATTCCTCTACCTGAACCGCTCCCAGATACCGATATTATGCTACCTACAAAGACGTCCATGATTTTTTTCTTTATTTTCCTTCCCTTTTCCTGATTTACAAAGTCTACAGAAATTCTGGTCTGAGAGACTTCTTTAGAAGAATCCTTGAACGTGGGAAATTTTATGTTATTGTATAGCATTCTCAAGGATATATTATTGATATTACGATTTAGTGATTTAACTAATGTATCTTTCCAATAAGTCAGGTTAGTACGGACAGTAAATTTCATAACTGTACTTAAATGTATTATTTAACTATCGATATCCATTCATCGAGAGTACTGCACTTTTTTGGTCATTTCTGCGAATACGAGAGATACCAGGTTGTTTTTGTTCTTAGACTGGATGAAGTAGCAGTGAAACAATCTATATAGCTGCAACGTATGAGTATACCTTGCAGCGATCTATAGCTGTCCTTAATTCCCCCCACGCAACTCGACTTACTTCGACTCCCTTTATTCGCTTTACTTCGTTTACTCCCTTTACTTACTTTACTCACTCGAGTCGATCGGCTTGCTCGCGAGTAGGTAGTCGCTACCACTAAGGTAGCGCGTTCCCATGAATAATACACGGCCTGCACAATTAGCTCGGCCGTTTCCAATTTAATCGACGAATTATCAACCCTTCAGGGAACCCGTCTCGAGTCGAGGAGAAAGGTAAGACAAAAAAAGTAAAAAGAAGGGGAAAAAATGACAAAGACAAAAGACACAACGACAATTATCCGGCGTAACTTGACTTCTGCCGTAACAAATGCAGCCAACTGTACATAACCTGTAACCAGTAGATTTTTATTACAATTATATCGTATCGTACGTTCTCCTTGTGCAGGAAAAAAAAATTATTGAAAGAGGTTTTCTTAATGAACACTATGCAATTCAGTTTGGAAGAATGTTCTAAATGTAATCTTGTGACGTCATCAACGAAGCGTACTCTTTGCAGCATTCACGTACTGTATGTGATACAGGTTGTTTTTGACAAACAAAAAAATTGTATTGGAGAAAGAGAGAGAGAGAGAGAGAGAAGGGAGAACCCTTTAGGCAAGAGACGCATAATTTCAGCGTCGGTGCCGAGATCGTATTTGAGATTCGATAAAAATTACATGATATAACGAGGGACGAGCAAGTCCTAGCCCGAAGCCAATCGGCGTTAAGCAAGGCGATTCGTATCGAAGTGTTTTTACCGCGCTGCTTCAGAAAGACGATTACTTCGCTATCGTGTGTTTAAGCCTTAACGTGAAAGGCCAGGTTAAGGAGAGTAAGAAGAGAAGCTGCCGAGCTTGAGTACATATTACGAGGCATAAAAACAGGGTCGGGGAGACCAGGGATAAGTTAGGTTAGGTCATTTTCTTACTCTTGGTCCTTCTGTATAAGCGCTGTTATAAAGATGTGACAGAAAAACATAAATAACGTTCTAAACGGCGATAAGAAGTTTGCCATGTTAGGGGACTATTACCAGCTCATAAAAATACATTCATGGTTAGACAAGATGTTAATCAGCTCATTAATCGAATGAAAGTATCGAGCCGTTATCTTATGGGTGCAATGTGCTGCCATCTTTCTCTAACTGCAAAGAGAACTGATTGATTTGTTCCCCTGCATGAGTTGACTTTTCCGCATTACTTTTTTGCTATTGTCAAACCTCGATTATCCATACGGAATCTGCGAACCTAAGGGTCTAGGCTAAGCGAGAAAAAAAGGTGTAAGAGGGTATTAAAAAGGGCACGGAGACCCTTGAGAAAGGTTTGCTAATGTAAACGGAAGCAGATCGCTCGATCGCGTGATAATAATGATTCTCGTGCTTCGACTTAGGATTCCGGTAGGTGGGCAGTTCGGGGACTAGTTTAGAGACCAAGGCAGTGACCTAAGCTAACCTGACTGCCGTCTACTATACGTTTTCTGACTTTCGAAGGGTGCAGGATGGAGGAAGATACAAAAGTGGCTAACGGGGTCAAAGAATAAGGGAATGATTAACCAGTCTAGAGGCCCGATATCAATTTTGCTGAATAAATCGAAGGAAATAGTTACTTTCTTGCATTAATTCGGTATGTACTCTTTGTATTGGTACGAATATATATACAGGGTGTTCCGAAATTACCTGACCAACAGGGTATGGCGGTGTTCGGGAGGCTTCATTGATCACGAAAATGACTTTCCTTTTCTCCGGAAGCTCTTAATTTTTAAATGGAAGCAAGTCAAAGTTGACTAATCAGAGCGAAGCATCAACAGAAACGTAGGCACCTACGAACTCTGAGTTTTCTTCCCTTGCTT
>JARQTI010000467.1:131165-152943 GCA_030142655.1 Trachelus tabidus
TTTTCGTGATCAGTGGTGCCTCCCGAACACCGCCATACCCCGTTGGTCAGGTAATTTCGGAACACCCTGTATATATGTATATGTATGTACATAAATTATATAAAGAGAATCTTTTCTAAGAATACGAATCTGCGTGATGATTGATATACGAAACAAGAAAAAAAATAGATCGTAAGGACTGATACGGTCTATTCAAAGTTTAAAAGAAAATAAGAAAAAAAAAGTAGTAATATCAAGGTATTAAGTAAATAATAAAATGTAGATCGGGAAAAGATATGAAGAAGATCGCAAAAAAATAAGAAATTCCTTATTCCGTATGTAAGTGAGGCCCAACCTTTCGAGCAACAATGACGTGCTCTTTTACCTCCGGACCTCCGCACTTTTTTGAGTTTATCTAAATTTTCGATATGCTTAGGTGATATATCGTTTATTTGAATAAGTAACAAGCGTCGAGCAACCCGTTAAGGGCTTATATGGGGGCGTCCGATGGTTCAGAAGTTAATAAAAAGATACTATCCATATCCGTATGCGTGAAACCTATACAAAGTCATTAGGAATATCGGGTCCAGTAAGGCCCAAAAAATACAGATACTCACGCGTTCGAGCCCACGGCACGCAACACACTTTTCCATAAAGGCGGGACTACATATGCGTATGCGGACACTAAAGTCGTGCGAGTAAGTGTTGAGAGAGACACCGACGCAGACGCTCGGGCGCCTCCGTCGCATCCCGAGCCAATAAATCCGGCCTGCCTCATTACTAGGCTTGTCTCTTTAATTGAAATCTCGTGTTTTTCCAAACTACTTTTTTGTTACGCTCAAAGTTCCAGCTTTTATTTAAAATGTGCGACACCTCGCCGATAACCGGGCGCAACTCCTTGGCTCGTTATTTATGCTTACTGATGCACGCGGCCTATGCAGTCCCTTCCACCCTTCCACCCTTTCATCCTCTGCTCATCCCCCTGTAACATCAACCCCTCACCCACGGCCCCTCCCCTCCCGCCTACTCTCTCGGCACCCCCTATCCTTCTTCTCAAGCCTTCCCTCCAAGACTGCAACCCATCAACGGGGCCTAATCGCCTTCAAGGTGCGCGCGCATACCTGCATGCACATTCATTTCGTATATATTATATACAGTTGTATATGCACACAATATATTGTAATCATTTTTTAAAGAATTTTTTCTACCAGCTACATTGCAGCGCTCAAGAGATATACCATTTCGTTGTATGGGTATAGGTTGTATGGTCAGATGTATGGTTATTCTTGAGATCGTTTATTATTATTGTTATTGACTTGCGATTCGTTTCTCTCTCTCTCTCTCTCTCTCTCTCTCTCTGCCGCTTTCTTACAGTCGTCCGTATCTGTGTCGTTATTAAGGTAGAAGGAATGACGCGCAATAGGTTTAATGAAAATAAATAATGAAAAAGGGCCGGAATGCACGGTATAAGAAATGTCGCAGTCGTCGACGTCGCGTCAAGCCGTAAAGACCGACTTGTTAACTCCTGATCGATTCGTGCGTCTCGCGGCCATATATTACAAACTTTAATATTAAATTCCAACCCGTCACTCGTAATAGTTTCCACTTACGGCGGCGTATTTTATTTAGTACCGCTGCGCTTTTCGATACGAGCCACTGCGCGATGTATTGGACGTTAACAGATATGACTATTTGAAATTTCTACAGGACAAAAATTGTTTATATTTTTTAAGAAAGCTTGCTCTTGCTTTCGACTAGATCCAAGTATTTGTCGTTTATATTTTTTATTTATTTATTTTACGAAGGACGATAGCCGACGGGATTATTATTCTTTGGAACTGTACCTATCTAAGGATTTTTGTTTTATATGCAACTTAACACGTGGCATACAAAAAGATAGATTGGTAATGACATCGAAAGAATAAGTAACTGTTTGATTCGTCGAGTCGGCAGGCATTAGGGTGGTCCCACATTATCCGGCACATTGAGGCTAATTGAGGAGACACGGCCGGGAAGAAATGCTTGACGTTATTACACACGGTACACACGCCGCGCCGCTCATCTCTCGACGTCGTGTTATCTAAATGAATAGTGACGTCCGGCCGTGAAACCACACGACGCCGACGACGACGTCGATTGAGGTAACGCGTCGCATTTGAAAACGTTATAGGACCTGTATGTTTACATATATAAAATATCTGTGGAGGATGTACTGTCCCTTACGTGCCGTATATTACGCTTGTCAATTAAATTATTTGACAGCGACCTCTTTCTGTTGTTGGATAAAGAATTTTTGTTTTGCAAATATTTTTGAGAAAATTTTCTCAAAATTATTTTCTTCTCGAGACTCGTTTCTTATGATATTTTCTACAGTAACAATAGGAATTACTATCGTACAAATTGTACCGTGCGCCGTATTTATAGGTATAGTTAGTGTACTACGGTACAGCGTGGTATAACTTGGCCAGGAATAACAAGAGTGAAACTACGCTTTTTACCTAATAATCTTGCGTCCATTATATGTGTCACGGTAGACTGGCATTTTACGTTAACGCGAGGAATTGGGTCTTACGCGTCTAGTTACGTACAGGTAATAACTTTTTCAGTGCCAAACAGATAAAGTAACGGAAACATAGAAGCGCGGAAAAAAGGTTGTAGATCAGATATTATGGTATTTCCACAAAAATGAATAACTACACACACACACATATGTTATAAGGCCCATTTTTCTCAGAAATTCGTTTAATCCAGTATAGTATACGGTAGCACGTGCCAGATTTTCAATGGATTGTTGCTCGTTCGCAATCAGATATTCTTTTTGCTCTCCTCATCAGTTTTCTTTTCTTATTTTTAAACAGAAGTCCCTGACGTCCTACGAGACAGACGAATTACGTCCACTATAGAGAGAAGACTTCATTTTTTTTTATAATTTTTTTCTCTCCAGTATCTCCCTCCTCCTAGTTGTGAAAGTCGTCGATACGAATTACAGCGATGTCGTCGGCTCCATTGTGTCAAGGTGGTCAGTGGGTTCCGGGGTGGAGAGTATGAGAATGCATGAGAGTGAGAGAGAGAGAGAGAGAGAGAGAGAGAGAGAGAGAGAGAGAGAGAGAGAGAGAGAGAGAGAGAATAAGAGAAAAAAAGAAGCAAGAGAATCAGGTACTGGTAATTACCAAGAAAAGAAGCCGGCCCTGAGCGACAGTCGCCTATTGTTTAATTGAAACAATCAAGAGGCAAGCTTGTCACGCTTTTTGTCGTGCTTGTCGAAGAGAGGAGAAATAAGAATAAAAAATAATAATAAAAAAGGATACACGAAAGAGAAATAGCCCGAAGTAAACGTATCCAAGATGAGTATGAGATCCATCCCATGCAACATATATCCACGTCTGTTGTGCCCGCGACCCAATAGGTTGTATCTTGTTTCTATTCCAAAGACTCAGGGATGCGATCGTGCTTTTTCAGTAAATAGTTGAAGCTTTTCATAGCCCCAGAAGCTTTAAACAACTTTGTTTGCGCAACTTTGTTTCGCAGAACTTCAATTATACAATAAATTCCCGAATATAGTCAGTAAAGTACCTATAAAGCATACCATTCAATAGCAAAAAAAATGCAAATTCTTTCTAGAACCTAGGATACAAAAAAAACTTCCAAGGAATCGCACCAAAGAAATCAAATCTCCCTGCTGAGATACCTACTGAAGTTCAAAGTTCAAAGAGTAAAGCAAAGTGCGCCGGCGCGTGACTTAACGGCTTCTCGTTTGTGTCCCCGTCTGTCGCAGATGGCAGGAACCTCTTTTTGAATTCCCTTTGCATCAACGTTCGAAAACTCGGCACATGACTTAGTCGTTACTACACTGAGAAGCATGGGGATTCGAATCCTCCTTTGGTCTCCACTTCACTCCCCACTACCGTATGTATACGTATGTAACTTTAGTTCTTATGCCGTAAGACCACGTCCCTCCCGTTTCAGTTCCTCTTGTTCCCGTTCCAGTTACGCTTTCGGCACGGGCCAGATCGGCCCAACGCCGCCGACACTCCCGGGATAGACATTTCGCACAGCCGGCGTTCCAGAAGTTTAACTTTATACCGACGGGGGAGGACGTGATCCGCGCCATATGTGTCATCGAGAACGTGGCCCATCCCCCACCTACCGCCCTAGCCCTCCTTCTTAGGCATCCTGACATCCCCTGCAAACACCTATGACAATTTGCAAAATGTTAACGCAAGCCGCAATATACATTTTGCAAAACGTCTTTAGACCTCGACATTACAGAAAGAACTACTAAAACTAAAAATTTGAAAATGGATGCGCAGCGATCGTTTCGAAACACTTGAAAATTTCGCATGAATTATCTTTTATTAAAAATCATATTTATGGTACTGTAAGTATATCGTGCGTAATAAAGAGTAGGGATTCAATTTTTCAGTTTAAAAAAAATTGCCGCTATATTTTAAATATCTTCATTTCTATTGGGAGGCTGGTTATTTGAAGAATTTCGAAATGCGTTATAATAAGGGAACAAAGGGGAACGGATAAGGCGTGCAAGACTTCGTAACGTGGCAATAAAGCGGGCAATAACGTGACTCGTGGTTTGCACGTTTGGGGTTGGCTCGCTGCTGGGTGGTTAGCCAAGAGGGTGTCTGTTGTAGACGGCACTGCCGGTAGGAAGTGGGGATGCTGGATATGTAGGTGTGATACTCATAGAGACGTCCGGTCGACCAATTACTCGCGCATTAAATCAATGTTCCTTGGGCGAAACCGGTAATAAACCCTGACCAGACATATCTCCACGAGTCCTGGTGTTCAACCCTCTGATATCGTGCCGGTATCCCAGCCACCCTCCGTTTACTACTGTCGATAGGACGTAGAAGAAGAAGGACGAGTGGAGCAGACCGGAATGCGCCCTCTGTCGTAATATTTGGCTTTAAATCATGTTCCGTTGACAGCATCCAGGACCTCATCCTCGGGAACCTTCGAAACCCGGTTTTCTGGCTGATTCACCCAACTAACTTCTAAACACCCCTCGTGGCATCCCTCGAGTTATGAACTATTGGGACTGATTAAAATCTGGGGTGGATACTTGCGAATTCCTTAATGAATTCACATAATGTATTATATCTTTTGGTAAATGTGCGATATGCCTATTCGTTGATTTCTAATGGCAAAATTGTATAAATATTACATATTGAAGGGCATGCGTTGTACGTGATGTATCAGTGAAATGCATATGTAATTTTTAACAAGATAATAATCTATAATACTAATTAAAATAACTCCTTATGGCAATAATGCAATATAATAATACATTTTATGTTTGAAGAATATATGTAAATTATTATTTTTTGTTATTATTATCGTTCTTATTTCCTGCTTGTCACAGTGTACGTGATCATGTGCATATGGGGCTATAGAAATTTTGTATAGCTTTCGTATACCCTTTTCTAGAGAGATTTATATACTTCCCAACAAATACTAGAATTTTAATTGCAGATTGAACTCATCATCTCGTTTACGTATGAGCATTCGGATGAACTGAAATGATCTTCCGCCTCTTGGAAAGGAGATCAATTCTAAGATGTTTAGAATACGAATCCGTTTTGTCCATTGTGCCCGTTTGTAAGGAAAATGCATCTTCTTACACTCCCGTGAAATTTCATTGTTCGTCTATTTATTGGATACCACCTGTGTCTAATATGATTCTAATGATGTCTATAGATATACATATGAGTAAATGGAGCGGACGGGACAGGGAAGGTAGTTGTCGGGGACGGTTTGTAAGATAATATGCACCTGGCTGAGCAGCGTCAAGGGAAGAACAAACTCTTGCTGGAATGCAACGCGTCTACAAGATTTTTTAATCTTTACATCGGCGGATTTAGTACTTAAGGACCCAGATAACACATGGCGAGCATAAATCGTCCTTTACCTTTTTCTACCACTTTTTTAGTGCCGTTTTGGTGCATACCTACTCGCCGCAGATCCTTTTATTTCTCTGGCCATCTCGCGGACGCAATCGCAAGTAGGCATGTACACGTGAGTAGGCATGTGCGACAGAATCGCATGAAATATTATATATGCATCTAAAAGCAACTCAGAACTCATATTTATTTTACTAAACTTTATTTTATTCATTTTTGATATCAGCTACGTGCGTAACTAATCAACGTATACTTATGCTTACCGGGTGGGCTGGCCTGACTTAACCTAACTAATAGCCTAGAAGTGTTTAATCCTATTTTCTTAGCTGTACTTCATTGCCGGAGATGGTCTTTCTTATTCCTCTGGATGTCTTACTTCACCTAGCTATGATATTCTACGACCGAAATTCTCAGGAAATCGCTAACGCTCTCTCCCGGAGATTAGAAACGTGCGCCATGGCGCACACACAATTTACGACGGCGATCTTATTCATAGCTGAGCTTTCATATAAAAGCTTTTCCCTGTAAGCTGCGACACGGGCTTTGGGCTGAGGGCAACGCACTTCGTTCGTGGGGACTCGCGCCCTGGCGAATTAGTCGACCTCAAACTTCGTGCCCATCTAAGAGTCTCCCTTCTCTTTCGGTGGAATCATGCGAGTCAAGGAATTTCTGTGAAAAAAAAAAAGTATATTTTTTCCTCAACCACGAATTGGAGCATGAGCTTCATTCGTAACGGATTAATTCTTATGGGTAGGTTATTAAAATAATTTTTATAATTTCTGAAATACGTATGCGAACTTCAGATAATTAGTTTTTGTTCTTTTACATAAGAAGATTTACAATTTACATACTCTCGTTATATTGGGCTATAAACACGTATGGAAATGCATTATAATACTCAAAAATGTATAATGGAATGATTTTCTTGGAAATTGAGTTACATGCAATACGTGTAATGTGCCTGCACATAAGTATCCATCATGACTCATTCGTATACCGCGGAAAAGTTATTACGTATTCAGTGACTATTGAAGCATGAGGAATTATTGACACAGAGTTAATTAATAATTAACTCCATACCATGCAGTAATTGCATATTATGTTATATATAAAAATTGGTAATTCCAGTTCTTTTTTCACAGGTATCGGGAAGATGCTCTCTGCTGGACGGATAGGTAAGCTCACGAATTACTCTTTCTCGTATATAAAATAAGTAAAGTTATAAACATTAGTTAAAAATTGCACAGTAGAGTATTCAAATAATTATTTAGTGGACGTAACATTGGTAAAACACTTATCGAAGGGTACAACTATATAAAATACATAACTCCTTTGGTAAGCCAAAAAACAGTGTCGCCATCCATCATAATAAATTGTCGACTATATCGTAACACAAAACACCATTAATAACTAGCGGAACGAAATTTCTCTAAATTTTTAAGTGGTCCAGCACTCACGATCCGCTAAAAGAATGACAGTCCTCGCAATATATATTAAATATCTGTCCGAAAATGTCGCACCAATCCAAGACTGAGTTAAAGAATCGGAAGAGAGTGAATTTAAAATGTGCGAATAAGAGGCGCGCGCACCTTCATTTAAAGAGCGTTAAGAGTGCGCGCGCTAAGATAAACGGATAATTGATCGTTTCCACGGCGAAATTAATCGTTGGCCGCGGGTCAGGATCGCGATGGGCCCTGGAACGAGTGGAGGAAACGGTACTTATGCAGCAATGTGGTTTTCGAGGTTAGGTGTAATCAGTCTGAGCAAGGGTAGGGGTAGGTAGCGAGATAGGTAGGTAGGTAGGTAGGCAGGTAGGTAGGTAGATAGGGTACCAACCTCTTTACATGAACGATAATAATTATTTGCGTCAGATTTTGATTGATGGTGCGCACAGGTTTTCTTAGGGGGCGAAATTTAAAAAAAAAACGCCATATGTAACTAAAGACGTTATTGTACGTGTGCATCTGCATCAGTGTAATCATGGGCTTTATGAGTTCTTGCATATTTTCGGATTACACCACGGAATTGAAAACAATTAAAAGAAGAGTTATTGGTTAGAATGGAGGATGGGGGGAAGATTCAAAAACACGGCGGGAAGATGAGAACGAACGAGCATGGTGCGACGAAAAATCGAAAACGAATGAGCGGGGAAAGGGATAATTAATGGTGGCAGCGATGTGAGTGCATGGGAGTCGCGTTGCTGCAATTAACCATAACCGATCGGACACTAATTGCGAACAGCCGAACCTCGGTAATTAATAACGCGCGTGACGTTATCGGGCCCAACACCCCTGTCAGTACGCATGCGCGCGCACGCGTAGCTCTCTCTCTCTCTCTCTCTCTCTCTCTCTCTCGCTTTCTCTCTTGCTCTCTGTCCATTACGTCTTTTTTGTATACGCTTTTAATATATTTTCTCACGATTCGGACACGCGTAATGAATTCTCCTACAGGGATTTATATATATTAATATATATATATATATATTATAACCATAGTAATTAAATTCTGCATAATATGTATTGTATGACAATGCACTATTGACAAGATGATAGTTTAAATAAGACAAAAAATGATTTTCGATATTTTTCCAAATCTTAGCAAAAGATATGCTTTCATGACGTAGATAAAAAGGTAAAGGGGGGCCTATTATTATAGGACCACGCAATTATTTCACGAGACTGGTCGGATCGTTAGGATCCAGGGCAGATTAATAACGCAAAAATCGCTCCATGAGAACCATGAACGATTCGGGCAGAGGCGTACGAGCCGCCGGGTCCTGGTCGGGTGCAGGTTAATAATTATTAAAGTATCGATTAAACGGTGCGCACGGCTTGATTGATCAGCTGATTTAACATGGGCTCCCATGCGTTGCACAGCCACCGTGCTCAATGGACCCTTTGAAGTTTGATACAGATACAATGAATACCACAGTATCTCACTGTAGGTTCCAACGATCTTAACAGTGCCTATACAGAGAGCTCCCGTTCCTCGATCGCGAAATCTCACGGGGGCTAAAAGGCCAATTTATATTCGAGAAGAAAAAAAAGAAATAAATTCAAAGACTTCCCTAAACTCTCTAATTATCTCCCATTACTACCCATCGACAATCAATCCATCGCCCAAAATCATCCTTGAATCATCTTTTAAATGTGTCTCTTCGTACATGGCTTATCAGCTGATACAATATATTCGATTTACAATAGCAAGATAGTAGATAATAAATTGAGAGGATCCCTCAGAGTCTGCACCAGGTATAAGGCCTGACGAAGGGAGCGTGCCGACGGTAGCGAGTATTTTTTGCAAGGATCAGATTTAACTGGATGTCGTTACTAGGGGCATTGTTGTCGGCCGTTGGTCGGTTCAATCCGTAGGCACTCGGGGTCTGTCTACTTAATCTGTTTGTTTTTGTCTCTCCCACTCAAAGATTGACAGAACCCGCGTCGAACTGTCCTTCTCTCGCTCTCTCTCTCTCTCTCTCTCTCTCCCTCTCTCCCTCTCTCTCTTTCTCTCTCTCTCTCTCTATCTATCTCTCTCCTCTCTTTACCTCTCCTTCTTTCGAATCTCCGAGAGCTGAAAACCCCGTAGGCTATATTTATTGTATCATGAAAGAGAAGAACCGTGCCGGCACATTCCTGGCGCATACGCAGCACGTAATGAGCGCCTCTGCTCCTGTCCGTCTCTCTTCGTGGGACTTCGGGCGCTCCCCACCACTGCGCAACGGTCCCCGAACAGGCCCGATCTGACTGGTGCGCTCGCCTGCCGATGGCCCAGTACCTGCTGGATCCTGCATCGAGAAAGAGGTCTACAGGTGGGGGATACCATAACATCGGAGCAGAGTGGTAGCTCAAGCTTCCGTGGTTCGCTTATCGATTCAAATCGCGTGCAGCGAGTATGAATGAATGAGCGAGTGGGCGAGTCGGCCACCGGTTGAATGAAACCCTCGGGCGACCACGAGCCAGGTTTTACTACCGACTGGACGCCCACATAGAGAATACCCTTTTCCTTCCGGCAAGATGCCGTCAAAGCGCATCCATATTAAGTAGATAATAGAATACATACATATCTATATATAGGCAGAGTCAAGGGTGGGAGAGATCACTATGGTAGCTCGTGGAATGAAAATGATTATTTATTTTGACACTCAATGTGGCAATACGGTCCCCTGTGAATGCTGTACTCGACTCATCTGGAAATGATTTGTCAAGAGTGAAGCAATTAGGAACACAGTGCACACTGCAGTTTATAGATTTCTTTCAATCTTTCATAGTCAAGTTCGAACCCTGCTTAATGCCGATCTCGTTCGTGGAGTCTTTTTTTGACGTGCTCGCAACGCGCTGCATCGGAATCACATAAAAAGATGTCCAGAGAACGTCTAATAGCTCGCGTCGGCATTCCCGCGATTCAAAAAATGTGCCAAACCGCCGCCCCGTCGTGAATTCTCGATAGTCATAGCGCTACTACATAGCGCACAGCATCGTAGGGGTACTTTCAAGACTGTTTATCATCTTATTACTATCCAATACTTCTTACGAGGTCTGCATACTTAGATTTGGGAAAATTTTAATGAACTTTAATAACTTTTTCTTAATTTACATATGTCCAACGTCTTTCGATCCACGTGTCAAAGACTCTGACATTCTAGCCGTTGGTATGATTTTTAAGTGTGCGACTGTGTTCCGCCCAACCCCCCTCCCCTGCACGTCCTCATTGGAGCCTTACATTTTCTCTGCAAAGTGCTTTTTTCCCGGTACATATCGAACGAGCTCAATGTTATAAAAATCCACAGCGATTGGCTTCTTCCTGCGGCGATAATGTCGCTCCGTATATTTTAATTGACAAATAATTTTTTGTCCGCGCGCCCGCGCATGAGTCGCGTATTGTGCGCGATTAACTGCCCGCTTTTTGAGCCACGGCGACCAGTAAAATGCTGTTTTCCGAAAATGGTAGTGGAATGAGGACGGGTCCCTGCGGCCGCTACGATCTCGCGATGTGGTAGCATTTAATTTGGTATAGGACATTCCCTACAGGTTAGCCAACCATCGCAACTCCATTGAGGATAATCCTTAAATTAATCAAGATTATCCCCCAGAAATCCAGAACCACATAACAAGAACAACCCCATTGCGCATGATGATTATCAGAAATATACATATCCATTAAATTTTATCGAAAAATCATACGTCCCTCATTGCGTTTCAATTATTTGAATTTATCACCTGTGCCGAATTGGCGCTTGATCATCGTCATCTACAGATCTTCTCGATCTATATCCTTGATCTATATGTTGGCAAAGAAACGGCGAGTGCTACGCCACTGTTTGAGCACCGACAAGAAGTCGAACGAGGGGTCCGAGTAGGACCGAAGTTGCATTGTTCTTGAAGATCGTCGGGGCAATTTATAAGTACGGTAAGTTCGATCAAAAGGGAATAGAGAGAAGAAGGATGTATGTAAGAAGGACGAAGGTACTATAGGTAGGAAGGATATAAGGAAGGAGTTAAAGATTTCGATAAAAGTCAGGTAGAAGAAGGTTGAATGAGATAAAATGATAGAATCAACTTTTAAAAAAAATGGTTCAATGACACCAAGATGCAAGGGAAAAAACTGACCTTGGTCAACTGGCTATCCCCCCCCCCCCTTCCCCCCTGTGGCACCCTGTCTCTATCCTGATACACATCAGGATAACATGAGCTCATAAACTGGTAATTAGTACGAATCGGCTATTAATCTAAGTGTCTTATTGCAACGAGTTCCTTCGAGAGAACTGTTTTATTTCCAAGTATCTTCCCATATACAGCAGAGACCGAAACATGGCGGCGATTCTTGCCCATTGAGATTGGGGCAACTCAACCGCATTCGGAACACTGATATTTTACTGTACTGTATGTACTTATTTTAAGTACCGAAGTAAAGTATCGATCTCTAAAGTTTCGGACAACGTCACTCGTTCACTCTGCGTATGTTTATTTATGCGTCATTTTGTATTTTTGTTCATAATTATCATTGTTACTAGTCGTCTATAGAATTTACTTAGACCATTAATTAATTCCGTCGTGTTTCACCTGAATTTCAAGATAAACTTTTATATCCGATGTTACTGCTCTTGATTAAATTCAATAAGAATTTTCTTCCTCTCGATTACACGGAATGTCACTGTAATTTCGATGAATTAGCTGAACTCCATGTACTCCACGTATGGTACACATTATATATATATATATATATATATATATATACTTGCTGTACACTTGTAGATTTAGTTCTGTTCAGTTTCAAACGTTCTGCTTTTGTTCGACTTCTGATGGAATTGAAGAATAGAAATAATGTAGGAATTCCATGAGAAGGAAAATAAAAGAATATATAAGAGAGCGAGAAAGAGTGAAAGAGGGGTGGAGTGGGGGGCGGGGGATAGGGAAACTGAGGGAGAAACAGAAAAGAGGAAAGACAAAGACGAAGATTCCAATTCCTTGATCGGCGTGTATAAAGAAGTGCTAGAAAGATTCCAAGTATGGGAAATTTAGTTAGTTAAGAGAGTGAGTTGCAGAGAAAGAGAGAAAGAGAAAGAGTTTAAGAGAGATCAGCCGCAAACGAGCGGCAATGACTGTACTCTCGCGATCGCGTAAGAACTCGCTCGCTCAAAAGGTATAGTCAGTACCTTAGATGATGGTAGTATCGCAACTGGTAGTAACAGTGGCAATGGTATAGTAACAGTTATACCAGTGGTAGTACTAGCACTCGTGATGATGATCATCATCCGCACGTACGGGTACAGTAGCTATATCGGTAGTAGTAGAAGTAGTAGTACTGCTGGTACCAAGTATCAGTAGAAATGGTGGTTAATGCACCGGCCCAGAGGTACATACCTGCCAGTCGAGTTCCCAGTTAAGGCGTTACAAAATCTTGTGTAACTGGGCCTCTGGTTCACTTTTTCTTTCGACACAAAAGCCACGACCTTTTTCATGCTTACCATACTATAGAACACAGGCCGTCGAGAAAAAGAGGAGATTATACGCACCGGTGGAAAATATTGTATGTATGGTTAAAAAACGGTCAAATACTTTTTCCACTGCTTTCAAGTTTTTCATAGCTTGAAATTGGTTGATCAAACCAACTGAATGATTTTTCGAGACTGGCAATTTTAGTTAAACTTTTTTTTTTTTTTTAAGTTATATGCATTGTAGCTGTGCATAAGTTGTGACCCATTATTTTTTATTAATTGAAATTATTTTAAAGTACAAAAGGGGTGTGCAATCCCCCTATACGGAGATCATTTTTCATTAAAATTTATCGGGAAACTCACGATGACCACGGGACATCATTGCATTTCATGACATATTACTTATATGTATATTTAAGAAGAATTCATGATTATATCCTAAAAAGTAAGTATGATACGTCAGCTTTTACCGAGGTGCACGGTAAAAGTTTTGAAATTTCAAAATACGTAGTGTAGAAGTAAGGCTTTTATCGTGTTGAATTTAAGAAGTCATCTAATACAGCCAAGTTATCTCGTGCGCTGCATTCAATTTTACCGTGGAGTGCATTGTACTTTTCATACCTTTGAAATCAATCAAAAAAACATTGACATTGTAAAACGCAGTAAAAATTGCAAGTAAAAATTTTTTCCCGTGTGCATTTTAAAATTTATTTGTAGCCATTTGAAATGTCGTATGTTATAAGCAATAAGTAATGAAATGGTAACGATATCCCACGGTTACTGGTTTCTACGGTAAATTTTATCGTGAATTTCATAGGAAAAATTAACGAAAAATTGTTTCCGTGTAGAAAAAATGTATCAGTATCGTTCGTTGGATCAGACAGAAAGCAGTAAGGCACAGGTATCCCTTCTTAAGATGTTTCGTAAGGGGACGTGGGATGCTCTCGTAGGTAGGGTAGGTGTGTACGGAAACTGCGATAGTACAGAAGATACCGGGGTTTATTGGCGTCGCGGGGCTTCGAGACGTCGGAAATGAAGATAAAGCATTCCCGGATCGCGGTTTATTCCGACGTCGCGCCAAATCGTAGAGGGTAGTTTCGCTGTCTTGTAGTTCTTAGATATCCTTTCACTCTTACTGACGATCATTCCAATTCTCTTCTCTCTCTTCTCGCAGTCACCCTCCCCCCCCTCTCTCTCTCTCTCTCTCTCTCTCTCTCTCTCTCTCTCTCTCTCTCTTTCTCTCTATCTAAGTTCTTCCTCGCACGAGCGAATAGTAGGGACGCGCGCAAGAGCATGAGAACATAGTGGGGATGATGTTACGCCACGGGGGTGGAAAATTTACCCCAAACACGAGGGCCAGCACGCGACGCACAGAATCCCTTTGACACTTATCCACGCGCCTCTGTGCCGCGTGCACGTCTCGTGAATAAGAGGTCACGCGTATTCGTCCCCTTTGTGACATTTCACATGGTTTTGATATTTTTGTTTGTCAATTTCGCCATCGGGTATCAAACAATAAATAGTGAATAGACTCATTGGTGTCACGTTATTTTACGCAACGGATGTAATTGAATTTCTTTTTTTTTTAAATCTTTCCGAAGAGTAATATACGAAGGACATTTTCTTGACCGTGCACTATTGATGGAATAGAGAGGAAACTGTACTATGGACGTGCAGGCTTACGGGAGAATGTGGCAAAGCCCGAATATTTACTCCTCGTACAACGCCCACGCGTCCGCACTGATGCAACTACAGTCGAACAATAACGAATTACATTCGTGGTTTCGTTCTAGGAAGCCGTCTATGGAGGACGTCGGGAATTCTACATCTGTCAACGCACGGTGAGTAAATATAGAGAAAGAAAGAACAAGAAGTTCATTACGAACCGGAAAGGCCTCCAATTTCAAGATTGCAATACATTAGAAATAGTCTAGTACTAGGGACAAGTTGTGGCAATTTAAATTATAAAATATTAAATAAAAGAATTTTTTAATAAAAATAATTCGATAATTTGGCAGTTTAATAGTACTAAAACTATGAAAACACTTCATTTTTGGTTCGAGGGACAAGAAGTAAAATAAAAAGCTTAAGCAATTCTGATTCGATTGGATTGATTAGATAGAGACTATTGTTGGGGGCGGAGGGGGGGGGGAGTAGAAAGGTGACGGGTAGATAAATATCGTAAAAAAATACTGTAAGGAGTAAGAGAGGGAAGACCACCTAGCGTTGTCGTAACAATTGAACTCTTAATAGAATCACATTTATTCTTATTACCGGACGAGGTCAGCCAAGCAGAGCCTCGGGGCCCCTGACACTCTTTATACATGTTTGTATAGGGACTGCGATTTTATACACGAAATATTCCCTCTCTTCCTTTTTGCATTAACCATAGGAAGTACAGGTATATACACGCATAAGACCCCCGAAATTTTTCTGGTTAATCTAATTTGTCTATTTCTCCGTTTTTTAATACTTTTTTTTATTACGTTTCTTCTTCTTTCCTTACTCTTGATTTTGTCCTTTTTCAATCCCACTGAACTCGGACCCTTTTCTTTTGGAGTCCCGACGCCGGCCCATATTAACGGGCCTCTCGCAGCACAACACGCAGCCGACTCGTCGCGCGAGTCTTTTTGGCCAGATGAGAATAAGAAAGTGGAGAGAACTCGTGCGCCGATACGAATTACAAATAAGATATGGCCGAGTGGCGTGACGGCATAATATAAAGCGACAATACACATCGGGCCCCGGACCGATGTCTTAATTATCGAGTATTTAGAAGCGAGAAATTTCCAGATGCGGAATGAGCGTCCAAGAGCGAAGGAGAGAGAGCAAGGATCGATACGGGACGCGTAATGGGCCTCATTTCCCACTTTGGCTCTCGCTACCAGATTGGGACTTCTTTTTACGAATTTTTGTTTGGGTTATCTTCACTGCTACCCTTTCTTTCTTCTTTTACCTTGTTCTCCAATATCACTTTTTTTCTCTCTCTCTTTCTTTACTCTCATTCCGCGTTACCATCTATTATTTCTTGGCCTTGGCAAAAAGCATTGCCTGCCATTGCTGGGTCCGCTCGTTAAGGTATGCTAATTTGATACGAATTAAACCATTATCTTCACCGTGCCTTCAGAACTAAAGGAATTTAAATTTCAACTCGCGGAGGAATGCGCGAATAGGTAATTGATGTCCCCTTGGCTTTTGGGTCCGGCAGTATCCTCCACGGATATAAGTACTATTGATAAATGGTCTCATGACAAAAGGATTTACAGGTCAGTTCACTTTAATTCATACGGTTGGGGAGAGTAGGGAGCTCAACGGAATGGGACTCATTCGCTCATTCATTCCTTCATCTAGTCTCGTTAGCCACCTCGTACCGTCCAATCTAAACTGACTGCTATCGTCATTTCAACGGATGACCTACTCGCTTCCTTTCATCAAAAAAGAAAGATAAAATACAAGAAAATCACTATCAATCATTTCTCGCGCCTCGTTACATCGGCAATAAGAATCTTCAAATATTATCCCTTCGCGCACTATATCCATAATCTCCAGAATTGCGTACTTCATCGTTTTATCCTATGCTGTATATTAATGTAGGCGTAACTTTCGCACTTGTGGAGTCCCTCGTTCCTTCGCCGAAAGCGGAAAGATCGGCGACCTGGTGAACATCGTCACGGTCTTTGGGCTGTGAGGCCCACGCACGGTAGTGACTCATTAACGAGTCGCGCGTGATCTCGTTAACGAGCCGCTACGTAAGAGCTGCGCTGCGTAACCGTAAACGCACTGCAGTACGCGGCTCGTGTTACTGTAGGCGGTTAGAGGACGCAGAGACGGTGTAAGTGGGGAGGATTTTAAAGAAGCAGACTAACCCGGGTGCGGACATTATATACCTATTTCAGGTAATAGACTCATTAACCAAATGAAACGCACCTGCTCCCGAATAGCCGCACTAACAATATCCTCACAATTTAAACTTTGACTCTCTCAGAAAGAAAAGAAAAGTCGAATCCCGGCATCAAGTAGAAGTAATTAGAAAATGAATAGTAACACAGTTCCCGTATAAATACATTTATTTCAAGGTAAAAAAATGAAGAACGAATTGACCCGGGTCCAATGACTCAAGCCGGTAGCCAGTGACGGACGACAACACCTCTGGGCCCCACTGTACTAGTACTCCATGCTCGGGGCCCTCTGGGCAGCCTCTCACCACTATTAATATTAATGCATTCCGCCGCTGGCGCATTGTGCAGCGTCGACAGCCCGGGAACTGCAGTCAGGAACTGCATTCTGGGTCCGTATTCACTCCTGAGAGCAATAGCGTATCCTCTGTTGGCGTCGGCACTTCTCTCAGCGTCTCCTAAATACACTCCAGGAGACGTGCGTACGTCCACCCAATTGTCCCGCAGGATTCCACTGAATATTCAACTGGTCCGTTACGATAAATAAAAGTTTTTCGTGTAAAAAGCGAAACAATGACCAATGGAAATTTTTCCACTTGCGGAGACGGACTCAGTGACAATCGGTAAAATCCATGAACTAAGGGAACGGACCGAGAATAAGGGACTGACGATATACCTATATTATATATGTATATGCGTGTGTATCCGTATACAGTGTATATTTATATGTATATATGTAGTATGTACATATATGTAGAGAGGGAAAGAGAGAGAGGGAGAGAGAGAGAGAGAGAGAGAGAGAACTCATGTATACTAACTGGAGAGACTTTAATGGACGAGACTCCATTGTCATGAGATTTCCATCCTGTGGCTTCTATGCCTACCATAACCAATCCCTTGTTAGTACCGGGACGATGATACATACCTTAGAATTGTAAGGTACCGCGGTCGTTACACCTTCAGCTAGTTATACCTTAACGTATTTAAGGGCTTTGGTAAGTTTAGCACCTTCGGTATCTTCACGCTTAACTTGCATTGTTCCTATTATTCTGTGCTTGGAACACTCGCGTTTCTTATACATTCTGAATATTCTCTAGAGTGTCTCTATATAGGTTATATTTTTTAAGAAGGGTAGTTCTCAGGAACTTTTCATCTCGAGCATTGGCAGTTATGAGGACACTTGGTGTCTGTCAGGGCGGGCTTGATAGCATCTTGATACGTAAGGTATACTGTCAGAACCACAAAGCGGCACTCACACCGAATTTTCCGAAAAAATTTTCATGCTAGACACTCGCAGTTGTGATGGACTAAGAAATGGTTTTGTTGGGCTAGGTTAGATTAGAACTTCAATGCTACGTGTTTCAAGATTTAGTTTCCTTTAGAAAAAAAACACATGGACTTGCCATTGTGAATGTCACGCGTCCTCATAACTATCATTTGACAAATTTGTATAGGTTTATGGTCGGTTATAAGGTTAATTTTCAAAGTAATAGATAAGGACACCTGGTAGATAGAAAAGTTGGGTTGTACTCGCAGGGCAATGTCCAATGGCGGATTTCGAAGAGTAGCATATCTTCCAGTGGCCATAAGTATAGCCACGGGGCGCCTTTGGCTCACCACAAATCTCAACCAGTGCTTGTGGTATGTACCGGGCTTAATATAAAGAAAGGATTAAATGGATATTCAGATATAATATCTACCGTAGTGAATTATCACGTCGTACGTTTAAAAGTAGCGGGTTGCGCGCGCGCGCCAGCGTTCAACTGTGAATTATCATTCCGAGTGATTTAATGGCGGAATCGTGGCGGCACTTTCTAGGCGGTTTCTTTTAGGAAACTAGTTTGCTCCTTTGTCATTCGGTGAGAGATAGAATAAGTCCCAAATTGTTTGTCGACTCTCTATACTTCCTGGAGGTCTGTCGGAAACGCTCCTGTACGTGATGGGGTGCGTTTAGGTTCGTGTTGCTAGTTTCTGTCTAACCTCAAATTTATCCGACTTCGTGAACCCCCATGGCATCCTAATGGCTACTGGTACCGTGGACGTTATGACGTCAGGGATACGTGGGATTCCCGAGGATTCCCAGCTGGGTCACGTGCTGCTAAGAACGTGAGTCTCTCTTTCCTCTTCCTCTTGCGGCAGCAGCTACCAAACTTGCGTTCCTGATGGAAAGTCAAGCGGACCAAAACAGCCTCAAACCGGTCACTGTGCCGCCGTGCTTACGACTTTTCCATCTAGTTGGACTTCCGGTCACGTGGTACCGCTACAACTGGTGAATCACGTTCACACAATGCTTCGAGATTGTAACCTTTCGTCGCTGCTTTTTGATAACCTTAATTTTATATCGTTAATTAGGTGCAGATACTGAACGACGCTATACGGGTATTAGCAGTTTAAATGCACCAGCCCAAATTGGCTTCTTCATACGAATCAAGTGGGTCCATGAAACTCAGTCGTTTCCTCAGAGGGAAACGGAAAAATTGGAATTGATATCAAGGTGGCTATGGGCATTGTCAAAAACGTCTGAACGGCCATTATTGTTCGTGAATATTTCTGAAAGCGTAAGTTTTATCTTCTTGCTCGAAATACTCGAGCCTGTCGAATTCCATGTGATGAACGGCCTGGGGGGGGGGGGAGTGGTTCGAAAAAGGGCCCACGGGCCGACGTCTCTCGAGATAATGTTAAAGGTGGACTTGAGGCCCTTTTTGCGCGTCGGCATGATCGAGATACCGCGGTCAGAAAAGTTCCGTAACGCAAAACCCAACGATGCCCAGCGCAAAGGGGCATTTTCATTAGTCGTGCGGGGCCCGACGATCGGTAGATATTTGATTCGGTTTTTATCGGGTACGACCGGCATTCCGTAGCCGGGGGGCCACTGAACGCCTTTGGAAAAACGGCCTGAGTTTCAATGGGCCCAAGACCGGCAGAGAGATACTTTGTGCTTTCGCGTACAGAGCATGCATGTACAATAGAATGATACCCAACAGACTCCAAATCTACCTACGGCTGAGTTTGTAAAGTTATTATAACATAATAAATATATAATTCAACTCTAGTACTTATAGATTATTCAACTTCCATTCTTGCTTTTTTTTTTCAATCTTTACCTATGGGTTCGAGTCGTGCGCATATCTCAAGTCCCGGCGTTATCTAATCCGCACATGCAATTACGTCGTAAGATTGCTTATTAAGGCTTTGGAAAAGTTGATTCGGCGAGCGTAATATGGGGTCCAAAGGAATTAGCCCTACCTCTACCGGCGATCATTATATCCGTATAATGCCATAACTATAACCATACATGTAGGTAGATGATGCCCACCTCCTTTCTCCGTTGGGCCCCCTTTTCTCTACCGTAACTGCTATGCCTGAAGATTTGTATAGCGTAGAGTATTTTATGGCAGGTATCTACTGGATTTACATTGGGTAATAAAATTAAAAAATTTATTACAGATATAGGTATATATGTGGTATCATAGGTAGATATCGGTTAATTCACGGATAGGTGGATTGTCAAAATTGAAATACTTGTCCTGATCCTCTTATCTACAGAGGGAACGACAAAATACAACTACAGTAAGTGACACGATTCGAGGATCTTGATGATCCACTGACCCCGTGAAGTCATCAAGCCCAAATCCAGGACTCTTGTCGCTTACACAAGGCTCTCTTTATGTGTTGCAGATATGAGGAGCGACACTACGCTTTCGAAAGGTAACGGAGCTCGTTTTACCTTCCTTTATTGTACTTTTCTACTTTCTTCCATTACTATTTTTTTTTGCATTTTCTTCACCGTAAACACATGGGACCTACATTGATATATGTATGTATATTTTTTCTGTTATTCTATATATAACTGCGTGATGGCTATTTTTTATCTGCATGTACGATCGTCAGTTGATAGCATAGTCGAACAACCTTCTTTAAGAGAGTAACGATTCGTTTTCTTCCCCAATTACAAATACTTTTTAAATAACGAAAAAATCTTTTCAAAAAAAAATAATGACGAAGCCCGTACAAAACGGTGGGCTTTAAAGAAGAATGGCGGCGATAATTAATGAAGACGTGGAAAAAGGTAAAAGAAACGTAAACTCTCATAAAGCCGAATGAGAGGCTGAACGCTAATTGTACCAATCCCATCCTTTTAATTATAATTCAAACGAAGTTGATTAGTTAGTGAGTCAAGCTCACGGACAATCGAACAAGACAAACGCAAATTCGAATTCGATATGAGAGTCAGAAGGGAATCAGTAGACACGTGAATTTGATCCTGATGGGTCCGTGAAGATATAGGGCCCAGCAGTAGGTAGTGTGGGGGCGGGGAAAGAGTAGAAGTCCATAGTAATTATTGCCCCCCCCGGGACAATTAACTTTTTTTAATGCCCCATTGGTGGGCCTGCAGGCTACTACTCTATGATTTGCCATATCGCCAAAAATAACAGTCCGAACGAGTAATTGGGGGTGGATTATCATTTGAGAGGGTGGTTCTGTGAGCAGGCTGGTAGTATATTGTATATGAGATGTCGATAAATGTAAGGCCCCATAATAATTCTATTAAAAATGTAAATTTATCCGCTGCTCGCGCGGTATCGACAAATATAATCGTCGCCCCACTATCCTAATTATCCTAATTTTCTCCATGAGACCAAGGTTCCTTTTATCCATAAAGCTCCAGCGCACTATCATAACCGCCAATAATCATCTCATAACTTTTCTGGCGAATAAAGCGTTTCGCGAGCTCCTCCCTTACCGCGTACTGGCCAAGAAGATAAAAAAAGAAAAAAGGGTTAAATAAAAAACTTAAAAAATATGAAACGCGATATTATACACCATATGAGAATGTTGCATACAGCCAAGTACGATGAACGAACTGCTAATAATTGTACGTTGTTTGCTCGCTTCAAAATCTCCATAATGCATGAAGATTATTAAGTGAAAGAGAAAAAGGAGAGCAAGGTAAAGTAAGAGACACAGAGAAAGAAAGAAAGAGAGGGAGGGAGAGAGAGAGAGAGAGAGAGAGAGAGAGAGAGAGAGAGAGAGAGAGAGAGAGAGAGAGAGAG
>JARQTI010000467.1:162560-186203 GCA_030142655.1 Trachelus tabidus
TAATGACATTCTCTGTAAAAAGAGATAGTCATTAATAATGGCCAATGTAGACGACATTTTCACATCCAGTAATTAAAAAATTAATGAGGCCGACAATTCATATATAGTTTGAATATGTATTGTCACATAAAATAGATGAAGGGCGCGAAGGGAGATCTAATTCCATGCGTTTCTATGGATTACGCGATTCCGCCATATTTATTCTTATTTATGAAATTCAAGGAGATTCGATCGTACATGGAAATCTACTCAGTAGCAGCGGTGTACCATATACGTATTATTGTGCCTCTTGGACTATTGGAACGTGAAACGTGGTTGCGTATTAGATGGGCCGGCTGGTTTCGAAGGGATAGCTAAGGTTAAGGGTCAGCGTAGAATGAGGGTGGTTTTGAGGAGAAGGTCATTATGCAAAAGAGATGGTCAGTCCGGTCATCCTGGGCCCTCAGGATGGTCAGAGGTCGCCACATTCAGGACATCTTGCGGTCCCCTATTGTCCTATGGCGACAAGCCCGACCCCTGATTGATGCCTCGCCTTATTGAAAACAATATCCACAAAGTACCATGCGCATGCATTTCGCAACCCCCAACATCACAAAGACCACAACCACCCCCTGGTCAATATCCATACTGCAGCGAAACCATCAAACCATTCGACTGCCATGGTCTCTCACCAGAATGCGGCTATCGTCTTTTTATTACTTTTATACAGAAACCAAAGATTTTATTGAAAATTTTCCAATATTTAAATATATCCAGAAACTTACCACGTAGCTATCGATAAATACGAATGAATAAGTCAGTCGTACAGATGTACCTACCCAGCAAACATTTGGAAACCACAAAAATGTCCACAAGGACCAGAATAAAAAGACAGTTTCAAGGTAATGGCTACTAACAATAAGATTCATTCCGGCCCATTCCAGTATCTCGATCTGAGATCGCCATGATTGTTATCAAATTCATGACGGCGGTGCGATCGGCTTAAGGGGTGGCTCGTAAAAGGCTCGAGATGACCCTCGTCCACCAGAACTCTTACGGGTAGCATAAGGGGGCTAGGGGTAGGTACGGCCAAATCGAAAAAAAGTGATAGGAACGAGGGCTACGCGGAATAAAAGGAGTCAGGCGATGCAGGCCAAGTGAGGGCTGGCGAGTGTAGTGCAGGGTTATGTGGGATAGAGCATGATGATGAGTGGTGGAAAAGAGGGGCGGGAGGGGGTGAAAAGGTCCCCGTGTATTTCTAAAACTGGCTATCGAATCGCACGGTAGTATCGTAGGTGCGGATGAATCATTTATCGCGGCCATAACCCGGCCAGCAGGAAAGGGCCGGCCGGACGGTCAGTTTTATGCGGCGCAGTAGAATTTGATCAAACTTCGTTTTGCGGCCACTCGGGGAGCAATAAGCGAGCTGGCTCGCCCCTAAAACCCCAGCCCCGAAGGCCTCGTACTCTAGGCAACTGATGAATCAGCCCTTCGAAATCTACCCCTATGATACTCTTGCTATTATTCCTTACTCTTACGTAGAGTACAGTACTCGGCCATTACACCTTCTGGTAAATAGAAGACCCATCCCTTGCTGCGGGTTACTAATCCTCAATGGTACCTCAATTAACCCCTAATTACTCCTAGTACTTACTCCATTACCTATATTAGTGCAGGTCGGCGGTAGTATAGCGCTGCAGACTGAATTTGCGGATGCCGAACGTTTTCTATGATTCTTCGGGTTGTAGTTCATAGTTCAAGACATACTTTCACATAGCTAATTAGACGCAGTAATTAAACACATGACCGAGAATGATATTGTAAGTATCATTAGAAAGTGAACTTTAGTAAGTAAAACCATATAGAAATAGTAAATAAATGCAATAACGTTTTATATAATTTAACATACCGTCTGAGCAAGTTACTGCAAAGCTGCTATTTATTCTCGTATCAATGTTTAGTATCAACAAGATTAATAGGCTCTTTAATTAATTATACAATTAATACCAATTTACCACTGAACGTGTTGCCATTAGCTTTATGGTATTCAATAATACCGCGCACTTTACCACGCGACTACCTACCACTTCTAATTCTAGCATATATACTGCCTATCGTTTCAACGGTGCGGATAATATTGAGTAATAATTTCCAATGCCAAGAAATAATTTGTCCACTGCAAGGTTAAAACGTGAACAGTATAATCCTTACAAATCACATGTGGGCTTCCACGAAGTCATAGAAGTATATCTTCAAATAGAATAATAAAATAAAATTCAATTGGAAATCATACACATACATACTTTGTAAGAAAAATTCTATTCAGGGCCACGCATGGCTTGCTAGAGGCTTCATTGTTTTCGAACTGTCAAATAAACACATCGAACTCGTGGACCGACTATAGACTAATGCTAGTACTTAATAATAAACTATTATTGAGAAGCATCGCTAACCTTGGATATGTTAAAGTTACATACCAGCCCTGTACTGTACCCAGCTGTGGACTCTATTTTTGTGTGTACAGACGAGTCACACAGGTTCGTACACACGAGATCGTTCATCGTACGTGCGTCGTGGTAGCTCAGATTCCTCGCGGATATTTAATGTTTCGACAATATAAACAATCTGCGGTTTTATCCATGAAATTTTCACACACTGAATAAAAACAAATAGGAAGAATAATCTACTTCTCCAAATATCCCGTTTTTTATTCACCGTTTTATACGAATCCAAATGCGTTGTGCAATTTCGCAACTGGATATACGAGACACGAAAACTGGATTCACGAAATTGTGACACTTGACCTCTTGCACAATTACCAACGAATATTCCGGTTTTCTTCATATCCAAGCAAACTCATTCCTGTAATAATCTCGTTATACGATTTTATACAACCATCCAGTTTTCAGTTATAAATTCGGTCACTGCGTCGGCACTGCCATCTGCAACATGCAGCATACTTGTTTTACCAGCAAACGTATTATCACAGTATCATGAAAATCCGTTTTCTAAGGCGTTCGGTGAAATCCTTCAATTCGATAATTCGTCGCATCGCGGCGTCAACATCGTTTCGTTACATTCCACATCCACCACAATTCCTTCCTATTCTTATTTCGTTATTTCTATTTCCTACGCTGCAACCAGTGATGTCTTTTCGAATCAAACCTGATAGCGCAGCTCCTCTCGCTTGTCTCCGTATAATTGGTTACATAAACTGTTAACATGGCGGCCCGCGGGGCTGGACAGCAAGCAGTTCATCATGTGCCAGTAATATAAACACCGGAACGGCCCGACCGCTGTACCTTCCACCTTCGTGAACGGACACCAGCCGCGAAACTAATGGCCTCATGTGAACGCGCCAGGCTCGAATTCGAAACCCACCGAGATGTCCGCTAGGTTCACGCAGCTGGACTCTTACTGGCTCGTTTGCATCCTGCTCCCACATTATTCATCACATCGGACGCCGATACTCTAGAGATGTGGGTCTTCCTGGCTTCTTTAGATTAGTAATAGTCAAAACTAACAATACGATTGGAAGAATATTTTGCAAATAATTTTTCATCTTTTATCGCATAGATACTGAACGTTTATTTATTGTACTCTGTCAGCGTAATAAATAGATATATATTTTTCGATTGGCAAGAATAACGTACGTGTGTATCTGAAAAGAAGATATCGTTATATTATTATGCCTTTGATGCTATTCTTTAGCGATAACGATACGATTTTCTTGTAGATACAAGGAGATCGGGCAGCGTCAATTACAGCGCTCCTGTCGCGAGACTGGCCAATTAAGTGCGAATCCTGAATATTTTCCCGCGAGAGCGCACTACCGTCGGAATTTTGCAATAACCTACTCGATCGTCGGCCAAGGCAGCAAAAGAGTCACTCGGCAAACTCGTTTATTCGTCTCGTTACGTGTCAGAGAAGCACGAGGACACGTCCCTGTGCACTCAGTGCCGCGAGGTCGTCCAAAGGGAAAAGTAAAACTGAATGATAACTTATGGGAACAAAAAAAAGACAGCAAAGTACATTAAGATCCTAGCTCGCTTACACACTCGCCCACTGTAAGAAAGAAAAATATCCGTCAGAATGTATGGGGCCCGCTGCGATGGTACGTACACCCCTGGCAAGCGCGGGACAGATTAATCAGCGTCCGATTGCACGGTGCCGGTCTCGTATTACAAATCTCCGCCGACGTTCGATTGTAGTTTTCAATTTGTAACGTTTACGCGATGCTGCGCTAGTGGGGTTCCTTTTTCCCCCCGCCGCGCCCCGCCGGCTCAGCGACTCTATGGGATACTATTTGTTTTGGCCCTTTCATTAGTCTAGGGAGCCACCATCGCTTGATAAATGCCGACATTCGGATAGCTCTACGCGCCGTCAGACGGATCTTCCTAGTACTACGTTAAGCTTTAAGCTCCTAACTCTAAGCTGTAAGCTTTACGATGTGAGATACGCACTAGTCACAACAGTTGTACCAAGGAAGAAAATTCATATCCATTATTGGCTGGCACGTCGCGCGGTGTCTTTGGCGTACACATTTTTGTGTTAAAGTGTTCAGTGTTTTTTTTTTGAAGCAGGTAGTGTTGTCTGCGATAAATTAAAAGAGAAAGGAAAGTTTAATTTTCCATTTCTTCCGGCTGATTTACGTGGATTTCAATTGGCTCAATAAATATCGTGTGATTTTCGGGAATAGTCAGTAAACGCAGAAACGGGATTTTAATGGCCCATACGTGGGTGGCCCATGCTAAGTAATGGTCGAAGGGACACATACGGGAGATCCCAGGCAATTATTCACACCCGATGCACGGAATCCTACGGTTACCTACGGTATAAACTCCTAAGAGGATCGGACTACTCGTATAAACCTCTCTTACGTTGATAGGATCGGAATTTTCTGACGTCTCAATTAGTCCTGCGAAATGAAGATGCTCATTTTTCATCGAATCTTCCTCGCTCAATCAAAATCAGTAAATACATCCGAGATATATGAAATTAAATGAAGTTTCAAAATACCTAATTGTATCGCAAACAAAAGATATATATGGCATAAGAACATCTAATCGGTATACATACGTATACACAGTTGAGTCAGTGTCCGCACCTGTTCTTGGCCAAATAAAAAAGTTTGAGTTTTCATGTGTTTCGGGTATACCCTCGAAAACACATCGTCAGTAATGAACAACAACACACGAGGCATTATATATATAAAGACGAAATATTAACACATTTAGCAGGAAGTCTCGCCAATAACAAGTCCCGTGCATTCCTTCAGGAAAATATGTCCTTTATTCCAGTCGAGTCAGAATGTTATTAAAGATTCAGGATTGCGTATCCGGCAGGACTCATAAAGCGGGGGCGGTAGACGATTCTTTAATTTGTTTAAGCGATGAGCGAGGGTTCGCCCAAGACGGTAGACGACATAAAAAACCCGTAAAAACTTGGGAGAACCTACCTTTCTCACTCTGCGCTTTCCTTCCACTGGCAATGGTAGTTCCTTGCTTCATCCCCCCGCGTCTCATAATGTATAAAGATAAGGCATACATGCGCTAACAGACATATATCACCTAAAATACAGACACTCGCATATATACAAATGTACGGAACCTTTCCATTCTTTCTTTTTCTTCTTCTTTTTTCGTTTCATATGTATATTCTTTCTACGTATGAGAATCTAGTACATTCAACGCGACCGAGATGATGCCTCTTTGAACAGATGCCATCCTTACCTTCTGTATACATTGAAGTTCACTATACTCCATTACACTATAGTATATTTCACTATAGTCGACACTGTGCCACGCATCGACACCTGTGCAGTCGAGCAGGAACGTTTAACCTCAAGCAATGTAGCATGCGAGGCACGCAGAACCGGCCAATAATGAGCAGCTGTATCGACGCTAATACGCCTAAGAGTAATTGATACGAATCCATCATGCCTAACCGATAAGTGGTGAAAAATTCACGGATTTCTCCGTGCTTTATGCGATGTAATGTTTAAGGTTCATTCAACCTTGAGATATGTATATAAGCCAAAGAAGTCTTCATATAAGTGGAATTTATAAATTGGCATATGTTCTCTTTCTTCCATTATTTCAGAACTACGTACTTTACATGTACACGTTTATGTATAATTGTTTCAATACCATCGTAATATGTAACTACGCTGTAAGGTTTCAAGCTACCCTCCTGTCTGTGTCTATTCGATCTCCTCGGAATTCCGATCGATGGCGAATAATGGCGCACCATAAATAGAACCAGCGAACAAAATAGCCCGTTGATAATTATCGACGACGCGAAAAATCCAGCTAGGAATGCCAGTCTCAGCACCTTTAGGCATGAAGCGTGCGACCGAGGCAATTACCTTGGTAGGCGTGGAGCACTGGAAGACAATTTAAAAAGGGTACCTGATCTGTGGCCAATGTGTGCGCGCGCGCGCGTGTGTGTGTATTTGTATGTTTTTATATATATACGTATAGTATACCAAAATCAATTTCAAATATCCAATAAATTGGCACTAAACGATTTGTCCTATTTTGAGTTTTATCGCTATTCTTTTACCTGAATAAGTCTACGACTATTCCTGTACTTCAATCAAGGATCAAACCATTATTTTCTGCTATAAAGTATCAGCAATGGTCGCCCGTCGGTTGCTTATTAGTTGCTCATCAATTCCTGTAATTTGTATTGAATTGATATGGGGGTAGATACATATGTATACTGTATAGTCATAACGTATACTCAAGAATGAGCACTATCATGACAAGTAAAGTGATTGTATGGGGTAGTTATATCGGTACAGTATACGTCATATAACAGATATTATACCGTTCTGTATATACAGTCTCTTTCATTCACACCAGCCGTCAATTTCTCTCGCCTTTATTCAATCCCTCTGGCTACAGAACCAGCGGTATTTCACAAACTCATAAATCTAGAAGCAAATAATTGCTCGGCTCCGCTCAGTCAGATCGGCGCTGTTGATTTAGCGGCGTTCAGAGGTCACGCGACCTCGAGCGCACACTCGTACCATCTGGTTGCACGATTCTTACCGTACGGTTCCCTTCTGGTTGTGATCCATGGTTTTTGGAAAAAAAAAATTAAACAGAAAACGAAGAATAAAGAAACCACGAAATATCTTCATTGCCAAGATGATGCTGTAAGCTAGTAGGTACTCTGGACCATTTCTGAGAATTCAAGAAGGATCAGTGGTCAAGTTAGACCACGTGTCCATGTCCATGGACACGCGCATGCGCACTGTATCCAAGAGAACAGAAAGTCGCACGTATATTTCTTGACCAAGCGTGGCGATGCCTCTTCTCCTTCGTCTTCTTCTTCTTCTTCTTCTTCTTCGTTTTCGTCTTTGAGAATTTTATTATTCCTCTTCTTTATTCCTCGTCTTCTTGTGGACTTGGCCGACGTAGATCCTGTCCTCCGGTCAGGAGTTGTTTAACGAACGTCCGCGCCGCCGACGTCAATATTTGTGATGCTCGAGCGCACTTCAGGGCCGGAGAGCATAGTGAATAGAAAAGTGCCGCTTGAGGTGTGGGTATTATTATCCGTATCGCGCGCGTGATAGAAGTTCCGTCTTACACTTGTCCACTCGAGTGAAAAGGCTTCTTCTTCTTCTTCTTCTATTACTACTAGGGGGTTAAGCCACTTCAATGCTTAAGATGGCCACTTCTGCTTCAGTGAGAAGAAGTCGCAGTGAAATGGAGGGAGGCCGCGAAGTGGCAAAGTGACACGCGAAACATCACTGAATGAATGTCAAGTGATACCGAATGAATGGACGAGTAGGTTTGTCTTAGGATTTTCTTGTTTTTCATTTTCTTGTCTTTCCAACAAGACGATATAGGTAACTATATCAGCCCTGATGGTGGTCCGGTCTGTTTTACGCCAGCTACCTGCAACCACCTTTTGACCTATATACTGCTCCTCGAATGCCTTTTATCACCTGATAGATAATATATTTTTTAAATTCGTTATCATTAATAAAAATATAAAGTATTTGATGCTCCTACAATTCTCCTTAATTTTTCATTTATTATCATTTCGCTACATCTACATGCGTTTCTGAAATAAAATTGGCACTACAGCAATTCTCTATGATCGTTTTCAATTTTCTTACTGCGCACGAAGCAATGTCCTTAAAAAGTATAGATATAAGATATTCCAGAATAATTCCGACACCCGTTACACGAGCGCTGCTCAGCTCCCTGACTCGCTAACGTAGATGTCAGCGAAGATAGGATCTCCAGTGGTCCAGAGTTCTCAGGTTACTTCTGCACCGCGTGTTGCCGGGTTATACCACACCGCTACGAATTCATTATACATCTTGTAGGCACGCTTTTGGATTCTCTTATCATTTATTCTCTTTTACTCTTTTTCTAAAATTCTCCCCTTATCGTCCCTTAAGTCTGTTAAAATTCGTTCGGTGCCTATAGCATTCTCCGAGCTACCGATGTTCGCTATCAGTTTTTCATTTCAATTTTAATTGCTTTCCTTTTTATAAATTCTGATCCTTAACTTGAGTGATTATTGACGAATAATGTGACTTTTACGTAATGGAACCACAGGAACTCTTCCTCCATCAAGTACCTTTTCGTTCCGGAAGTCACCTCACGTCGCGGGCAGTTCATTCTTCACTCTTAGAGGCAGACGCGCGGAAGCATAGACCGACGACGACGACGACGCTTTTATAGAGACTGCCTTCTTTAATGCCGCTGACTTGAGAGCTGACCGTGGTCTGAACCGCTGCAAGAAGCCGCGCGCTGCCTTAAGAGGATCCCGCCGCTTTCCTAGTATAACTCCGACTTCAGTGATCGATCCATGATCTCCATCGGGAGGGATATATATATATATATATAACGCTACAATACAGAACACAGTTAAATTGTTTCTGAGAGCAACAAGACTTTTAGAAAATTTTAAGAGAATCATGCTTTTCAGTTTTTATTGTTCTAAATTTTCTAATTGCAATTACGAGAATTTACAGTTGCTAAGTCAATTACTGTTCTAGCTGAATTGCAGTATAGCGGAGGTGCAGTATCATAAGCGATATAGCACAAAGCATTTTACAATGGCGGTTTGTCGTTAATGTGTTCTAAGGTCGAAGTCTCTCGATATTGCATCCTCGAATGACCGCAGATGAGTTTTACGAGTTGGCCGAAGCACGTCGCGACGAGGCGCGTCTGCACGACCCTTTACGGCCTTGAAGGGTTGGGCCCTCGAAGACCCGTAGTAGAGGGTTGTAATTGATTACGCCATTATTAATACTCGGACGTTTTATGGGACGTCCGAACTGCTTCATCAGCCTTACGAGGTTTCAATTAGCGCCTGCCGTCGCTCCAGTAATCACGACCAACTTTCCGAACGTCGTAAAGTCATAACCTCAAAATGCAAAAATCAAATCCCATTAAAATAACTCATATCTGATCGTCTACCTATAGGTATTCAGGATTCAAACGAAACGTCTGTAATTGTCATCCGCGCAATTGACTTTTGCGCATCTATATTAGATCTGAACAAATCCCGCAGTTTTATGATCATTAGAATCGATGGGATTGGATCATCAACGAAGTAAAAAACAAAGGAGAAAGAAAAACAAAATTATACGATCGGATCGTGGGAATAGAAAGCGCCTAGAGGAGGTAGGTAGATACTTGCGTTTACGCAGGCATTAACGTATCGGCACTCCGCGAGCCATTAGTGCGTCGAAGCAATTTACAAGAGTACCTCGTAGCGAAGGTGGAGATGGATATGAAGGTGGTGCTGGAGGTGCTGAACGTGGTGAAGGGTCTTAGAGTCATAGAGGAAAGAGGAGCCAAAGGATGATGCCAGAAATATACATAGATCGTAGGTAAACTTAATGGAGAAGAGATACCCACTAGAATCATCAGAATCAGATGGGCTGATTATAAAGGCATATAAGACTCATAAAGACTAACGAGTGGGACCGATTGTGCCTAAGTCGTACCGATTGGGACCTTGTGGATTCCGTCAATCAATTTCGTATCGTTCACGTAAACAATGATGGATACTCGAAAGCTCATGGAAGTCAAGAGCTTCTTTTCTCGCCAGCCGGCACTCGTGTTTACCCAGAGTGTAAACAGCAATGAAGTCCCTGGAGTCTTTAGGTCCTTGCACGAAGTCTTTTCACTGTGCGCACATGCATACGGGTACATATGTGACTCTCTCTTTCTCTCTCTTTACGTCTCCGTTTACGTTTACGCCGCTCGTGTATCGGCATGCCATTAATTACGTTTATTCAACTATACCAATATTGATACCGACCTAACCTCACTTTAGAGTGAGGAGACTCTGCTGACATCATCATGTACTACTCGATCCCTATTTACCATAGCCAGGCATCAATATAACCCCATCACCTTATATCCATTGTATAATCACCGTAAGGAGTATTATCTATTATTTTTCTAGCCGATTCTTTGACTCGGGGTCTGTCGTATCGACATCATTTAAGATTTAACTAAGAATTAAATGCCCGATCCGATTGGTTGACGTAGCATTTAGTTCTTAATTAAATTTTATTGATGGCGGCACAATTTACCTTCAGTTTTATTTGAATTCGATTACTCGAAATTTCTCAATTTCCCACACTTTTTTTAGTTTTTCAATTTGAAATGTATCGTGTGCCGTGTAGGTATAAGTTTTCGACGTTAAGTGATTACCTCCATTTATAATACGTGAATCAAGGGAGAAATATCGTTTACGTCTGGTAACCTGTTCGTGTTACAGTTGTTACCTACTTGGGCATGGTATACGTCGTACCTACGTAGGTATCTCAGTATAAAAAGATGCGCTATCAGACTGGCACGTAGTCGAGAACCAGCTATGCATATTATTATCGGCCCTAGCCAACTAATGACGGCCCGATCATCCGACTTGTTTATGGCCGCGGTTTGCCCGCGATCCCACCTGCGTAATTAATTTAACCCGCGCTTTTTTCATTAGCTGATCGCACTGCCCTCTGTTGATCGTATTGCGGAAATAACGATAATTTTACCCGACGTCCAACTCTGCTGGTATGTTTACTAGTAAAATGCCACTCTCGTTATTGTTTTTAATAATAGTACTACAAATATTATGATAATATTATCAGTTTTTTTCATCGAAAAAAAAAAACCAATGTTGATTAGATTATTATCTATTGGGTAATGACCTTTTTGGCGATCTTTTAAAAAAAATTTAATTAGATACTTATAATTTTTATTTGCTGCCTCTTGGCATACTGATACTTTTTGGAAATTTATTTCTGTTTTATTCGTCTTTCAATGTGTGATTTAACTTGGACTATTTTTCGTGGTGTTAGGCTCACTTCCTTAGTGCTATTAGTGGTGCTTCTATTATGCTTCATATAAAGAACTACTATGGCTATTATGGGTAATAGTAGGACTGTACCAGTACTGTGCTCTGCCTTCTTCCTAGGATAGATTGATATAACGAAGCGTGAGTAAGTAAAAGCAGGCGTGCGGAATGACCGGGAGCCAGAGATGATCCAGTCAACTGTTGTTTCGTTGGAGAATTGAAAAAGCTAAGAGATGGGTGGAAAAGCGTTTCAATCCTCGTAAGGTCGACATTTGTATGCGCCACGGTGTCCCGCTGTATTGGAATAGCATGAAACAGGGAAATTTCGCAGTACCATCGAAATCCACTTCCGGTATTGTTTCCACGTAGAAAAGCAGAAAAAAAGATAGATGGCCGTTTATCGTTTCAACTATTTCGATAACAAAATCAATACACATACACGGTTTCCCGGAATCGGTATTCCATTCGAATGTAATGAAAAATTCCAAAGATCTTCTCTCTTCTCTTCTCTATCCTGTAAAATTTTTTGAAAAAGTTAGGACAAGTGTTTAAAAAATTAATTTGTGATATTCCGAAATTTACATTTAGAAAATTCTTCGTACTTCTAAAAAAAAAGAGGAAATGTCATAAAACCTTAAGAAGCGCATTGGCAGTTCAACTTTATACTAATCAGTATGCGCCGCCCAGCATCCGTCGTATTGGCGGTCGATCCAGTTCTTTTATGACGTCAGAAAGCGCAGGTGGAGTAGTCACGCATGCGCACTATATATAGACTAGTTTACCTGCACCCTCCGCGACAAACACCATACTTCTTCCGAGCTGAAATCGCTTCCCTTTCCCAAAGGAGCAATTATAAAATCCAGACGCGATTCCTCAATCTTGTTTCGTTGCCAGATTCAACCGCTAGATGTCACTTCTATGTACTCCGTCTTGAATGTACTCAGATACTTCTTTACTTTTGATACTTGAACCGAAGTGTGATCCCTCTTGGTACATTCGCACCGGCATCAAGCGTCCCAGGCGCGGATTAAGCAACGCATTAATGCTTGTGGGCGACATTAAGACGAAACTTTTGGGCTACTTGAACAAAGGGAAAGAGAGAATGTTGGTAAAGCGGGCGCGACTGGCGACATCCTAATGGCGCCACTATGTAAAACCAGCCTTAATTGTGCTTTATAGTAATCCTGATATTTAAAGCGTAGATCGGGTGTCTCTAAAATGTCTTTCGCTGTGGTAAGGCGCTGCAAGCATCGTACAATTTTTCAAAATTGATGTGACGATCACGTGGGTTTCGCGACATTATTGAAAGATCCAGAAATTGCAACGGGCTACTTAAGAACTCGCCCCCTCCCTGTCTTCTCCCATGATTATGAAAGTTTCTCTCAGGGATAGAAACAACAGTCCTACCCAAAAATGGAGAGTCAGGAAGATCCGAGGCGTGGATGACTCCCGACGGAGTGATTCGGTAATGAAGTCCCGGTTTTCCCGCGTTCCTGTCTACCTCGCGCCCCATCCATTCCCTATGCGATCCCACGGGATAGCACATTACTAGATTAGACGGGGTCCTTTGCTAAGTGCATCGGGACCACGCTACCTTATCTAAGGTACATATGTGCTCATACAGGTCCTGGCAGGGCGTATAGAACTTGGAAACTTTATGTAATCTTTACCCTCAAATTTGCTGAGACCTTCTCCCGGAATTTTGAAACATCCTGCACGGCCCGTAACATTTCTGTACGGCGGCTGTAGTTACATTATCTTAGAAACTGTCCTTCTGCGCATATATTACTTTGTTTTTTCCTCGTTTCAAAAATCTCGTGAATTTTCATATAAACGTCAAAATTTTATGGAATTATCCACTGTCCATTATGGAAATTCACCTCTCTCTCTCTCTCTCTCTCTCTCTCTCTCTCTCTCTCTCTCTCGCTCTCTCTCTCTCTTACTCATTGCACAACTTCTCATTGCCCGTTACTCTCTGGTTCATCCTCTGCCTCGAGTTCCCGACGTGATTGCTGGATCGCTGAATTGCTCGACGTAATTGGACGCACGACGTACGTGGAAGATCGCGACGTGTAATTCCGCGTGGCCGCAAACCGCCCTCTTCTAGCGCCAAGGTAGACCCAATGATGGTCATGGGCCTATCAAAAACCTGAGAAATAAAGTGAAAAGCAGTCATAGAAAGACACCAGAAATAGAAACTAAAGAATCCGTGACTACTCGTCGTTGTCACAAGAAATTCGCCGTAAGACAATTTTGTAGCTAACGCCACAAAGTATGAATATTTATACGTATAGTGAAAATATGGGAATAAAAAAAAAAAGAATCAATATATATCAATTCATCGTAGACTAGAAATACGTCGTAGGAAAATCCTACGTCTGTAATACACTGTTGTAGAAATTTCACGAGTACCAGAAGGTACAAATTGCAAAAAGTACCGCAAAGCTATAATTTCATGAGTGGCCACAAAGCCTATCACTTTCTATCACCAGAACGCTCTTGCAAAGAGATTTAAAAATGTGCAGCAAGATTTGCAAAAAGGTACAAGAAAAGAAGAAGAAACGGAATTCAAAGAAAATTTCCATGGAGAGAAAAAGAAAATTGATCCTACATGAGAATCCAGTGCGACCCAAAAGGGTGCCGCTTCACGAATTTCCTATGGAATCAAAATGGAGTATAAAGTCCATCGAAAGAATCACGACCGGTTCGCAGTAGTTATTATAATTGACGGAATTATATTCGGTCCTCGGTGTCCTCGTGAATTGGTACCTCCCACACAAGTACCGAAGTTACCTACATATAGAGGGAATCGCACGACCACACATCCTCGATACCACATATGTACACGTGGGCCCAATATACGTGTGGGTATGCGTATAAGATCCGAGCCAGCCAAGCGAAGCCGGGCCCTCTCGAGCCGCCCCTGTAATCACAATTGAAGGCTATTTTCTCACCGCTCTGATGATGCACTCTGATGATGCTAGCCTGCCTCCTCGCGTATAACCTCATAGGATCATCTCCATGAGGTCCGTGGGGTCCATGGGGTCCATAGACCCAGACCCTCCAACCACCACTCTCCTTTCCCGCTCCCATTTTTCTCCCTTATCCCTTTTCTCTTCTCTCCTTTTCCATATTTCCTCTTTTTACTCTTCTCTCCTCATCCCGTCTCTTCCTCTTGCTCTCTAGGACTTCCCTCTCACACACGTTATTTGTATCTATTTATTTCCCCCACTACTTGGTTCCGGCTTCTACAGTTGTGCCGCTCCTGAGCAGAAATAAGTATAGGAGATGATGGACGCTCCGAGTAATTCCCTCTAATAATTGAAATATACTCGCGAGACCGCTTGCTGATGTTCCGCAACGTGCATGCGCGCATGTCCCATGCATTTCTGGTTATACTTACTTACGATCGCACAAAATTTTTTTTTGGCAAATGGGACTTTGACTCGTTCTTTATTTTGTTGCATTTTCTAAAGGATTTTAAAATATGAAGAAGTTGGTATGATTGTATTTTTGGTACTGGATCGTGGTCACTTTTTTTTTTTTTATATAAGTATAGCTGTTTGCGAAGCGATTATTCTGCTATCTCCATAATTCAGTCGTTCTTAGCTTTTTTTTTATTATTCACGAATTAGCTGAATAATCTTTTTTCCGCGTCCAGGTAGCACAGGTGTAGCAGGTTCGCCCACGTAAAGGTGGGTTCACACGCGGTAAATCACTCCTGGTATAATAAGCACCTCACGATCCGCTAACCCATGGTAGGATCGTAGGTATCAAAGATTACTCATGCTCGTTAATGCTCAGTCCATTGAGAATTCGTTCCATTCAAAACTAGAAGATCGAGTTTATCGTCTCTTTTTTCATTAAAAAGTGAACCATAATTTAATATAAACTATAAAAATGTTTCCAACGCGAATATTAGATATATAAACACAAAAAAGGTCCGTAAAAGGGATCCAAAGTAAAGCTGCATTCTCGTGTAAAAAATTGCTTGCAGTTGTGTCGCCTGCAACGATGAATTGCAATGGCGTCTCTTGATATCCTCTCAAATTCTTTAAAAGAGCCGTGTAATTTCGGCCCATAAAATAACGGGCTACACTGCGGTTAGCGCGTCCCGTTCAGGACCGGGAAGATCAAGGGCACTTAAAGGCATGTTGTGGACGACGGGCCCAGGGAAAAAATAATTAATTCTCAGCTGTAATGAGAATGGAAGTGGCGATTATTCAGTGCACCAAATATTATTGCACATATGACAAAGGCTTAAGAAAGCAGAAAAATAACTCTAGAACAAAGTGCAGTCCAACATAATCCAATGCAAAACTTGATGCGCATTATAATAATTAAAAAAAAATTATATAAAATGGTCGGACTCACTTCTGCAAGTCAAAGGTGAAAAATGAAGAAAAAAAAAAGAAAAGCAAAGAAATAATATAAATAGTAAATCCAATGGAGGAGTGTGCAGGGTCACGCTCAGCATCTGGCAGTGGTGATAGGAGACGATAGCGATAGGGGTTGATGTAGTGGGTGGGTGGCCTCGGCAATATGCCCACGTTCATATATCACACGAGCTCCGGCCGACAAACTGGGGAAACCTGACCAGAAATATGATGTCATTTATATGGTAATACATCGGAATCCCGTCATTTAGATACTTCGATGATTAATACGTCGCCCGAAAGAGTCTCGGGGACTTTGGGACCATTTTTTCATTCTTTTCCTTTTTCTCTTTGTATTTTCCTCTTCGATATTGAAGAACAATCGGGGATGACTCGTCAGCAGGAAATGCATTGGATGAACGTTTGTAAAGGATTCATGGAGGGAATCCCCGTTTTGAAATCTCTTTAAATTCTTTGGCAATTCTCGAAATGTGACGTATGTTAATTGTTAAGCTCCAACCACACCACTTTGGTGCGTCACATTCTCAACATCCACACCACCCAATTCCCACCCCATATTTTACCCTCCCTATGAGATACTCATTGGTATTCTAGAAAGGACACGGGACCATGCCACTTTATGAGAAAATGTGAACTTAATAAGAAAAGCCTTAAGGAGCCCAGATAGAGAGCTTTTGTCGCCCCGGCAACTTTCTACGGTCGCCCTCGCCAGGAGACGATAATGCATTCAGATTTTGACGAGAGCCTTTTTCTTCCTCGATAGTCACACCCTCAAAGCAAGAGAATACCGGGGTCTCTACAGAAAATGACTAGATATAGGGAATTAAGTTCTATGTGCGAGGAGAGTCTATTTTTAATATGACGAGAAAAAATGAACGAATAAAAAAACCAATATATCCGCATCCTTTTGAATCTATGCTTCAGTCCTTTGTTTGAACTGCCATCTAATGGTGAACTTTTCCAACCAGTAGTACAAGCATCCTACACGCGAGTGTCGGTAATACAGATGTCGTTCTTAGCAGCCGAGTACAAGAGCGAACAGAACGAATTCACCGACAGGCGGTTTGTACGCTGCGTTCCCTATGGTCGAAAAGAATCACAAGAAGTCACTACTCGCGAGTAACGTCAAAGTAATGACTAATATGAAGTGAAAAAATGACGATTCCACGAAATAAAAAAATGCGGAAAACACGATTAAAAAAAATTGACGCGAGACAAACAATGACCGTCATCCATAGGAAGTGATTCCTTCTGGGCGCACGAGCGGAATAAAATTATTCTCTAATTCACGGGGTGTTTCAGTGACGGCGGCTATTTTTATAATCGGAGAGGATCAATGTCCCTTTGACGAGTCAAACTTCCGATCGGCCATCGGTAGTACCTCGATACAAAAGGACAGCAGTAAAAACCGGATAGTCGGAATCGATCGTGCATTCAATAAGCGATTCGCGTTTGTCGTAGCCGACAACTACCCGTGGTCCCATGCAGAAAAGCAACAAAAGTATAAGGTACGAAAGAAGAGGTAACAGAAAAAGAGGAACAGAAAGAACGTCAAAGTGGACTCCTTCTATAATGAGAAAAGGGGGGAATGGGGGGGGGGGTCCTTTCATTCGATTCACCCGACGATCCGCGACCGTTTCAATTAGCACGCTGATGCCGTTTAATTTGCAAGAGCACGCGCCATTTTTCTATGTCCAGATACAATTCCCATTCAATTCTTAACTGTAATTCTTTGCACAAACTTCAAATCACCCAACCACGATAAATGAAATGTATTTTGTTTTTGGTCTACGAAATCACTGTGTCGCACTCTAGAGAGAAATGAAATTTTTCTTTCACCTTTTTCTTCTTCTTTTACTTTTCCTTAAGATTGTACGCGCCGGTGAATCGAATGGGGATTTTCTAAGCCGACCTCTGGGACTCAATTAATTTACCATGATTAGGGGGTGGGCAAGGCGTGGTAGACTCACCGGCGACTCAAGACAATGCCCAAGAAGATCTTGGTGAACCCGTCTCACCCTCCCATCTCCCCCATCCTTTAGATCCCTCCCACTCGACACTCTTCAGGCCTGCAAGAAAAGTCTTCTCCGTGGATAATCGTCTGACAGTGTTACGGTTCGTGCACCCGAACTTGTTATATCATCGAGAAACATTTGTGATATATACAAAGGTACCTCTCCGATGTGCCTCCGATTCAACTTCATTATTTCTATTTTGATTGTCAGTGACAATCTGCAATTTCTCTAACTCAATCAATGTTTCAGATTAAATCTTTAGTCGGTCCAAGAGTCTAATGCGTTTTTTTTGACAGTTCGAAAACAAAGCAATCATTAACCAATCACACGAGGCTTTCCATAAAACCACGGAGCTATATGCTCAAATAGAAAAGTAACAGTACATTATAATACAATTGCGTGAAGCCACCCTCGCTTTGCTCGGGCGGCAAACGTCACACTCGTCAAGAATCACCAACCCGCACTCGTATCATATGTATACTATTTTTTGCAACGATGTACGGAAGGTTCGCAGTATATGTACCAAAAAGAAGCACGAAATAGGAGATTCTTGATGAGTTCAGAGTGTGCGGGAATCATCAAGAATGGACCATTTTGTGCTTCTTTTTTGGATGCACAAACTGCGAACTTTCCGTACAGTGTTGCAAAATAGTACTTTATGCCACTAGGGAGGAAAGTGTGCGATTTTCGTCGAGTGCGAGGTGAAAATCTGCACTCCTCCCGTGTGGCATATACTAATTTTTATCCGACTATTTATAAAATAACTATATTTTTATGCCTGCAACGGCGCAACGCTACAATATATGGGTGTAGAGTCACATCTGATTTTTTCTGTTTAGAGTTTTTTTCTTCCCGCAACAATCACTTTTTTGCCCGCAAATTTACTTTTGTGCTCGCAAAATCACTTGGGTTTGCCTGTGGTCAAAAATTGATGAATTTCCGCCCGCGTTGCAGGGATGGAATATGGTTATTTTATCATAATCGGGTACAAAAATATATTTCTAAATAACATAAGAACGACGTGAGCCAGTTGCTGGATACTTGGTTCCTTTTCAACTGTAGAAAAAAAAATGTTCAACTCATGGGTTGCCCATACAGTATATAATACATAACCTAAACCTGAGTAATATAAATTTCTTGAATTTTTGATCTATTAAATAAGCTTTTATAATAATCCACACAAATACTCCATAAAAAATACAAGTGTCCTATAAGCTTTATAGAACCGTTACGGTTGGTAAGACAGTAAAGTGGCAAAACGCGGCCATTTACTCCTTTTACAGTCTACCTAGCTAGGCAGTAAGAGTCGCCATTGTGAATGCACGTCGTGTCGGTCGTTATGGATTTCAATAGATTTTATTGTATGATACTTAGTGGAATATTTCAAAATATATACAAGGTACGTAGAACCATATATCTATGGAGATTGTATTTATAGACGAGATATACCAGCAGGTTAGGTTAGGTGAGCAGAGTGCGTGGAGTTCGTTGGGTTGATTCTCGTAACCGACGTTAATCAATGCGTCACGGCTTGAGGAAGGAGCGAAGGTGCGAAGGAAGCTTCTCGCAGTAGATCCTCTGGATCAGCTCGCAATCGTTTAAACGGTTCATTTTTTAGCATTTTGTTTTTACGAAATTGTAGCGCGGTCACGGATACGAACCGATTAAACCTTGTCCTAAACGATTATCAACAGTCGTGCTCAGATGTTTCTCTGGAGGACGACCTTTTTTTTCCAACCTCCCCATCCCCGTCGAGACGTTAAATGCCGAAGAGATTTCCTTTCGAAGCCGCCATTCCATTTTCACACCACTCTGCCCATCTTTCTGTTTTACCGATCAAATTGTTCAATGAATAGAAACTTGACTTGTGACTCTCACGGTAGTTTATTTTTCGAGCGCCATCTTTTTAGGAATTCCTTCATCTTGTTTCTTGAATGCATCTCGTATCTCTGATTGTCAATGGGTCTTCGGAGAGCACAAGGCCCCTTACTCGGGGTACGTCCTACGTGAGAATTCACGGTACTTGGGGCACGCCTGAGCGAGCACCACCTTTCTTCGATCCAGAACTGGGACCGATTGATCGAGAATGGGCCCAATCTGTATTGGGTAAGAAAATAAGTGGATACGGAAAGACACCGAGCAGACTGGGCCTTTTCGTTTATTCATCCTTGTCTTTGTTCCCCTTTACGGAATTTATTCACAGATTATTTCTTGCCTCCCCCGACACTGCGTTTCTCTTTGATTATTAAAAATAACAATCAACGCGAGTAACTGTAATTGTCCGCGAAAAAGGCAGTCGCTCTTGTTGGAAACTGTCGTCGTCGCGACAAGAGGCATCGTGCTGAATAATAAAATAAATCGACATTCCCCTCACCTTTCCCATCCAATCCCCATGGATGATATCACTGCAGCAACGTCATAGTACTTCGAATTACATAAGTTTATTTTACGACAAACTTTCATAGTCATGAAGACGCGTTCTCATTAAGCGACTTTAATTATTCGTCGTACTATGGAGAAACTGTAGATACGTTATAATTTGAGTCACGAAGATCTTAGTTCCCTCGATAATCGCTAAGCAGTTTCCATAATGTTCGATCACGTTACTAGCTACGCGTATGGGACTCCATGGAAACCCGCACGAAATCCAATCCACTGCAGGGGAATCTAGAAAGAATTAACGCTGACTCACAGGCCAATGTCGATCATCCCTAAAGGTCCGTTCACACTCCCCCCACTCACGATCACCTATACTCACCCTTCGCGTGTCTACCAGTTGTACACTCTTATCAATGTCCAACTGAATTCCAGGCTGTGTAAGATGAGCATTAAGCTCAGTTCACACGACCGGCTTAGTAAAGGAACACGGGCGGCATATCGTTTACTAGCATAATAATAGCAATCTGTATAATGAAGTCTTACAAGTAGCGGCGCCCTATTTAAGTTGCTTAAGTAAAGGATCCTATCTGAAAACCGTGAAAATGGAGTCGGTACCTATTTACCGAAGGTACAAACGAACTATGAAAGAAAAAAGTTATAGTCCCTGCATAGATAGAGACGGTCGCGGTAACTAGGGACTGAAAGAGGAAATGAATAAAAAATTTATTTGTTACTTTTTTACTGGACTATCATTACAAAAAGAATTTTTTTTGTTATCGCTTATTGTTTTTGAGTAACAGCGACAGTGTATATGTATAGCCATGAGAGACACAAACTGATATCTGTCATGGGCTGAACGTATGTCGTAGATTGTAAGTATATAGGTGGACGTACGTAATACGCGTGCTACGTGGATTACATGGAAATACGTATATGCATCATTCACTGCGAAGCTCCTTCATAAATATTCCCTACTTTATAAAGAAAGCGGCGGGAAGAGCTACCGGAGAAATCGGCCGGAAAATGTTTAATGGCCAAACGACGCATCTTCGCGATGGCAAAGTACCCGAAACTTTTGGTATTTGCATTTATTCTTTCTCATCTTTTTATTCAATGTTTTTCCTTATGGTTCCTGTCTGCATAGAAAAAAACGAATGGGAAAATGTGGCAAAGGATTGAATCCCATATTTTTAGATCTTACAAGATATTCTTTGTTTATTTTTTTCTAGAATATGAGATTTAATTTTGAGCCACACTTTCAAAAACTTCCTTGTTTTCATATTTGTTTGTTAAACATGCGTTCTGTCTAAAGTTTTAATTCCTTCCAACATTATTTTTCTCTTTGCTTCACATCTTTATTTTCCTACATTTTTTCTTCTTTTTGCATTTTCACTTCGTTTCCATTTCTGTATACAATTTTTCTTTCTCCTCATTCCCAAAAATCCCTACGTTTAGAATCCCGTAGCCAGTCCGAAGACTCGTATAGCTATTCCGATTCTATTTCTCAGCCTTCCATTCATTCACCTTCCTCTTCATTCATTTCTCTCCCTATATCCCTTCTCGTACCTCGTATCGTTCGCCCCTGCAATTTAAAAAGCCATTTCGACATACGGGGTGCATCTATTTTTTTTGAAATGGTACGCTTTACGATCTCGCAAGACACGTTGAACCAAATTTTTGCATAGTTTTTTTTTCTTTACCACAAGAAATTCGAATTTATTTAGCCTGGGATTCACTATCAAATCCATGGACAATTATTTTAAAAAAAAGGGGTATTTTTTCTTCGTAGCTCGCTGCTCCCAGAATGACTTCACGTGCTACTTAATATCAATTTATCGACTTAAAAGAGCACATGTCCTCTATGAAAATATGAAATTGATGTAACAAAGAAACTTGACTGTTTTTACGGCCGCAGTAACCGCAATCCCTCATCGTCAATCATCGCACTTCTATACCACATTCCAATATGCTCTGTATACGTATAATAATATATTATATACCCCCATTATCTATCCCATTTAAAATAACAAAGTGTAATGTACTGTACTTGCTACGAAACAATCAGTACCTCTACAATATCTATACCTATGCCTATATATCTATACATCTATGACCATGCTATTGAACTTATTACGCGTAGTAATACACGATGGCGACTAAACGTTACGAAAGTAATTTAATTACAATGCATGGATTCGTAAAAAAATACACGAAAAATACAAATTTTTATATAGTGCACATATAGTTTATAATATATAACATACTATAATATATTCGTGTCTGCTTTTTTTTATAAAAAGAAGCACAGCGTCAGAAACCGTAAAGTAGGTAGAGTCGAGCGACTCTATATTTCAAAGGAACATATTTTCGAGTCACCCTAAAATTTCGTAAGACTCCCTCTCTGCTCCAACCCCGTCTCATGAAGATCCCAGTAAAAGAGATTTTGGGGGCTTGTAAAAAGGGGCGAGACGCGAATGATCGCTTTATGGAGAGCAGTCGGTCGTGGTGTCTTCACGACTTCGACAAAGGACTATGACAAACTCGACGACTACAACTTTCTCGACGACTTCTCACGATTAGCATATAAATGAATTGTAGCCAGAGCGAAAAGTCGCAAAGTGTCGCGAGACGAATGCAGCTACGCTGGGACCATTAAAAGAATTTTGAGAACCGATTGGACACCAGGGACCAATCGCAATGCTGTCGCATCGTCGCTTCAAAATTTTGTTTGTTTATACGTATTTTTTTTTTACTGTCCGATAACGTTGGAGAAACCCAATTTCATGCAAAGCAAACTTTATTATAAAGCATTATGAATTCCTCTTTAATTTTTTTTACTCACTCCCCTATAGAAGAATAGATGAGTACATATTTCACTTATTGACAATCAAACGCTGCAAACGCGCCTCTAATTCTTTTCGATAAGATTCATATGAATATGAATCACTGAGACTCGGGATAGCTACGAGAGTTTCGATATTCCTCTGAACATATATATATAGATGTGTGTACACAATTTTTTTCATCCCCCACAGCTACACCATAAATCCACTTTCGATTATGTTATCTAATGGGAGTATTATGCAACATGATTGCTGGCTTTAAACTGCTGTCGTTGTACCGACAGCAGGGGTGTCCTCGCGATATTCATAGGACGCTAAGGGATGATGGTGGTCCAAGAAGTAGGGAGGGGGTATTACTTTGTACTATATGTATACATATATACAGATATATGTACATGTATATACGTTAGGGTACCGCAGGAAATTTTATAGAGGTAAACTACACGCATTAAGACACCTAATTGGACCTAACGACAATGTAACTTTTCTTGTTTACGCGATTCGCATGAAAATCGCCATGAAGTTTACTAACGCGTGGAGGTTACGGCTGCCTGCATGATATTGATAATTTAAGGGGTAACACCACTCTAGGATTTTCAAAAATTCGATTTTTTTTTTGCTTAAAGTATACTTAAGGACTTTAAAAAACATATCCAATTGGTTTTATATTGAAATTCAATGTGGAAGGGGTCTAATTTT
>JARQTI010000467.1:188995-220502 GCA_030142655.1 Trachelus tabidus
GTGTGTGTGTGTGTGTGTGTGTGTGTGTGTGTGTGTGTGTGTGTGTGTGTGTGTGTGTGTGTGTGTGTGTGTGTATGACAGAGAGAAAAATGAAAAGAATAGCAAAAATAAAAAATAAAAGGAGAACAAGTCCATTCATCAAATTAGTTAGCGACCTTGCCCATCCTGGGACTTACCCTGAACTAACTGTAACCTGGACTACAGGTCCATCCAAAAATATTACAGGTACCGATCGTATCGCTTAAACTCAGAGAAAGAAAACACAGTAAGAGAAAAGGAAAAAAAAAACATTCAAAGGACAAAAAAGATACGCAAGAAAAAGGTTCGAGAGAAAGCTTACGGGTTTTAGATGATCGTAAAGGCAAGAAGAATGACGGAAAATAAAGTAGACGAAAGAACCAAAAAAAAAAAAGGGAAAGAAAACAATAGCGGGCACATAATATGGATCACGAAAATCGGTCCCTACCCTTCGTCCCCATTGCCATCCCCATGTCTCTCGCCCCTCAAAGGGATAAAGGGGTGAACTTTACGAGTTTCGGTTAGTTTCTGATAATTATCGAGAGAATCAGCAGCTTCCGTCGTTTTCCACCGTTATGGACCTCTTCTTTATATCTTCACACTGTCCCGGCCCTTGCCAACTTCGGAAGCCCAAAACATAAAAACTACTCTCACCCCCTGGGATCTTCTCAGAGGGTGACAGGTTATATTACCATCAGTGTCCCGTAAGGATAGCAGCTTGAAAGGACACATTCTTGCATATCGCACCTGAACGAGGATACAGTTATTCTAGGATTCAGTCAGGATCCATACAGCATCTAGATCCTGATCTCTACAATGCTAAGAGAGATGTAACAGAACTATCCATACGGTAAAATCTCTACGGTGCTGTCGCAGCATTATTTATCTCAGGTGGTATCCTTACCGTTACACTGTCTCTCTAACATAATATAGGGTGACGAGAGATTAAGATTAGACAAAAGAAAGATCAAACAATTTGTAGGTACAGTTTTTTATCTTTAAGCAACTGTAGCTGAGGTTAGAACCTGACGTTGTATCAGTGCTATTCTAAAATGGCTAAAATTTAGATTTTTTCAAGGACTATGGTCCTCGCTAAAATTCTATTATTGTACTAATAGCTTGTGTCGCAAAAGTCTAGGTGTAAGGTACAAGGTGGAAGGTTCAGAACTCATGCGGTTTTGCGGCTGGACGCTTCGGTGATCCACGTAACGAGGAAGCAAGAAGCAATCTCAGCCACATAACTTGACTGGCCTCTTTTCTCGTAAAATTCCTATATGCTATATATTTATATAATGTATATTTCTACGTACATATATATGTCTTTCATATATAGAGCGTCACATAGCAGACACGAACTACCAAGATGTACCTACATATACTACAGGCATTTCGTACATAAAAGAATTACTTGGTAATTCACGATTTCCTGCTGGCCATTCACTTCTACTTTTGCTTTTGCTACTGCAGTTGCGCTTCTCTTTTCGCAGCAACTCCCAGCCCAACTCCTAATAGACATATCACCTATCTACGTACCGTCGTGGTCGCGCTTGCGGTCACGGCTACTCCATTACTTTTTTCCACATTTTTTCTTCATCTGTTCTTCTTTCATTCTTTCGCCTTTACATCGCCAACCTCTTTGGTTTTTGTTTACAAATTCCAGAATAAGTTTGAGCTTACTGCCGGATGGCAACGCTTAAAATATCTTTAAAGTGTTAATGGAATTTGCATTCAATATATCTTTAGCATCAAAAATTATCGTTTACTAATGGTTGTAACTAGCATAAAAATGCTGTACCGTTTAGATATCGTGCACGTGTTTGTCCCGTTTTCGTGGTAATTTTCATGGGGGGGACCAAAAAAGACCTTTTTCTTCTTCTTGATGGTATCTATAACCGACGACAAACCGATATCGTGTTGCAGGCTCAAAAAGAAAGACAGAAAGAGAAATAAAGAAAGAAGAATGAAGACGAACACCGTGTCCTGGCACCCTCGCCTTCCGACAGGCCGGTTAGTTACTGCCTCGACAACGGGGCCCGCAAAAAATCATAATTTAACAATTATCTCTGGGATCTTCTCCTGGCGAAGGTTCCCCGCAGCAGTTATACATTTCAAAACGTGGAAAAGAAAATTACGAGCTCGATGGGACTCGTCTCCTTATTCCACCTACCATCTACCACTTATTCTGGCAACACTCTACAACGAGGAAAAGACAATAATCATTATTAAGAACATTCGGAATTTTCTTAGTTTCTCGTCATAAATCTTCCTGAAAAAAAAATAGGAATTGATATTGTAAAAAAGAAAAAGAATATATTAAAAATTATATCTATTCGTTAGATGAAAAATTCTTTCTAATTTATTAATTCATGTACAAAATAGATAATCGTCAAGATGGCAATGCATACATAAAATAAAGAAGATCGTTCCCGATAGTCTTAACAAGAGTGTTCTAAGGAATTGCGAGAGAAAGTATCTCGTATGAGAAAGTAGGCTTTGAAAATCGATCGCTCGCGATTGCTCTAGATTTCGGACATAAGGCGCGGCCATTTGTGTGCGGGTAGAAGAACACTAAAAATTCCCTAGACATTGTACTCCGATAAAAGTAATCCTCCTTATATCAATTCTTGCCTCGCCTCTCCACTAATGGACTATAGGCAAGTACCTATATACCTGACTACTTACCAATAAGGTACATACCTACTACCTAGTAAAGTACCTATGTATCTACACGTTGAGAAGCAGTGTAGCCAGTTCTCTGCCGTCGTATAGGTTAGATACGTATAGGGTCCCTACATGCTCATAAACAAATCGGCCGCGTTTTATTGGAATGTCAAAGCCGCGTATTGGTATTCCTGCGGAGAACTGCCGAAAATATGTAGGGGCGCGAGTGGCATGCTAATGGCGGCGCACATGAGGCTAGTGTCGGCCTCTCCTCTTCTTCGCATCCGGTTGTCATCGCTGGCGCCCAACGTATTCCTCCTAGAACTGCCTCGGAATAGGCACGAGATAGGTTAGACGGGATATGTAATGGATAAGATATATATATATATATATATGTATGTATAAGCAGTATGTGTTTACAGAACCTGGAGGAAGGTACGTTATAGGTTAGGTTGCTGATTTATGGAGGAGAGAAAATGTTTCGCGAGATACTTCTTACCGAACAGATCTTCTTTTAGGAATTCTTCTTTTGTTTTATTGTTTTCTTTCTCTTTTTGCTCGTTGTAGTTTTCCTTATGTTCTATCACAGCGACTCTACCATTCGAGTGGACTTGAGCGATTGGCTATTTCACAGCACATTGACCAAAAAATCTGCCGTCGGCATTCGTGGCGTATTTATGCAGTGGTGCATAAATATCATCCCTTGATAATCTTAAAAGTTGTCTACCGATGTGAAATTCTCTATACGTAGACTGGATATCAAAATCAGTTTGCTATTTTTCATTTTTTGTTCTATAAATAGAAGAGAGTATACATATACATATATTTTTTTCGAGGGCATACTTTAAAGGGACGATTTGATTTAAGAAGTCGCTGTTTTGATATATATATATATATATATATATATATATATATATAGTTACAGTATATTATCATCGTTTGGTAAGTACCTAGGAAGCGCGCAGGTCTCGAATGTGAGAAAGGCTCTGGGTTAATTGCCGCACTTAAGTAGCGACTAACTTAATTGGGTACAGGTCGTTCCAGCTTCTCAAGCGCTGGCGTTCTTCTTCATTAGCTGAAATCTCATTCTTGTGTAAAAACACGAGTCCTTAAGTCCCTCTATGCTTTGTATAAGTGGAAAAAAGAAATCCCATACAATCACATTGTTAACAGGTTAACCTAGACTTCAAATTTTGCCGTCATAAAAGAATCTCTTGGAATTCATTCGAACGCAGTCATCCCCGAACGCAATGGTAGCTACCGATCGATTATGCTAACGAAGGTTGAACTGGAAGATCAGCTGTTGGCCCACATTTAATGCCCATTCGGATTTCTCGATTCCCCAGGCCACTGTAGATAGATAAGCACACCCCACCTCCCTAGGGAACCTCGTGGGACATTCATTCTCTTACAAATATCGCAGTCGCTCGTATCTTAAATGAGACTGAGAACCCCTACTCCTGGAGGGCTAATCTCAAACAGGCGCAATTGCTCCGGTCGTTTTGTACATTTCCCCCTTCCTTTTTTTTTCGAATCCCTTATATGGATTAACATTAACATAGTATCCGCCAAGACTCACCACATAGGAGACAATTCCCATAAGACTTAAATAATTGCATAAATCACTTTTAGTTTCTTATCCGTATAATAGTCTTTTTTTTTATAATTTATATGAGATATTGCGGATTTAATTAATTCTTAAACTTCTCAGTTTCTCAAAGGGTACACAACGAGGGCCCGTAGTTAGTTAAATCAATTGCAGTAACCCGATCCAATATGTTAATCCGTATCGCGGGGGCGTAGCGGGCACGAAACAATGTTTAACCTGGGCGTGGGGGTTGCGTATTGTTATTTTAATAGGCATTATTTGATTTTAAAGTTCAATGAATGCCAGTGTGTTCTTGAAGGGGGATTTGATTGCTCCGACGCGATAGGGTCGAACCCTGTTATTTCGCTCCCCATTTTCTAGTCGCGCTCTCTTCCTACATTTCTACCAGAATTTCCACGAGGCGACATACCTACATTCACGCGTACCAAAGAATATCTTGGTGGCCTTCCTTGACGCTACAGGACCATTCAAAAGTACCGGAAGCTGTGCTCGGGAATTTTACACGAGAGAACCAATGAATCTGTGAGTGAGCAGTTTTCGAAAATATTTTATGAGAAGTTGAACAATTTAAATCGCGTATAAAGGCCACTGATCAGAAAGGCTACTTACTGATACACATGGCTCAGTCTTAAGAGGAATATGAAAGATGCTGTATCCAGCATCCACGGTCTACGGGGCGCGTGCCCTTGCATGGCTGGTTGATTGGCCACAAAGAAGGGAGAGAAATAGGGCGGAGGGCAAAGGCTATAGGAAGGGTGAGGGCCACTAAACTCGCCTCTAGTAAATAGAGTCTAATCAACTGCGAGGCCAGACCGATCGGCCAGATTCCATCCCAAAATGCGGCCATTGTGCGAATAGTTTTATTCTCCTATTCCTTACTGCAATTTTATTTACTTGTCTCTTTTATTTTTCCTGCCAACTCCCTCCCTCCCTCTCTCTTCCACGTACTCCTTTTAATTCCGTCATCTCTTATCTCCGTCACACTGATTCTCTATAGTCTAACTATCCGTTTTCACGAAACAAGGAGACGCGGAAATCCGCGAATCCATCGCAGCGCTCTCATGACTCATTACCACAGTGGATTCGTGATCCGAATGGAAATACTAACCTCTTTGTACATACAATATAATCTATGACCAACTTCATGCTTGTCAATTTATCCAAAGCAGCCTATACGTGTATTTACGTGGATACCAAACGAAGTTAAAAAATTCGACCTTTCTGTTATATTTCTTGAAAATAAAAAGGAATACGGGAAGCCCCAAAGAATTCAGGATAATCAATTTTTCTCCGGTCGTTCTATTCGATGGATGTATTTCCCATTGATTCCAACGTGAAGGCATCGTCACGCCTGCCTTTTTACAGACTCGGAATTGACAGGTTGATTGTTTGCTTCTGACTTGGGCGTCTTAAGGGATCGTGTGCTGTGAGCAAGGAGCCTGTCGCCGGCATGACAATTAGTTAAACGCCTCTAGCAGTGGAGAAGAGCGAGCTAGTAAATACTAGAAAGAAGATGGCGGCGTAGGCAGCGAGACCGTCAGTGTCCATACTGTCAGCAATGGTAAGAGTCTATGGGAGACAGAGGGAGAGTAAGCATTGAAATTCCGAAATGGATGAAGAAGCTCAGTAGAAAGAGGAATGGAATAGTCTGGTGTGGGTAGGTAGTCTAGACAAATAGTCCCAGGACGACTATTCTCCTAGCTCCCTCCTCTTCTGGCCCGTGGAGGAAACAAGGTTAGGCCAATCGTCCGTTTCTGGTGAGGTTAGGATAGGGTGGATAGGTACAGAAGGTTCATGGGATGATTTTGCCAATGCTGCTGCTACTGGTGGCGATAGTAGTGGTCGTGATGGTGGTTGGGTGAGGGTTGGAATAATTAAGTAATGTCAGAGGGGTGGGTACGTTCTAGCCCTTAGACAAGAGAAGCCTTAAGGGATGCCAAGGACAGGGAGTGGGATGTTCAGGGTGTCCTGGAGGGAGGGTGGGTACCTACTGTGATGCTTCTTTTGACGTTGGAAAAAATTGCGGCAATATCGGTACCGCCTAGGGGAATCCCCTTGAATGGATCCCACTAATCTTCCTTGATGACAGACGTAATTGGAAGACAAACGCAATTGTAATGACTCCAGCACCCTCTCAATCATTAGCATACGCCCATGCTGTAGGTGGGTACATCTTGTACAGGACTGGTATCAGCGGTGTAAGCGGGGCTATTAAGGTCTACTTATTGGAAATGCTTTTGCTTGCTATTGGTTAACCTGTATAGGGCTTGTGTGATATCCACTTCTGTTTTATCAAATTCAATATATCTTCATCTTTTTGAAAGTGAAGTTTTCGTATTTTCACAAGGAGGCTCGCTGGAAATCCATTAGTGGAAAAAGTGTGGGGTTTAATTAAGTATATATGTATATATATACATATATATAAATGTAATATCGGCAAGCATATTTCATTCCCCTCTTATCGGTAGTCTCTTGATAACGCCATTTCTCTTTATTTCCACTTATTTCGTGTGCCGAGGCGACGCTAATTCGCGCGCTTGTTATTATTTATCGCGAAGCTGCTACGTAGTGGTAATTTCACGAGGGGTCGCAGCAAGGAACAACCCCCTCTAACTACAGCCCTTCATCGTCCTTCGAAAAAGTCACTGAACTGGGGGTGGTTAACGATCAGCTGTGAGTATGGAAAAGAATTCCGGAGGGTGCATCCGTGAACTTGTAGAACCTCGAATCTCGTGTCGGAGCTTCTGTTCAACCCCTGTAGGAAAATACACCCCATCACAGACGAAGGGATTCCCCTTTTATTCCGAAAAAAAAAGGACAGTTTACAATATTTCCTGAAAATCTCAAACGATCTTGACAATAAATATATCATCGAGTCGTTTTGCCAATCAGATATGCAATGGGCGATTGTTCTAGGGATGAGTTCCCCATATTTATACTAACATACCAACCTTAATACATACCTACGCAAGTCTAATGACGCTATATGTATACACATATGTAGTAGCAAACTTCGCGTGGCTCCTTGAAAGTTCGGAAAGTAGAAAGGAATTAGGCAGAGGTATAAGTGGGATATTTTAGTAGCCGCACGTGGCATTCGCAGCAGGTACCACGTGAAGCCAGTATAAACTCTGACTCCCACCTTACGAGTCCAAGTCAGAGCCAGAGTCATAAGGGTAGTGAGAGGGAGTGGTAGGTAGCACTAAGGTGGTGGGGGAGGGAGTAGATAGGTAGGTAGGTAGGTGTAGCCTTAAGATAGGGGTTGCCCGTTATTGTAGGTACGCATCCTAAATTGCCGCCCTAGGCCGGGACACCGAATCGAGTCCCGTGCACGCAGCGACTAACTGCCGGACCAATTAACTTTCAATTAGAGGGCGCAGATAACTCTTATCGCGTCCGCGAGGGAGAGAGTGGGTGGATTTTATGGGGCCCTTCTTTAACCCCCGGACGACGTTTATGTGCATGCTGATACATGACCGCGGAAAGGGTTAGATTACGGCATTAAGATAACCGCCGAGGATCCTCAAGTAGATACCAACTATATTGGCCAGGACAGTTATATTCGATTCGCTCTAACTAACCGGCATACAGAGTGAAACTTTACCGCGAATAATCCCGTTGTGAATTACCCTTTAATCTCTCTCGAATATCAGTATAAACTTTGCTAAATTATTTACCCTGCCATTAGGTAATAGCCATTCATCCTGTATAGCATAGCTAGCCGCAGCAACGATACCTATATCTATATTCAAATGATACCTCCTCTCAGTATACATATATGATGACCTAAATACTCATGGTTTTTTAAACATTATTTCTGATTTTATTAATACAGCCAAACAAAAGGGGCAAAGTCTGAATGGTAAAATGCTATCGCGGCTCGTGAGAAAAAAAAATAAAAAGAACTGAAAACGAAGAAAATAAGAAAAAAGACGTACCAAGAGAAAGAAAGGGAGAAAACAGTCAGGGAACACGAGGCATCCATATGTATGATTATGAGGAAGGAGTTATCACCGGGACAGAGGACGTAGGTACGGTGGGAATCGGTGGTGGGGGGCGGTGGGGGGCGGTGGGGGGGGGTAGGCCCGCAGGCGAGTTCACATTTGTGCATTACGCTCACGTGCAACGATACAATAAGGATTCCTTCGTGTCGGGGGATGCATGTTAAGTACATAGCAGCCACCCCTTGCGCCCCCCCCCCCCGGTCGTAGTTGCATTTGTTGCACCGTACACAGAAAGGGATGCGAGATTAGAGAAAAATATTATTAAATCTGCTGCGCAAACTGCGTATTTGGATACTACGTTGGGAGTTGTAAAGAAATCTAATTTATTTTTTAATAAATGCTGTTCAATGTAAATTTTACTTCTAGTCTATCTAAACCCGAACGTATCTTGAGATATAGTTTACTTGCTTCTCATAATTTTGTGACACTCGTTTGAGCTACCTGTCGATACGATTTCGCTGGAGAACCCCTGATATTCTCGAGCCAATTCCGATCAATCTCTACGGAAAGATCGAGCGGTCAAGGTGGATTTGGTCGCCGGTTTCTTTCTGGCTTCTTACTCACGCCAGAGTCCCGTGGAGTGTCGACAAAAAACTTGTCAGCTCATTTCGAACAATGAAAAGGATACTGAGAGAGGCATTGAGGGGAGAGGCGAAGGAGAAAGAGAGAGAATCTTCTTGATCTTTATGTACAGTGGTAGAAAAGAAAAGGCCTTTAAGGTTACGTTTGTTAGGTTAGGTTAGGTTGCACCAGATTTTCTCGACGTAAAGCCGTTCTCTTGAAACTATAAAAAATATTTTCGAAAAAAAATCATTTACTGATTCCCAGTCATCGAGATAATCTTAGCTACGATAACATTCCGTCATATTATCAGTGATCCAAATTATCCAGGGTACGTAATACTACGTAGTAAATAGTATGGTATCATATATATATATATATATATATATATATATGTATATGGATGTACCCTTTGGATATTAGCATACTGGCCCTACCCTCGCGATCTTCATTAATTTCCATGGGGTCGGACTTATAGGGGTAAATCGATATTAGAGCAGAGAAATACTCGAGACGGCAACTTGTTGATCAGTCTGTGCATTGTAATCCCTTCTTATAGAAGGACTACAGTTGTGTTATAGAAAGCGGTGCTATAGGTAACAAGAGGTAACAGAATCACTTATAGCATCTGTCTATATTGGAATACCAATTTCATAATCATTTACATTAGCCGTATGTAACGTACATTATATAACCGGGAAAGGAGCGGGGCTGCATTATAAGAGGAACGTACGAAAACTTTTTTGTATGCACTTCGCGATCACCCGGCCCTCTTTCAGACGGTTGTATCTCGTCATGGGACCGTGTTTTCGAATTGCGAAAAAAAAAAAAGAAGAAATCCCCATAGACCTTCTTACCTTCTTCATTGCGTCATACGATTTACCTCCTTTCGATAAAATAATATGATATAAATATTCAGTGCCATTTTTCAATGCGTCGCGCATGACCGGACGTTAAGATTTGTCAATGAAAATGAGTAACGCGATTACAGTACAGTCGGATAATTGAGAATTTTTAATATTTTTTGAAAGGCGAGTAAAATAAAAAAATATGGTGGGACACGCATCGCGTTATCTCTCACCATATTCATACTGTTAAATGTATCCACGTGGCTACGTGTCTCCCACTCAAAAGGAAACCTCGTGGTATCTTGCGTGGGCGTACTAAGAGCGTGTTTACAAGTATCCGCGCGTGGGGCGTTAAACGTCACCTGGCTGGAGAATGCCTTTAACCAATGGTAAAAGAGTCGCTCGTGCGATAGGTCTCTTCCCATTGGTCGGACGAGGGTTGGGATCTGCTTAGCCACGCCTACGTATCGGCGCGCGCTCTTATGATTCTCGTTTTCTCTCAGGTCCTTCGAGTCCCGTCCGTTGTACCCGGTACAGTCCCATCTGGTTTGCCATACGAACTTACCGCGAGACGGTGGATCCTCGCGGTCGCCGCGTTAAACAATATTTACGTTTTTCTTACTCGAATCATATTGTTTTTTGGTGCGCGATTTTAGACTGACAGATCAATAGCAAGCGCGTCTCTCCTTGTACCGTGATAAGGATCCTCACACTGGTTCTCGTCACTGGTGAACGGGGACAGCCATATAGAAACAACAGTATGGGGTGGTGGAAGTGGCGAGATATAATTATCTCACGGAAGTGACGCTTCAGGGACTGTTTTTGGAACCGGTGTGTGTGTGTGTGTGTGTGTGTGTGTGTATGTGTTTGCGCATGTGTGTGTGGTGATCTTTTGTTTTTTGACGGTCAGTCGGGGGGGGGTTGAGCCCCCCGCGAGGCTTGCCGAAAATACGTGAAGATGCTGCCGTATCAGGTGGCCATGGACTACGGGGGATTTCAACGACAGAGTCCCGTTGGGGTTGCTGGGGTCGGGGTCGGGGTTGGTGGGCCTCATCAGGGGCCCACTGGCGCCCTCAACATCAACCCCGCGTTCACGCACTCCTGGTTCGTACCGGCGGACCTCTGTGTCCCGTACAAACAGAGTCAGGGTCCTCTCCTCGAGCCAGGGCATGTTGTTTCTCTTATATTTCACTTATTATCATTATCTTTAATCAGACGGGCCTGTTTCTTATTATTTTTTTGTGAAAGGGGCACGGACGGAGACACATATAGTATGATCTTACTCGCTCCGTTTGTATAGCTGTGCAAAATGCCTGATATGTTGACGAACATTCCTATACATGATACTAGCATCGACATACTACACTTGTGCATTTAAACTGAGAAATTCACAATTAGACTGATAATAATAAGCACTGGTAGTCACTGCTTAATTAGCTATCGGTAGGAAACTGATTGATCCATGTCATTGATCGATTTATGAATAAGGCTATTGTCTGGCTATATTGTTACACGTAATCCGTGCTGGTCCATAGTATTGTAACTGTTCACGTAATAAAATTATGTTAGAGATTACGCTTAGATGGATACTTCTTATCCGCATTCAAAGAGGAAAGCATAGTCATTTTTTTATTCACTTTTCTTTGTTATCTATTCAATTCTTTTTTTTTCAACCTCTTTTGTAGTTATCGCCGAGAATCGTTGGAATCTCGAGAATTCCTCCACGAAAAGCGAGACACGACGTGTCTCTCAAAATCAAATTATCCCGTGTCACCATTCCTCGAAGACAATGAAAGTGTCTCGAGTTCGTCGATTAGCCATGCTTTCAAACTTTTTACTATTTTTCATTTCTCAACTCGAAGCTTTCTATTGCTTATGAAAAATCGTAATAGCCGAAACCCCTTAAAGCATTTCTGATGATGAGATCTAGATGAGTCTTGGAATAGAAAAAAAATTGACAACGCCAAAATCATGAAAAATATGAATTTAATTAATAATACTTTAGGGTTTGATACGGATGGCTCCGAAGTTCGAGCATTTTTTTTTGTTTAAAGAGAGACCCAGTAGACATGTCAAAATGATGTCTTTCAGCTGTGTCATGCATACTAGGGTTAAACACGCCACGAGAATAATTTGCTGGCATAATAAAAGGAATTGCCTTCTAATTCTACCTTAACGCCTCGTTTTGCCACGTGAATTGCCCGTAAAAAATTAACAGCCTCCCGTCGCAGGTAAGACTCCGGCTGAGTGACACGCCAGTAAAAGCGTCATTAAAGCGGATAATTGCGTCCTATGATCGATGGCTTCTTATGAAATCCATACGGTATACAGGAGCACGCCTTACGGCGGGATAGAAAAATTAATTTAGTTGTAATTTCCGACAGTCTATCAAAAAAAAAGGTTACAGAAATTCAGAAGACTTCTTAATATATCAAAGTACCCAAATCTCAACAATTCTTCGTGTAACTTCCGGCACTAAATCTCAAACCTGTACATTTAATCTAAAAATTCACGAATACTCCACCCTCACCACGCATTACAAGAAAAACACTCGATTAGCCAAAATAAAAAGGAAAGTATAATAAATAAAAATGATAGAAAAATAATTCAGCAATCCATTGCCATCGTCGGACTCGGAGTTGTCCAATTGTCATTCGTAGCGTAAAGAGAAGATGAGAGTACCTACAGTGGTCATGCGAGCTATAGTGTAAAAGTCCGCTGACAAATCGCAGGATCGACAGAATATCTACGGTAGGAAAGAAGGTAACGCAGCAAAGTCGTATCCCGCGTCCCAAAGAGTCCAAGGGTCCCGAGAGAGTCCTGTCACAGCGAGTGGATAATGGGGATGGTGATGGGTAGGTGGTATACGGTAGGGTGGGGTTCAGGAGGGTGAAGTCTCGTCCGATGGTGCAGATGAGTACATCACGCCACGGCAGTAAACCCGACGCGATCACAGGAGCGCTGACAGAGCAACCCGGGGACCCGTCAACACCTCTCACTCAATATATATATATATAGAGAGAGGCACAGTTACACACATATATATATATATATTCTTTTCCGTCTACTATGCCCTATCACCCCCCCCCCCCCCCCCCAGGACCTTTGACCTGTGCTGCCACCTACGGTTGTAGACATCACATTACTTTTCCTTTTCACATCCAAGTAGTTATTACATATCCATAGACTCTATAGAAATTTGTTCCTACACGGAGAGAAGGATCTGGTACGAAGTACCGACTATCGGGTAGAAAATACCATAAAATTCTCGTACATCGAGATTATAACGATATTCTGGCAAATATTATTCTAAAAGAAAAGAAGTTTTACCAGATAATATAGTAATTTTTGTTATCACAGATGTTGCCATGACTTTTAATAGTTTTTATATGAAAACTGATACTTTTTACTATAAAATATGGTAAGCGGTGTCGCTGTTGCCGTGAATTGATGCTCGCGTCTCTGCGATTTGTTTCGGCATATGAGAGGTGTTGTTATGTGCGGCGTTACGGAAAAATTACTATTTTGGTTCGGTAAAAATTCCTATGGTACTTGTAAGACTTTCAATATATCCGCTGGTAGCGCTGCTGTACGATGCTACCTTAGTAGATTTTACTTTCATGGCTTAGAAACTTCTACCAGATCCTTCTCTCCGTGTACGTGCAGATCGACGTAAAATCGATGTGACTTTGAATTTTTCGAGTAAATCATAAGAGGGTTGACCATATATGTTTAGGACAGCTATTGGAATGTATTTTGCGTTGAGAAACGGTCAAGATTTAGATAATTGCATAATTAGCACTGTAATGAGGAGACGGAAGTTGTAAGGCTAAGATCAGTGACCGCAGGTTCAATATTGGGTAAAAAAAGCGGAAGGTAGCTAAAGGAGAAGGTGGAGTTTGTTATGGCAGTGGGTGCTGACTGTCGAGTGCGGCCTCACGTTCCCGGAAGTCGGGACGCGAGAATATCCGGATACGAGGCAGCGGACGTGCCAGGCCTCCCCCCGCCCCCCACTCGGCCCCATCGTGGTTCTTGAGGAACTTTTTAAAGCTACCTGTCTATCTGTCTCGTAGATACCTTGTAGCTTAGCTATCTTATGGGCAAAGCATCCATCAGGTAAATAGAAAGATAGAAACGAGAGAGGGAGATATTATTAGAGAAAAAAAATATATGTAGAATGAAGAAAGAGAACGGAGTGAGAATGTCACGAAGGAAGATGAAGAAAATATAAGGGGACGAGAGAGTTTTATTCTCTCTGCCTGTCCGTCTGTGTCTAAGGGACATTTTCGTGTGGACAAAAAGTTTCTCAGGCTTTGCAGGCTGGACAACATCGGAAAGCCAATCACGTAGACTTTAAGCCCTCCCTTATCTACGCGTCATCGAGACTCTCCTTTACTCTCTTTCTCTCTCTTAAACAACTATAGTCATATTCTCTCATTCTTTCTTTGATTCTCTATCACCTTCCCGCCCACTGTTTCATCGTCTCTTCCTTCTCAAGAGCAGCCAGTCATAATTTACATCGGCGGATGTAACCGGCTGCTTTATTACAGTCTCGTTCCCGCAGAAACACGGTCTCTTCTAATCTCTTCAAACATTTCAAGAGAATCAAAAACTTTACATTCGTCCCTCTGCATATGGCCGTATGTCTCCCTTTCCCACATACTTAATATTACTTGGATTTACTCGATTTTGTATAATACTCCACTCTCCCCCCTTAAAAGAAACCTTATCTTTGCGTGGCTCAAAGATTACTAGAAACTCTGTTGTATACTTAGAGACACAATACAAAAGATATATGTATTTATATCTTTTATACATAGAAGTTTCTTCGTCCCACTGGAAAACTTATTTTTCACAAAAGAAGTGAGTCTCTCGATAATCGTTCGATTGACCGGAAATAGCATTTTCTGTGTGGTGGTAGGAGAAAGGTTAAAGAGTGAAGGGAGAAGGAACCATGAAGAGGTAGCCGACATCCGGGTCCGATAGTCCTGAAAGAGGACGGGGTGGAGGGGGGGGGAGGGAACGAGGGGACGTATGAGGGGGCAAAACAGTCGAAGGGAGGTGAGGGTCCGAGGTGGAAAAATTATGTCGAAACCGGAGCCGTAACATTAGGAGCATTGTATTGTAGCGCAAGGCTACGACTCCCACGGGAACCGAGGGACTTTGGTACCTACTCCTGGTCCCTCTCCAGCTCACGTATTTCCACCATATCGACTTACGCGAAGGTGGTTGCCTTTCTGGCTTCGTTGTTTTCTTGCTTTGCTACCATCCAGCCTCTTCCTTCATGTCTGGCTGGTTAGGAGAAAGTCAAAAGATGGACCATATTGTCTCGCCATTCCTATATAACGATTCAATGCTTATATTTTATTTTTAAGTATCTTTTTTTACTTTATTTGTATAATTCTCGTCTGCAATCTTGCTATATGCCCTATACACAATCAGAATAGTTACTATAGGCTGGATGGCAGGACTCACGTACGTACGCTAGCGAGATGAGAGAATGGGATGAAGTTGCCCTGAGGTGGTGGTGCTACTGGACGTTGGGTGAATCGTTTAATTGAATTAGTCGAGGAGGCGGCGTCGTGGCGTGCATTATAATTTTCTTAGTTGCCGATAATAATGCACCCTGGGGTATAGTTGATACGATGGAAGAACCTTTAGAAAGATTTATTATTGGAATTTGTTTTTGGGGAGTTTTAAGGATTACAGGGGATTATGATTTTGTGCTCCGGTTTTTATTGATATTATATTATCGATAAAGAGACGGGTTGACATATGTATATAGTAAGTGTCTCTAATTATAATTAGTGCCAAATGAAATATTTATGATACAGTCAATGGATCCTTGGAATACACAGCGTTGGTGTTAAGAAGGGTTCCTTTCGGGTAAAGTGGAATTTTCTGGCATCAAAGGAATTTCCGAATTTTCGCAAAGGGAACGAAGAAGCCCAAAGTAAGGGTAGTAGCAAGATAGTAAGAAGGTGTAGCAAGAAGGTAGGTGTAGAATGTCTAGGGGTGTGAACGATATCGGACTTCGTCATGGTGTTCTACTGAATTATTGATGCGGGATACTCAGAAACCCTCAGGAGGAGTCTGATCCTCCTCGTTTGTCCAAGAAGGCGTTCAAGGAGGGGGGGGAAAGAGAGTGAGAGAGAGAGAGAGAGAGAGAGAGAGAGAGAGAGAGAGAGAGAGAGAGACCCCCGAGTATCCTAGGGTTTCCATGGAGGTGCCACTCCAGGATATTCTCTACAGTACCGACCGAGACGGCAAAAAGGGACGAGAATCGAGAATCCCTTGGGATAAGAGAGAGAGAAGGGTGCGCTCTAGGTTGCTGGCCTCAACAGGGGGATGATCATGGATGAAAAAGGGGTCATGGGTCCTGGGGCACAAGCCGGCCTGGAATCGTATAAGGACCCTTCGCCCTTCGCCGCCCAATTTCAACCAATTTCACCGAAAGTTCGGCTTAATTTTATTTTCACGCGTCTGCACGGACCGCCGCCTTTACCACTGGCAAACCTACGTCACGGTAGCCAGAAGGGAAGGTCGGCCAGATCTGCACCCTTGGGAAAAGGTGGAACCGGAGACTCAAAGAAAGCTCGAAAGAAGGAAATAAGGAATGTGGAAAAAATAGAGAAGTATTCAAGAGAGGAGAGGTAAGACAAGGAGAGAGCATAGAGTCGAAAATACAGTAGACGTAGCTTCTTCTTTTATCTTTGCGCAATCAGCACCGGAAAGTACTGGGGTAGTCTAATCGACCCTAACTCAACTTCCCCAGAAACTAGCTAGTAAGGTAATCTAGAGAATTGGCACACAGGTACCACACAGTTACAAACTGGACGTCTTGGACGTGGCGACGTGACTAACTGCAAATAAAAAGGAATAAATACCTACAGAGGAGCTCTTATTTACGGGTACACATGTGCCCTTTCCTTGATACGATTAAACCTCCCTCCTGTGGGATGGCCTAGGGATTTTTTCAGGCTTTTCTTCTTTTTTAGTAGCCTCGATTTTCGGAGATTTCCACCCCTTAGCCTATAGCACCACATTGAACGAGTGTTCGGCTACCCCTAGTCTTGTACAGCTTCCCTAGGGAGTGTTTCAATCGCGGCGTGCAAAAGCCTCTCTGGAAATGTGAAAGAGCCACCATGCTCACCGATACCTATAGGGATCGCTGATAGCAACCCCCAATTAAATCCTACCTTGACTGTGGGTACCAAGCATCCCTCGAAAAAGTCTCTCCTTTTACTTCTCTTCAGAGAGAGAGAGAAAGAGAGAGAGAGAGAGAGAGAGAGAGAGAGAGAGAGAGAGAGAGAGAGAGAGAGTGAGAGGGGGTGGTGGGGCAAAGGGAGTGAATCTCGTGATTTGGAAAGAGAGAAGGAAGTAGGGGTATAGTGAATGGAAAGAGTAAGAACTCAAAGCGATCCATCCCTTGGGAATGAGAAATTTCTCCAAGATTTAACCCCTTGCAATTCTCTAGAATAAGGGCTACTTTCCTCAAGTCCCTTCTACCTACTTAGTATGATTTTATATACTTTTCAGATGTTACACCGTGACGTAATTCCTCCCTTTATACTAGATCCCTTAACCCTTTTTAAAAAGGATCCCCTAATCACCAAGCATCTTCTTAATCCCTCGACTATTGTTAAGGGCGCGGGCCACGATCAGTCGTTTCACAGTCGTTGAGCGTAATAACACGCCAATAAAAAGCCATCTTGTAGCTACTTCAACCCCTTTACCTTAAACGAACCATTTAATTGCGGTACCTCATTTTTTCCCTCCTGGCTCCGTACTAAAATCTTCTAAAGCCGCCAACCTTCTTACTGGCAGTATCTTCTTTGTTAGTATCATTCCTGATTAACCCGCCGAGTCTCGTTTCATGGTTGTTTCAGTACTGCGAAAAACTTTTGAGGCAAACAGCCGTCTATGATAATCAGGCTACTTCTACTGCTGTCTTCAATGTTTGCCCCTGTGGCTACCATTACCACACCATCTGGCTACCGACTGGCTACCACCACTATTTTTTAGAAGTGTGTAAGTTCGTTAGCCTGTGGCTGACGACCGAGGCAGACGAGTTTTGATTAGTGCGGGTCAGCTGCTAATTGGTTGGCGTTTACATGCAAAACCGGAAGCCGGTTCCACCCCTCGTGGGCGTGGCACAAACCTCCATTCTAGTCAGATCCGTTTGCTACCCTTCGGTAAACACATTCCTATACATTGCATAGGTATTCTGCTCTGTCCTTTGACTAGACAGATCAAATGCCAGATTCGCTATCGACTATTTCTCCTTGCAATTTCCAATGAATCTGAAATTTTAGGAAATTGGATCGAACGGACTATAATATTAATAGAGATTTCATTTTATTTCGTATATAAAATATTATGTAAAAAATGGTTTCTCTGGATCAATAATAATTTCCTGCCGATTGCCTCAGTCTAGTTTCAGTTATGCTTGATATTTGTTGGTCAATGAATAGGAATGTTAAGTGACGTCACTAGGGCTTTGCACAAAAATAATTATCGGCCTCTCTACTCAGATATTCATGAATGCCTATTCGGTCAGGGGTTTATCTATATATATATGATTTTTATCTTCGAAAACTGGGTCTTCAGATAACGGATAAAATTTTGAAAAATTACTAACACAATTATGTAAATTTCATAGCAGTATTGTGTAATCGCTTTCTTGCTATTTGTTGATAGAAACCTAACTACTTCGATTACTACTTATTGAATTAGATATTTATCATATCTAACTGTTGTTTTTCTTTTTGCCCTTACAGTATTCTAGAATTACGGAAAGAAAAGAGTAGGGACGCAGCTAGATCGAGACGTGGGAAAGAGAATTTCGAATTCTACGAACTCGCTAAAATGCTACCGTTACCAGCAGCTATAACCTCCCAACTGGATAAAGCCTCGATCATAAGGCTGACTATCTCCTACCTCAAGTTACGGGACTTTTCCGGTCATGGTGACCCCCCATGGAGTCGGGACGGTCCACCTCCTAATAAAACAGTAAAAGGTGAGCATTCATAATTAGCACCAATAATTACGTGTATTCTTCAAATACCATTGTACTGAACCTTAGTCATTTGAAGCAAAATAAAAATATAATAACAATTTTTGAATAAGTATCAGATTTTTATATCAATTCCGAGGGGCATCTGCTTATGGTTTGTAATATAAAAGTGTCCCTTGGTTGCCATACCAGAAGCCAACCAATGACTGAATAGCGATCAAAATTAAAATCTAAATGTCTAGAAGACGCGACATTGTGACCACAGTACACTTCAAAAGAGTTGTAACGAAATTGGAAGAAACGAGATCCACTGGAAGGACTGGTGAGATTCTGTAACACAGATGCGGGGTTATAAAGAATAGAAAGGTATACGGAGTCGAAGGGAATAAGGGTGTATAAGGGGTGGATAGGAATGATGATGTAAGGGAGGAAGAGAAGAAGGATTCCCTTGATTGTCTCCGGCACGTACGTCAATCGGACTTCAGGACAAACCGAGTTACCACTCAGATCGACGCTTATTCCTTGCTGGCGGCTGCCTCACGTAAGCTGCCCTTTTATATGAGATCCTCGAATACTCAACAAAGCACCCGAAGATCCTTATCCTGGAAGTAAAGATTACCTGGAGGTAACTACGGGAGTCATAAAAATAACAAGATTAATGAAGCTAAATTACCACCGACGAATTTTTATTATCGATAAATGACACATGAAGCCATATCGATGTGTATATCATATATTTTGTCTTATTGGATATGCCAGCGTTCCAAGCATTCATGTTAATCAATACAAAACGTTCGATTCTAATTGGTTCGATCTGTGATTGGTCGTTGAATAAACCAGAAATACGTCACTCAATGGAATCGCAATTGGTTGATGCATTTGGATATGGAGAGGAGAGAGATACAGCTTATGTGTAAGCATGCGTGGAAAGAAGAACGCCAAGTGTTATAGGGGACGTTGGGTAAAGACAGCTTACTTTAGTGTTCACCTTTGTCCAGTAAGTCGCCACTACGCGCAATACCATGCTAATTTAGACGGCTTTCGCAAAGGCATTGTTTTCCGCATATGTCTCGTACGCGCATTCAAAATCAGTCCCTACTTCGCACCGATAGCAGAATTAACATGGAAATCAGTACTGAACCTACTTACTATATTCGCTGACCGGTAGCAATAGTGATATATCCGCTAATGATTATTTATCGTAGATACAGTCGACTTATAGTGGGATCATTTGATATAGGAAACTCTTTGACATTGAACACCATAAGAAGTGCATCCTTGAGAACGTACATATTACGTACGTATAGAAATCATATATTTGTGACCCACACTTATATTTTTTTATATAGTTGATTTTATAAATTACGCGTGATTATAAAAGTCCAATTTACCTAACTTTAATCAAAGATTTATGCCCGTGGCAAAATTTATCCAATCATATTTTGAAGATTCAGTGCTGTCATTAGTACATTGTCACCTTGAAATAGCAATATGAATTATGAATGACTATGAATACCCATGTATAAAAAATTGTAAGAATAGACCTATATCCTACTAGACAATTGTTTCGTTACATTCGTATTTCTGATTAACTGTATAAGCGACAACGGCATTTCGAAACCTTGATAGGATACATAGAAAAATACCGTTATTAATAATCTGAAATATAAATGGTTAATCTATGATTTCCATTAATTTTAATTCCATGGAAACCACCGCCCATATACGTACGCATATGGGAATACGTTATATTCATCTAAAGAAAGTATTAAGTGCATCACACATGATAATAGATGGCATCGGTCAGAGAATAGCTAGGACTTGTTCTTGCTGATTAAAGTTTCGTTCGGTGTTCAATAACAAAAAAGATATTCGATTTCATCTGGCAACAGGCACCTTCACTACTGTTTGAGCACAGCCAATCTAACCACATTTTTTCACAAGATATTCCAGACCAGCCCATCCATTTAATTTGTTTAAAGGTGCCGCAACTGCTTTTCACTATTTCCATGAAAGAGGCATTAAATTCTCAATTAATTCCAGTACCACTTTCCTCTCCTCTTTCGTTCGATTGAATTTTTTCATTCCTTCCTTCACCTCCACATCACCCTCCTACTGCCGTCTACTCAGTTACGGAACGTTGGTTCTCCCCCCCCCCCCCCTAGGACATCCCCAGGGAAAAAAGATCAAGCCACAAAAATTTCTTCGTGCTTCTGACGTCTTTCTCGTACGGCCGATTGGGCCCCGTTTATCGCATTATGTTCAGTCATATCTGTCCCTGATGCTTTCTGATGGATCGGCTCGTAGAAGGGTAGTAGAAGGTAGCAACTGGGGCGGTGAGTAGTGGCAATCAGAAAGTCACCAGACCGAGGTGGCTCAATACGTTCGCGTACTAGTAGCTGGTAAATGTTGCTTCAAGCAATATAAACGCTGTATCTACATATAATTGTATATAGAATTATATGTCAGATACATATTTCAAAGTTTCTTAGGGATGTCTTTTTCGATGGGTAGTCCACCCCTATTGTAATTCTGTTACACCCCTGAGTATGAATGTGTTTCCTGTCTCGTCTCTTGTTGCACATGACAGACACATGTTCTCTGGAACCACGCTCCATCCTTTTTGTCAAACATTTGATCCCCAATTGATCGGTAAAGTCGTACAGTCATTCCAGATCAACTTGAGATACATAGAAACTTTTCTTAACATTGCAATAGTCATAAAACGATGACTCCTTGAAACTGGACCATGCGATATTCCAATACGCATTCGAACTTTTCGGAATTTCATTTAAGCAGACCCATCTTTGTGTAGTTATTTTATACAATAAAGTATATATTCCACGCAGTGCCCCTTCGATACAGTTTTAATTAGAAATCCGCTATCTTCGTAAGAGGACAAAGTAAAGAAAGGGTCGGTAAGCATTTATCACGTGGTGCGTCTCGCTGACTGGAAGTCGCAAACAAGCTAGCGGCAATTGATCCTATCGCAAAAATGGAGTGACCATCCGACCGGCAAGATTCCCGGATACATAGTAATGAAGTATTGTCGACAATAATCGAGCGATGGACTACGCCTGGATGGATACTCTTCTGAATCTTTCGTAAAGGCCGATACACACAGGGGCGGCGCATACGAGGAATGACTTTTTCGAACAATGGGGGAATCTGTAAGATTGATAAAAAAAATAGGAGGATTGTTGTGTATGGTTACGTAAAGGCATGTGTGTAAGCCATAAGAGAGGCTGTACAATCGAGCATCTGTAGCTGAATTAATATTTACTGAGCAGGTCGCGCGTAAAGGCTTACCCACATGTAAATCTAATCACGGCAACTCGAGGCTCTCGGCAGGACCGCCAATGTAACCAAACTAACGAAATCGAGTTAGCTTGCCGAGCGGCTCCTCGTCAAACCGAATCTACTCCGCAATTTCCACCCTCGCTGCGGCACCGCAACCGAACGACGTTTCGAAATTTAACGAAGGAAAGTGCGTTAAGCCTGTCGACGCTGTTATGTTATGTTCCAGAGGGCGCGCGTTGCCGTCGCTCCCTGTCGCTAGCGCCTTTCTAGTTCTGTTTCTATCTGTGCTGTTTGTTTGGTTAACCTTGTTTTGCGTGTCTTTCTTTGGCATTGATCATATTTATTTTTATGGTACCTGCGCTCAATATTTATCACTATGAATTGACAAAAATAAGATATTATTTAATTTTATTGGTAGCAAGCCAATAGTCACGAGCAAGTGGAAGAGCAATTTCAAATATGAATATTTTTTGATGCAATGGTTGACTCATTTTCCCCATTATAGAAATGGTGTTTTTTTTATGATTACTACAAAAAAAAAACAGAATATTTTTAATTTTTTCTTTCAAAGATGGAAACCATCAGAGAAAAACGTTACAAAATTACCTTAAAAACGGACATAAAAATGTATCAACATGCTTCTAAATTTACAGTTCAATTTTAACTTTAATGAATTATACCTGTATTATTTCACGATCTAGGTATGATTTTGTTCTTTCACTTCGAAATTCTGTAACAGCAAAACTGTTAAAATGGATGTAGATATAGTATAACATATATTTATTTATTTTATTTAGCCATTCTTGCCATCTCGGCTTAAGAATATACATAGGTTCTACATAGTTAAGCATATATTTCTTTGTTCCTTAAACTAACTTAGTGTTCTTGGTTCTCACCACGAATTTAGATCTTTGGTCTCATCGCATTACTCCATTCCTACTCTATCTCTCATTCCCGTTTCTTCCATTTGCCCCCTCCTTCCTCTTACTACATCACTTATCTTATTTCTTTCCTTCTTTCTCCCTTATCGCCCTCTCAAATTCCCTACAGTATTCGCATAAGATGGGCTTAACATGTCCCTTCAGGATCTCGTTCCACTCGTTTTCCCTTTGCCTATTTCTGAATAGCGACTCGATCTTATTTTTTAGGTCATCCGACACTATCTTCTCAAACTCCGCGCATTCTCTTATGTGCTCGAGATTTTCGTTTTCCTGCCTACACAGCCTACACTTTTCGTCCTCATATCCCTTGTTGCCTGCCCTGCCCACATTACCGCACCTCATCCTGGCCCACTGTTCTTTGTCCCTCCCACTCACACCTTCTTGTTGCCAGTATTCCTGGAGTTCCGCCTTGTCCGTTCGTCGTTTGTACTCGGGACAGTAGCTTGACCTCTCTACCCTGCACCAATCTCCTTGAATGGTCTGATCCCGTAGAACATCACTTCCTTGTTGCATCCTTCTTGTTAGTTCCTGAGGGTCTTCGTCCTTTCTCATCTCCTCTATTGTTACCCCATCTCCGACTCTTCTCAAAGCTACCTCGACTTCCTTGATCCATCTCGAACCCTTATTATTCGCCCAGTTTCTTAGTTCCTCCTTCAAGCATATTTTCGGCCATCTTCCTTCTTGCATCTCCAAGATACTTATCAGATACTTCCCGGCTCTTCTCCTCGCTTCCACTTCGATCTTCTGCCTCCCCGACTCCATTCTCCAAATGTAAGCCGGTGTATTCCTGCTTAATCCCAACATCATCTTCACATATCTACCTGCCATCCTTTCAATTTCCGTTCTTTCTCGCCAGCCCCAGATTTCCACTCCATACATTAAGATTGCCTTTACCAACGTGTCCAGTAGGTACCCTCTTCTCTTCAGTCCACTTAGTTTAGCCCGCTTCATTATACCCCAAGCTGCATTTGTTGCTACTTGGGCTTTCGCCGCCAGCGTCTTAAGATGTTTTGAGTACGTGTTTTTAACAGTGAACCAGAAACCCAAGTACTTGTAGCTGCCCACTTCTTCAATTTCATCCTTACCGTACTTCCACTTTTCCTTCTTGTTCCTTTTCCCTCCTTTCCTGAATACCATTACTTTCGTTTTTGCCGTGTTCACCTGCATGCGATTCTTCCTCACATATCTTGCCAGCGTGTTCAGCATTCCATTCAGCCCCTTCGCGTCCTCGGCTACAAGCGCCACATCGTCGGCGAACTTTAGCGCGAATATCTTTGTTTGCCCGATTACTGTCCCTCCTTCGTTTCTCCTTCTCCAGTCACTATCCAGGTCATCCAAATATATGTTAAAAAGTGTTGGGCTCAGCGGGCACCCTTGGCGAACCCCTCTGTTTGTATGGAATCTTCCCGTAACCCCCTCGTGTGTGATCACTTCATTGGCCGTGTTCTCATAGATGCCCCCGATCATTCTCAGCATTCTGCCCGTCACTCCGATCCTTCTCAGCTTTTCCATTAATAATTCCCGATCCACCATATCGAACGCCGCCTTAAAATCCACGAAGGCCACGTACAGCTTTCCTCCTTTCAGTTTGAGTTTGTTTTCTATCAGGGTGTTCAGGACAAACACGTGGTCCCTCGTTGATCTTCCGGCTCTGAAACCATTCTGGTTTTCTTCCAATTTATCATGCCGTTCCAGCCATACCCTCAGCCTCTGTGCCATTATCGCCGTTAGTATCTTATAGCCCACATCCAGTAGTGATACTCCACGATAGTTCGTAGCTTCATTCTCCTCCCCTGCTTTGAAAATGGGGTAGATTCTTGCTACCTGCCAGTTTTCCGGGATTCTGCCCTCTTTCCAAATGTTGTTCAGTATTCGATGCCATTCTTGTACTCCTTCTCGGTGCATTCCCTTAAAGAATTCCAGCCTGATTCCATCCTCCCCCGGTGCCTTATTTTTCTTCATTTTCTTCATAATTCTTCCCATTTCTTCGATCTCGATGTCCCGATTCAGTTCTAACACTTGTCCCTCTTCGTTCACTCCTTCTCCCATATCTCCGTTCCAAGCTCGAGCTGCCTCAGTTCTCTCCGTTCCTTCTAGTAACTTCTTGAAGTGCGCCAGCCAGCTTTCCTCCTTTATGCCCCGCCCCATTGTTCTTTTACGAGGTCTGAAAATTCTAATTGCACTCCAAAAATCGTTAATATTTTTACTTTGTTCGACAGCCCGCCACTTTACTTCCCACCACTGCTTCCTCTTCCTCTCGTACAGTTCTTTTAGCTCTATCTTCTCTTTGCTTAGACTTTGCCTATCAACTGCCTTCTTGGTTTTTAGGAACGTTGTCAGTGTCTTCCATACTCTTCCCCTCTTCGCTTTGCATTCCGCATCAAACCAGCTGCGTCCTTTCTTCTTTCTTTTCTTTTTTGCCATTCCCGCCTTTTTCGCTGCCCTCTTCATGCTTTCTGTCATCCTCTTCATTCTTTCTTCCGTTGAGTCCCTGTTATCCTCCGGTTTCCACATTTCTGCAATTGCTTTCTCGTACTGCTCGCTATTCTCCTCCTTCCAGATTAAACCTTCTTCCGCTTTTCTTTCCCTTCTATTTAACCCACCCTCTTCCTCATCTTCTTCCCTTTCCTTTGCTTTAAACGTAACTGCCACCGGCAGATGGTCCGATTCCGTCCTCCTCAAGACTTCCACCGACTCAATCGGCATATCTGCCTCATCCTCTTCTTTAATAATTATGTAGTCCAGCACCGACGCTCCTCTCGGTCCTATATATGTGAGTTTACCTTCTCTATCCCCCTTCACCCTCCCGTTCAGTATCGTCAATCCATAGTCTTCGCATAAATCTAATAGTTTCGTGCCCTCCGTATTAATCGTTGTGTCCTCTGACTTCCTGGCCCACTCCTCGTCCTGGCCTTGAAATCTTCTTCCTTGCTCTTGTCCAATTCGTCCATTCCAGTCTCCGGCGATTAACAATTTCACTCCCCCCGTAATACTTTCCATAATCTGTAATTCAATTTCCTTCTTGACTTCCCTAAATCCTACGTTATTATATACCGATACAATTCTCCACTTTTCTTGCTCGATTTCTCCTTCAATGACCAAACCATATTCCCATTCTTTCACCTTTGCTTTGATCCTGTCTTTTTTAATTCCCACCAACTGACCGCCCTTCGCTCTCCCTCTCAAATTCTCCCTTCCTGCTGCTTTTGCCGTCCATTCGTACCCATCGCTAAGATAACTTTTCACTTTCCCAATCGACTTTTCCTCTACCCATGTTTCCTGAAGAATCACTATATCATAATTCTCCAAAAACGTTTCCATCTCCCCCAGTCGTGCTGTACCAGCTATGTTCCATGTTAGCATCTTTAGTTTCTTTGGCTCTCTTCTCTTCTGTCCCCAAAATGCGGCTTTTCCAGTCTGTTTTTCCTCTCATTCCACCGCCAGCACCTTCCGTCCACGATGAGCTTCATGTATCCTCTTTTTACTCGGCAACCATCATCTTCGAATCCCTTCGCGTGTTCCCATATTTTCTTATGGATTTCTCGTTCCTTCCTCGTGAAATCGTCGTCTATAAACACTCTGGACCCTTTGAGTAGCCTCCTTTTCATCATGATGCCCTTTTTGTCTTCCAACGACTCCAGATGCACCAAAACACTTCCCCCCCCCTCGTTGTTGTTTTCCCTCCGCCCGCCGCCAATTCTTACCGCTTTTTTCACCTTCACTCTCGTTTCCAGCTTTTCCTCGAGGAATTCTTCCACTCCCTTCTTCAGGTTTGTCGTGTAAAAGACCATTCCCTTAATTATGACATTTTGCCTTCTCGTCTGTCTCTCAGCCTTTTCGAACCTCTCGTCCAGTTTCGCCATAATCCTTTCCGTATCTTCTCTGCTCTTTTCCTTCGTAATCCCCTCTATCCTCTTCTCAACTTGCTTGAGCCACCTCTCCTCGTTCTGCACCTCCGGAATCGAGCTGCCTTGTTGTCTTGCGTGTTTCCCTATCTCCTCGCCAATCCACTTTCTTATCCCTTTTTCGTCCCTTAGCCGGCACGGTTCTTCTATTTTTTCCTCCAGTTTTTCAATCCTTGTCTTGAGTAGTTGCCTCTCGATCGCCCACTCCTTTTCTCTTTCCTCCATTTCCTTTTTGATCTTCCCTACTTCCCTTTTAATCTCGCTCCAAATTCGATCACATTCTCTTTCGATTACTTGCTGTGTTTCGTATTTTGTCTCCTGTAAATTTCGAATTATGTTGAGCTGCATGTCCTTCAGCATGTCGCCTACCGATTTTGAAGTTCCGTCTCCAGGCGGTTTATTCCTCGCGATTTCGGTTTCCTCTGAGCTCGCTATTCGCGGGTGCTCACCGCTCCCCGAATCTGTCACATTACCTTCCTTCGCCGTTGTCTGCCGTGCGCTACAATCGTAGCTCTGTTTTTCCTCGCGCTCCCCTCCCCATTTCCTCACTTCACTGTGCCCTGATTCGTCTGCCGTCTCTTTACCTCCTATCGGCGATCTCCCTATTTTCTCCTTCCTTCCAAACAATCCCACATATTCTTCCATCTTTGTTTTTCCCTCCACTCCCCTTGCTTTCTGCTTATTCTTCGAGCCCGGGGGTCTGCCTCTGCCGCGTTTCACCGGTGTGTCTGTTTTACCGATCGATGTTATTGACTCCGCATCGCTCTCTCTCACCGTTCGCTCCAGTTCCCCATCCGACGTTAGTTCCAGGTCTGTGCCGTCGGCGTCGCTCTCGTACTCTTGCTGCTCTTCTTTCCCGCTCATGTTTCTTCCCTCGTCTCGCCCCAACCTCAAAATCACTAACTTTCCTCGCTTCGAACCCGTTCAGCCTCTTCCTTCCTCACCCCTAATTATTATCTGCACTCACTCCTCACCTTCTTCCCTCACCTTTTCACCCTTTATATGCTAATTTACTTGCAATGGAACACTTTTTCACCCTTCTAACTTCGAGTAGACCGAGACACGTCTACACGTCTCGCCGCCATTTCTCTGATATTTTTATTCTAGTATAACATATATAATAATAGCTAAATGGTAGCTTAAGTAAATTTATAACACATTATCAAAAGATTATAAAAGCTGCTATGCCATGCAAAAAAAATATAAAATATGGTAGAACAGAGGGAAATTACAGGAAATCAATACAGAATATTTATTATACAATAATAAATCCTCCAAGATCAATGTCTTTCAAGGTACATATACCATATAAATAATATCATTACAGCGTTTGGATGACAGAACAGAACACATAACTCCCATTTTTGGCTTCCCTGTAGGCAAGTGAACAGTCGGAAGTTACAAATAAATAGCTGTTCATTTTAGCTTGTTCTTGTTTTTCTGTTAATATCACGATAGCCGAACACAGAAATTAAAAATTCCTTCAATATAGTCCACTGAAATTAATTCCTATAAAAAATTAGAATAGACGTAATCAAAAAAAATTCTCAATACATAAATGTGACGGTCTTTAAACTTAAATTGTCTTAGAATTGTCTACCGATTCCTGACAACAAGTGCCAGAATTTCATGCGTGTAAATGGTATATCAAATCTTAATATTCCTATAATGAAATCAATAATCAAGTCATTCATTAAATAACATATACTTATCCACAATAGTCGCTCCTTAGCCACTCGGTTATTATATGATTACGTCATTAAAATCAATTTTACAACACACAATATTACTAGATATATTTTCTTCCTTATAAAAAGTCGGCGACTTTCTGTCACAAATTATCATTTTTTTATTTTTATTTTTTCATTAAACAACAAACACTTATCATAATTCATCAAAGGTTCAGCCGTTTTATTTAAAACTTTTGCAGCGAATCTCCATTTAAAACATTCAAGTATCCCCGAAAACTCAAGGGTTTAATTTTTTTTTCTATTTGATCCCTATAACCTATACCCTTTCTGAACTTTTCAAGATGTCTGCAAACTCCTCCGTCCCTTGCACCCCCGTGTAGGAATCTGTCTATGGGGATGATTCGTACAGCACTCAAGGATTCATGCCTTGCGAAGGGATGCCACCACGATGAGGGGAGTTTAAACCAGTGTTTAACGTAGTTGGCGGCTAGTTAGCGGCGAGGGTTGAGAGCGAGGGTTAGTCAAAGTGGTTCTCAGTGTTATGAGAAATGTAAAAGTAGAAAGGAAAAATGAATCGTGCAGAACTCAGTGAATTCGCATTAGTTGGACTTTTTTTTTTTTCGAAAATTTCAAAACTTCTATTAAATTGCAATAATATTTTTGCAACAGAATTATTTACAGATGTAAGATAAATTGAACGATGGAAAGAGGAGCATGAATATGTTTTAAACTTTTATTACAAATTAAAGATACGATATTGTATATGGGAATATGTTTTGATTTTTGTAACGCAATGAATGATAGAACTCGACAAAAAATGTATCGCGCATCACGCGCTTGTGCTATTCATTTTGTAACAGGCTGAGAATCACTGACGCCCCTCGGCGACTTTGCCGTCTAATGAAATACCGGGGATTAACTAAACACACCTGACTAATTAAGCAGCGCTTAACTAGATCACCGTCACCAATACCCTAATCAACGCCTCGTTAGCATCATCCTATTTGCTTGAGCAAATAACGGAGAAGAATTTTAAATAATGTACTGAATTATTCGATCATCCAAAGATTTCTATAATCCATATAATCTCCTTATCAACCTACCAGTCTTACTCTTTGACATAAAGCAACGATATGCTTTTAACGACATACCGTTCTTACTTTCTGCAATATAAAAACTACGATTAGAAGGAAACCAGAAAACTTTTCCAAAATGAAAAAGAGAAATGAAATGTGACTCCCTGTCTGTGGTCGTGTAAAAAAATACAGAGTCTATAAAAAATAAAAGTCCCACGAAGTCTGGCGCACGTCCCACCCTTACTTGAAGGGTGCCGACAAGAGGTTGGCCGAAGGTGAAAATGGGCTTTCGGGAGTCCCGAGTGCCCGTTTGATGGCCCATCAATGTAAACCAGTGTAAAGTCGACGGGTGGTAAAAGGAGAAGGGAGGAAAGTCTAGAGCGAGCGAGAAAAGCATAAAGGATGAAAATATCAAGAGAAGACACCAACACAGTACTTATAGGAGAGAAGCAGTCTGTACAATAGGGAAAGAGATGTGTAGATATATAGAAAGAGAATAAAAGGGCGCATAAAGAGTAGCAACCGCCCAATGTGACGTCCACAACCCCCCATGGATTTTTATTCGGGTACGTTTCTACGGGGTTGGTAGAACGTATGCACCGTACCTCGATATCTTTATGATCCTGGGCGATTAATCTTCCGTGCCGGTATTGGACGATGCCCGTGGGGATCGCCAATATAACCTTTAACCCTGTATGAGAACAGTTTTCGCGACATTATTCCACGTATTAGCACATTTGTCGCGTTACATATCTACCATAGGGTATTATCATACCCATGGTGATCTTTATTAGTGACGATGGATATTCCTATGGGTCAAGATGTTAATGTCGATGTCCGATATCCAATATACGGCCTGTCTTAATAATCATCACATACTTAACGCTGTACGGTACTGGGATATGGTATTAATGAAAGTACATTTGTATTGTATGGGAATACAGTTTCTATTTAGGATGTTAACATATAAAATACTAATGGGTACAGCAGTTATTTATTGATGTTTTATGCAAATATTTTATAGTTAGGATACAATTTATTTGTATTTTGATGTCTTCGTATATATATATATATTTTTTTATGCCGCTACGGTTATAATCTACGAAAATAAGTAAATTACTCGTGTATGCTATGACTTGCCGTTTAAGATACATGCTGCTTAATATTAAGAAACGAACATTTTGATATTGCATTACAACAGCTATTGTAGAGGTTTATAAAAAGTACATATTTAATATGGAATATATAATTGGGACATTTCAAATCGCACACGGAGAATGTCAGTCGTCAGTGCCGATTCGTCTCAATGCCGGTACATAAATTAAAACTAATCAGTTACTAATAAGTAACTTACATATAACATTTTTATTCGGGAGAGTATTATTTAGTTTCTTATTGCGATGAAAGCGCAATGCGGTGATGCACGTAAGATAATCTATGGTGCTTGTCACAGTGTAGAATGACACCATATGTTAGAAGAGGATCTAATAAATATAATTCAAAATATTTAAGTGGTCTAAATCTAAAGTCGAATAAATAACTGTAAACCGAAGGCTCGTATTTCGCGCGCAGTTTGGCACGGGGATCAATTCGCATTACGCTTTCCAGAAAAAAAAAAGATGGTGTATCCCATAGTGAGTAGGTATAGGTAGAAATAGGGAGCTGTTAAGGGGTCATGTCTTTTCTCCTAAATCCATCCCTCGTAGAAGACAGCGGAATTCAGTTCAGTATAGGTGTGACGTCAGGCTATCCCCTGCCACTAACTTCAGCTCCATCTGTACGTCTCGGCAACATTCGGAGGCAGCGCCGGTGCTAGGTTATGGCCGGCCCTGGGCGAGACATGGAAATCGGGCCCCTTATCAGAAATTTTGTGACTG
>JARQTI010000467.1:220602-242244 GCA_030142655.1 Trachelus tabidus
TTGCTTCGGGGTCGGGCCCCCTCGAACACAGGGCCCCGGGCGGCCGCCCGGTCGGCCCATGCCTGACGCCGGCGCTGTTCGGAGGGGGGGGGTGCAACATATGAGGAATATAATATAATATCACACCCTACCCTCACCCCTATGCGACTCACAGTCTGGGATTTAATGAAAAATAGCCGAATTTGTTGTCTCTGCCGGTGGTGGCGGCGTCGGCAACTTCGGTGGCGTCGGTGGCTCAAAGTCACCCTTTCTTTTCTTTCTTTTTTCATGTTCTATCTTCGCCTACACGTTCTATACCTTTCTACCTACCTACGGTACTAGTACTATTACCACCCCTACTCACAGGGGTGGATGAAGGTGGATACCTATGGACGACCTCGTACGTGCTCGCCGATTATTTCGACCTCCCTTAGTCCGTTATCTCACGTTGGGAAACCTTCCCATTTGTACGTTTACTCATGGTAGGTGTCTCCCGTTCGAAACCAGATGTAGTGGACCCACCTACCATTTAATTTTCGTTGTCTTTTCATCTTCTTTTTTCTTCCCTTTCTTACGTCTTCTTTACAGCTTATCGTGACTTTTGAAATTTTTAACACAAACTCGTCCAGGAAATACGTCTGACAAGACGAGCATTGATACTGGAATTAAAGTGGCTTATCATATCCTTTATAATATTGATATCTAGAATTATTTGATTTTTTCATAAATTTCACGGAGTATCTTTGTTAATGTGGTTTTCCAGTGTTGGGTTGATAATAAACTTTATCTGATCTGATATACGGAATAGTGAGATCATTTCGGTCAATGGTGAATTTTCTGGTAATTCTGGAAATGGATTATATCGATCCTTCCTTAGAATAAAAGGCTCAGATGGCAGGTGGTACGGTGAGAAGTGAGGCGCGGTCCGTTTCTGTTTTTCTATCTATCCAAGGAAAATAAATATCGGTGAGTTATGGCGTGCAGAAAAGCACGTAAAACACGGCTTATATATTTATCAAAATATTGTGATAGCCGCCCGCCGGTTTTGGCCTCAGGGCCTTAAGGGAGGATTTATCGAAGGGCTGCTTTGACCGACGGCACTACCCATGCCGATATAACGAACTGCCGGGAACCTTAGGATTCCGTTCTTTCATTTTGCCTCCTTACCATTCCTTACCTTCCCTTTTTCCAGCCTTTATTTTATATCGCTTCAACTTATTCTCCTTCGTCATTCATCTTCGGCACGGTCATCCGTAACCTAAAAATGTATAGGCGAGCTGAAAATGGCGGTAAATTTGAATAAATAAAGAGAATCAAGACCCTTTTGCTTTTGCACCTTGCTGTCCAGAATTGATGACCACATCATGATCTGGAATAATTTCTTGAATAAAAGTGAAATCAAGGGAAACGGGAACAAAGGCTCGTCAAGGTCCAGTCCGATGGGATTATCTCGTAGGAATGTACATAGAGAATTGTTGACCGAAAATGGGAAAGACCGAGGGTCGGTCGAATTCATGAATCCAATAGAAGGTACATACGAGTGGACACTATATATAAGGAATTGACTATAATGTATCGGTTAAGGGTTGCTGGTTAGCCAGTCGGCCAGTTGGATGATTTAGGTGGTTTAGGTGGTTAGTTGGTTGGCCGGTTCTCATCCCGGCGGACTTAGCAGATTAAGCGGCGCGGATAGCCGAGTTTGATCGAGTCTTCTAAGTCTTTCATTAAGGGAGTCCTGAGCGGACGAGGGTAGCAGGATTATTATTACGAAGGAAGGAACCCGCGTCTTGTTTGCCAAACGAGGGAGAAAAGAAAGCCAAAAGGGGTTCGTATTATATACGTATGGAAGAGTCGTAGCCTCTATAGGTTTTCCATGGTTGACGTCTGATTCATGTGGCTCTAGAATAAACTGAATTCTCTGTATATCAACCCGTAAGTAAGAAAGGTTTGTGAGGGTTTCAATGTTTCTTTAGTGAACTCACACACAGACGACACTGTGCTATTGTTTTCCATAGCATCGATATTGATATTTTATGGTGTTCCTTTTGTTTGTTTTAGGGGCCAATCGCGTTAGGTCACCGGCATCATTGGCGGTGGATATATTCGAACAGCACCAAGGTACTCATATCCTTCAGGTGAGCATTTGAAGTACTATTTCTTTTTTTGGAGGGAAAAAAGTCTTCTTGCTTATATGGATTGCATCTGTCCAGTCTATAAGGGTATTTGAAAATTCGCGGAGACTCGTTATATAAATTTAATTTTGCACCACGAACATGTCAATGACTGATCAGTAAATGATAGTTCTCAAAACATCATTCTCATGAGAAGTACTGATCAGGGCTAACTAGTAATATAGGCACGTATAGCAAAACATAAAAATTCTATATAGTATAAGCCAATGTAAAAATTCGTTAAAACTGTATTTCAGTCGTTGGACGGTTTCGCGATGGCGGTCGCGGCTGATGGACGATTCCTGTACATTTCCGAGACCGTTTCCATCTACCTTGGGCTTTCCCAGGTGAGTTTCTATATGTCATCCAACTGAGTTGTGCCCACCCCCATGGGCAGGTTCACTCATAGAATATAGTACCTACACATATCCCTTGGTAGATACCAAGAATCCAGAGATACAGAGAAAGACAGAATGAGAACGTGAGTATTAGAGGCAGGGAAACGACGCAAAGTCGCATAAGACAGCAGTGCATGCTTGCTGAGGGTAGAACCTATAAGCGAACGAGTGGAAGGTGGAGTCTAGAAAGGTGAAGAAGGTGTAGGCGGCTAGGAAAAAGAAGGTGGAGAAGATAAAAGAGAAGGTAGAGAAGGAGGAGGAGGAGGTCAAGGGAGGAAAAGAGAAAAAGGTTGCGCGAGCTGGCGGCCATACTGGCTGGTTGGCAACGGACACGACACAGCCTGGGAGGATGGTGATGATGGTGGTGCTACCGGTGATGGTGGTGCTGCTGGTGCTGGTAACGGTGATGGTGGTGTTGGTGCCACTGCTGCTGGTAGAGGAATACTAGGACGAGGAGAAGGAGGAAGCAGAGGAGGATCAGGAAGAGGAGGAGTGCCTAGGTCGCATGCCGCTCACGTAGCCTCTGCACGGCGGCGTGTTCGCCATTCCTAATGCCCCGGGTGAAGGTGGTCGGGGAAGAGGATGGAGCTACCTCCTCTTCCACTGGCAATCAATAGGGTGTTTCGGAGATTCTGGAAACTGGCGGCGTCCTCGTTGCCACAAACATGGCTGCCGTACCTTCCCTGGTTACTACGACATGCCTTCCTATGGATTTGACTAAATCTCCTACGCGTTACTATCTTTTTTATAACTCGTTATCAGTTCTTTGACAATCCTCAATACCATTATCATACATTTTACTCGAAAGAATCCTTACTTGCACTTTTTCCCCAAAGTTTCGTTTACTCCCTGAGACAAAATAACATTGTACAAAGTTCATTGAATTACCAGAAATTTCTGATAAAAGATCAGGTATTCTCAAAATTGGTGGCAAGTAGGTACTTCAGCGTGACTAATTATCTACAAAGAGTAATAACATAAGATATTTAAGATAAAGCAAAATTAGACAAAATGACAGGTCGTGTCATCCAGAACGAAAGCGCAATCGGTTTCGTTCGATCGTCTGGTTACATCGCCATTGACCGGTAGGCTATCTATAATCGTCGATTACTCATCTGGAATTCTTGATGTCGAGTCGACCGAAGACGCCGACGACATCTTCGTGGTCGTTGCCAGAGAAATAATTGCATATTCGATGCTCGCACTGGCTTATTGAGTAACGCCCTGCTTCCACGATCTCACGAGGTTCTACTCCTACTCTATTCCTTTCCACGTAAATATAGAGTCCCTATCATCGGCAACCTTCTGTTGCTATAATATATACGTATCTCTATGTCGGTGTATAGTTTAAGCATAAGCAGAAACCATAGAACGACTGTAGCATTATGGAATGAGTGCTCGATGACCGAGCGAGCGGACGTTATAGGCTTGCACGCGTCACCATAGAAAAGCGTCTGTAGAATAAATTAAAGAAGAGTCGAAGTACGTGGTCAAGAAACGTACGTACATACCTAGTCCGTTAACCGACGTACGGCCCCTTTTTGGCTTCTTTAAAAGTAATCTCAGGTGCTCGACACCTTCGTAGAATTGGAAAATATAGGGGTCACGAGTTTCTCGGACTTGAATATTGGAATGTACATTTTTAGTCAATATAATATATAATTGAGGTGATTATAACTATATGAGATAGTTCAATGATATACAGTCTAAATGGGATACGGTAAACTTGATGGATCTTAAGTCTTACAATTAGATACACGTAGTTTGGGGTACTACTGAGGTTTACGAAGTTTTCTATGATTGTTTCACAGGTGGAGATGACTGGTTCCAGTGTTTTCGATTACGTGCATCAACAAGATCATGCCGAAGTCGCTGAGCAACTGGGTTTGGGCCTTACTTCCTCTACCGGATCTTCCGGACCTCATTCTTCTAGCTCAGGACTTGCCTCCCCGAGCAGTGCAGCCTCGGAAGAACACGGATCCTCCTCTACGGCTAACCCAGATGGTAAGCCCCATTCATTTTGTACTTCATTAATCGCTGAATTATAAACCATTAATAATATTATAACGATATACTCATTAAATTGTTCGTTCTAAGTGTTACCGCATAATTGTCCTTTGAATATGATACTATACGTATATAGCAACATCTGACATTATCTTCATGCACAGCGTTTCTTCGAAAAAATGAATGATCCAGTCAAATTTTTAAACGCGCATCTCAGATAGTCGATAAGACTAAAAGAGGAGTATTTGCGCAAAACCATCGATAAGAGTAAGAAAAGAAAAGAAGGAAGCGATCCCAAATAATATTCTAGCGAATCCAACCTCTACCATGAATACCAAGACCAGAACTCACATGAATGGTATGCCAGGACGCCTAACCTGGAATCCGTGACCAGGCCAAGTCTTGAGGGTAAGGAAGAAGGTCGTAGGTATGATCACGTGAGGAGGTTGGTGGACGTGCGTCGGCCGCCGCCGACACCGACGTCGGCCGACGGACGTGCCACGTGGCCTGGAACGCTCGTGACGGGGTTGGAAAGAGGGTTGGCTCTCTCGCGTCTTACTACTACCGGTCGCCATTCCGGTTCATGGCCGTCCTACCCTGGCCCGGCCCGACCCGGCCTCACAGAGTTCTGCTGTTGAACGGGGGTCGCATACGTATGCAGCAGCCGCGATTTCCCGATTGTTATTCCGCGACCATCACCAGCACCACCACAACTTGCAGTAGGACCACCTAACACGTACCCCATGATGCTACGTAACGTGCCCCCTACGATTTGCTATACCCTGACTACATCCCTTCTGGTACATACAAACACATTCGAATGTGTACATTATCATTAGACATAGAAAAATTACGCATTTAACGATAAAATTTATAATTATTACCCTGAGACCGAATGTAATTATTTATAACCTTCTCTATTCCTGTAATTTCAGTCTCCTCGGTGATGTCACTGACTTCCAGTGGACTTTACAAAGGATTTGATAGGGCATTTTGCGTCAGGATGAAATCCACTCTTACCAAGAGGGGATGTCACTTCAAGTCCTCTGGCTATCGTGTAAGTTTTTATTAATCTATCTTTTTTCTCAGAATCTAAATTGTTTGCTCATAATAAGCAGTCTCACTAGAGAGTCTGCGGTTACAGTAGGCAACTTCTGTATCAATATCATGGTTTAGGTCGTCCTACTTCTGTGTCGCCTAAGACCGCAGTACACCTTCAGTCACACAAGAAAATCCGCACCGCCTCTCATGGGGATGGTTGGCTTAGCCATAGCACTTCCACCACCAAGTGTGCACGAGATACGATTAGAAACGGATATGTTCGTCACACGTATAAACTTCGACTTCCGGATAGCCCATTGTGAACCAAAGTGAGTAAGAGCCATCGTAAAAACGATACACGTAATTGAGTTTCAATAACTAACCCAGGATTAACGAATGCAAATAAGCATTAATTCTCTTCATCAAAACGAGTTCTGTCCTACGTAAATAGTGATTAATTGAAAATTCACAGGGTGTCTGATTTACTCGACTATACGGCGGACGAATTAACAGGGAAGAATCTGTACGCTCTGTGTCACGGAGAGGATGCAAATCGTCTTCGAAAATCGCACGTGGACTGTAAGTACCAATCCTCATTGAGGAACAACATGTAGGAATATTTCCCCTCCATTCGTCCCACATATCAACCCATATCACCCTCGTATACCTAAGCGATAATACCACCTCGTAAATTCTCAAATATTTGATATTGTAAACGTTTTTGCTCGTAAACTCCGTATGGCGGGTCATTCCTTTTTTCTTCTCCGTGGGTCCCATTCGAATACTCGCGCGTTTCAGCCTATTCCCTCTTCATTTTACTGACTACCCTTCTCCTCCTTTCCCTTTCACTCTCTGCTCTCCCCTTGTGTCCTGTTCTCCTAGCAGGCTTCTCTGTGCACGTGAGTAGCGCACTCACTGACTCAGTTACGCCGCGGATACAAGCAGGATTAGGTATTTGGTATGCAGAGAGCACGTTACGCCGGATGCGGCATCTCCAGCGAGTTGTTACCTCCCGCACCGAGTTTCCTTTGGCCTCAGACCCTCCAGGATCCTCCATCCCCTTCTGAAGTCACCCCAGCCGTCATCGCTCACCCGTCTACCTATATCTGTACCAAATATATAGAGATCATTTTACCTTTGCAAATTTTCTTCCTGACTTCTAAAAAGCTTTACGGACTTCTCTTTATATTCGGAAAGCCACTCGATATTTAGCTACATAACTTCTTGTATGGGTCATTTTATGGTTCTTATCGTCCTCGTAGCATGTCAAAAGAACATAAAAAGAGAAACTCATCATTTAGGACTTCTAGAATGTTATTGGTAAATTTTGAAAACTTTACGTGGTATTGTGGAATATCTGTGTATTATCTACCATGCAGTTAGGGTCTAAAGGTCAGAAGGTGACTGGCTTAGCTTTTAGATTTTAGATTCTCCGCGCACACTTTTGATTTCGATCAAGATGGATCCTTATCTATTTCCAGTGATCCACAAGGGCCAGGTACTCACGCACTACTACAGAATGATGAATAAGAGCGGCGGCTACACGTGGTTGCAGACATGCGCGACCGTCGTCTGCAATTCTAAAAACGCCGAGGAGCAGAATATTATTTGTGTGAATTATGTGATCAGGTAAGTTTATCAAGCTAAAGAAGTAAATGACAAATAAAGGATCTCGCGTGTTTTGCTACGAACGCTGATCGTGCCCACTCATCCATTATGGAAAAGTATCCTTCTATATGGTTATGCTGGATTAATTAAGGAATCTTAACCAGTTGTTACTGCACTTGGTTGTTAATCTGACAGTTTAATCTTTTTGCCATTCTCAATGGTACATTGAGTGGAACTCTTACCAGTATCCTTTAATGGATCATTGAATTTGCTTTTAAGAGTGTAATTATATACTGTATATAAGAGTGTAATATGCATACTGCTTTGTTACTGACTTAATTTATAACGAGAGGACTCCCTTAGGAGGACACTGGTTTTGTTCACACTTTACCAACATGCAGTAAGAGGGAATGTAGACGTTCCGTGATTATTTTATCCCTTCGCAGTGTAACAAAAATCAACTTTCTGGGCCACCAGTGTGCCATGATTTTATTATTTAGGTTTTCGGAGTTTCACAATTCAAAATTCAAAATGACAGATTTAATATGACGGATCAAGACTGGTATTATATATATATATTTCCATATTAACAGCATTCTTAAAATTTTTAAGAACGCCATCCGCCGTTTAAAAATTTGAAATGTGTATATAAAACTTGGATTCAGCGACTCTAAAAACCTTAGGATACTTACTTTTATAAAAATCAGAATAGTTTAACCCTCTATTTTTTAGTTGCGTGTGTGTACGCATCTGCATTGAAGGGGTTAAAGACAACTTTTTTTTTTAAATGCGTCGTCAGAATCCTGACTAAGCATTTTATAACACTTAATGCTGATGCACCAGTTATATATTCAATCGATAATATATCTATGTTAAAATCACAGAATCAATTTCACATTCAAGAGACTCATTTCCTTTCTCAGCGACGATAATGATGCGCTTTAAAACTTTAATGAACTCATAGCAAAAGTAGTTCAATAATTAAGTGTCCATTTTCAACTGATTTTCATTATTTTGTATTATAGTATAATTATTTTGGATTAAAATCAAAAGTTTACTATTTCTCATTAATATTTTAACAATATTAATGTACCAGAAGGTTACTTCTCTTTCGGTCAATTACATATACTGTAATAGTTTCTATTGCTTTGACAGTGGCAGAGAATACGAGAATCTGATAATGGACTGTTGTCAATTGGAAGATGGCGTTACTGGTGTCAAAAGAGAAGACGCTGCTGGTAATGATCCAGAGAATGGATCGCCCGATGCGGATCGAGGAGGTAAATATTGTTTCCTATAGAAAGAAGAAAAAAAGAGGACGGCAGAAAAAGCGAAAGCAAGGCAAAATATTAATTAGCATCCAAAAACATAGAAGAGTCACTTAAAAAATTCCGTTCAAGTAAAATTTCATGGTTTCATCGTAATCAACGTACATGTTTTGGAACTAATCGTGGATAAACATTCTTCATGAGGACGCAGTATCCCGTGGTATTCGTTCCAAAGATCTAAAAGTAGTGACGTATACACATCATCTTTTTGTATGTAATAATCTTGGATATTGAGGTACATGGTGTGTAAGGTGTACCGTCTTCATGACAATCTTACTAAATATATTAGTCAGTGCGGTTAAAGAGTGTTTCGAAAGAGCGTCGGACTCGGTGGCCGTACGAGGATTCATGTCGTCAATACTAATTATACAAATAAGGATGCTGTATGCACGAACCGCTCGCCTCTTACCAACCCTTCCACATACTCATTCCCGTAACCGTGCGCAGACTAATCCGTATTTCTGCCTGTAAAAGCGTGGCGACCGTCGTTTCGGGCTTGAGAGCGGCATTCCCGCTTGGACACGCTCTCCAACCGTTTCACGAGTAGAGCGGATCGGAGAGTGTTCTCGAGATAGAGTATGGAGTGGACGTAACCAGGAGAAACGAGGAGAAGGGATGATCAGTGATGAGATAGAAAAGTGTGAAAGGAGTTGAGGGTCACTGACTCTGGACAGAAAATACCTGGAAGAGTTAATAACTTTTCTTTAATAGTACTGTTATACTTTTAATTACAGAAGGTCGTAGCAGCGGCGGTCCAACGAATCAGCATCCTGAGAGACCACATCGTTCACCTCCAGAGGATCGTGAAGATACGCCTGGGTCAGAGGGCGAACCGCGTGGTGGTAGACATCATGAAAATGTAGCTCAGTTGCAGCAAGAACCACAATCTGCAAATGTGACGAACGTTAATAGTCTGGCGACCAAGTTGCGTGGACATAAGCGAAAATTCGTCCAGGAAGAGGAGAATAGTTCTGGTGAGGAGGAGGAGGAGGAGGAGGATGATACTCCGCACTCAAAGAACGCTGGCGCAAGAGGACATGTTCTGAGCCCCGCTTCCTCTAGCCATTCAGTACCATCTGCTGAGGCCAACTTAAGAAATTCGTCAAGTCCAAAAGCTCGCAGAACTGAGAGCCAAACTGGTGAAGCACAGGAGTCCGCTGTTCCGGGTACCGGTGCTTCTGTCAAGGACTTAGAACAGGCAATGTCTAAGCATCTACCTGGCGCACAATTAGGCAAGCCGGATTCACCAGCGCTGCACCAACCCACAGACTTTAGTACGGACGCACTATTGAAACAACAGCAGCAACGGAGTACGATACAGTGGATAGGGGCACATCATCACCTGGGACATTTAAATCCTCAGCAGAGTGGTGGAAGTGCGACAGCGGCACCTCTACCAGCCTCGGCACTACTGCGCCAATTGTATGCAGCTAATCGCGAAAGCGTCATACGCGCTAATGTACACGGTATAGCTTCTGTCGGTACTCGGACACCTTCGTCCGGTTCCGGCACGACCTATTATGGTGGCGGTGGAGATGCTGCTCAAGCAGGACCTTTGCCGACTCCACCAGGCTCCGAAGGTTCTTCTACCTATGGCGAGCACCAATTTGTTCTATCCGGTCACGCGGGACCAACTAAAGTGGCTACAAGCAGCGCGGCCGATGCGTTCACGAGTTTGGTCTCATCTTATTCGGCAGCTGCGGGTGCATATGGTGTAGATTATCATTCCGCCATGACACCACCAAGTTCAGTATCACCACGCGACAAACAACAGCAACAGCAACAACTTCATTCCGCCAGTGTCGTCAGTTCATATGAGAGTTCAGTCTATGGGGAACCTGTATTGAGACACCAGTACGAACCGGCTCAGCCGTTGCCATTGAAGCCCCAGGTGTATCCAGCCGCAGTGCATCCCAGTGCACTGGATGCTGCTGCAGCGTACGCCTCGGCCGGTCTGGAACAGCCACAGTTCTACCATCATCCGGCAACTGGAGCTGGATTTCATCTTTACCATCCTACCAATAAGGCCGCGACCAATGGTTGGTACAGCTCGGCCTCCTAGTGGCACGGCCTCAGGACTGCCCGGATGCGGTGTACTTAAATCTTAAGCCACTGATAACGAACCCAAAGTCCCAAACTAAGTGCATATCAAACTGGTCGTGTGACAACTGAAAGCACGTCATACGGCCATATTCGAGACTCGGCCCTTCTCAACCTTCGTGCGTTTTCGTTAAACCTGCTCGTGTCGTTAATTAATGTCGTGTTATCCAGGATAATCGCGTCAATTTTGCAAGACGGCAAAAGCTATAGAGAAATAAGTCAGGGATAAAGGAGCCGGATCCGGAATCTTTCGAGTACCTTGTATAACAATTGCGGTTAGCAATTTTGCAAAGGACAATTATACAAAGAAATTATCTTTCTTCTTTTTTATAATCTTTTATACGTTTAAAATCGCATAGTTTCAAGGAGAGCCATAATTTATTGATTCGACGTCGTGTCGCGAGCCCGTGAGTTTCCCTTGGTTTCTAACGCGTTCCATTATTTACCCCAACTTTATCTCCTTTGTTATACACATACGTATATTATTCGTTCATCCATCAATTGACCTCATGTCTTATCTCTGACTTTCCACTTTCAAAAGTGAGATACGAATGAGAAAACAGGCCAGGGGCGAGTCCCGAAGTCCATGGCGGAATTAATGGGGGCTCGCTACGTCGAATCTAGATATATTTATTCCTTTCTTAGTTATTTATGTTATTGGATTCGATAGATCCAAATTTTTTTTTACTTGTTTCTCTAAAGATTCTCAGTTTTTCTTAGCATGCACTCCATTCCATGATCCAGAACCTGTCCTCCCTTCTTCAGACAGCTTGAGACACACGTTCGAGTATCGTTAATTATTGAAATAATTAATATCTCGTTGCACAAAAATTGAATACCATCCTCGTTCCACTTCTATGACAAGATTGCATGGCGAAATTTCACAGTCTGACCTTGTTTTTCTGTCTCTTCTTTCGAACTATACCTATGTATACATACGATACAATATATATACGACGTTATGTACATACTCGTGTAGGTATACTTATACATAAAGAGAAGCGCACCTAAGTAATGTTAAAAATATTGATAGTGTGTTTCTGTGCTCATATGAACAATGTGTCCCATGTATCAAGAGCGAGCGGATGTCTTGTATGACGTGTGCAAGATAAAGAAAGGCTGTACGTATAATGAGAGAAAATGAATAAATGAACGATAGAATTTTAACAAGATCGTACCAATTAGTATGAATGAATTGAACAATATATATATATATATATATAAAATGTTCAAGGCTAGACGCTTGTACAAAATATACGAATGAAGACCATGAGAAATCATGGAGAACGAACAGTCTCGTAAACCTATAACGAACAAAGTATAACAAAACGATTATGCAAGATATTAATAGCTTGATATTTAGAAAAAAAAAGTGTTATAGTTCTCTTCACCGAATGCAACGGCGAATGAATTCGAATGATTTATATCATTTGAACGATTGGTGTAGTTAAAATGATCCGTAGGAGTGCGACTGCTCGGTTCGTCTTCACTAATTTGTATATGTATATATATAAATATATTAGAGGGAAGGATACCAAAAGAAAATTTTAAAGGTATTACGCGTACGAGGATTCTGACCTAAGAACCACGATGAGGACTAATCTCGACTAAATATAAAAATAACACATGACAGGATATGCACATGCATATTTATCTATATCGTAATATATGGAACATATACGCATACATGAGATATAGTTGCAACGACTTAATCTAAGCTCCAGTGCAATAATAATTTTTCCGCAGTTTGCAATTATTGAACGGCAATACGTGACAGCCGTAGAATTTTTTGTTTTTATTTAATACAGGGAATCATTAAAAAAATTAATTGCCTAACATATTGAGATATAAAGGAGCTGAGGAAATGCCATAAAATATCAATAATTTACAGTCTTTGCAATGAGTGGTTCAACATGTAAAAAACGCGCATCGTTGAAAAAGAGATATTCCACATTTTTTTAATTTAAATAAATATATCTTTTGAACGGCAGTAATAAAATTAGATTTTCCCAAAATAATATTGCTGATGTCTCTTTTACTGAGCTTTATTTCCATTTCGAAAAACTTATCCGTTACAGCTCTATACATGTTATAATAGGTAAATGTTTGTCATTATTATGCTACATTGGTACAGATGTATAGAGACAAATAAATATATTTTATATGTGTGTATATACATGTCAAAGGATACTTTTCAGGACTTTTTGTCTTAAGGATTGGCAGTTTTTAGGACACTTGGTGCTTTTCAGGACGGGTCTGAAAGAATTTAGATATGGAACGTATACTTTCAGGACCATAAAGCGGCACTCACACCGAATTTTCCAAAAAAAAAAAGTTTGTTAGACACTCGGAGTTGTGATAGACTAAGAAGTAGTTCGTTACGTTAAATTAGATTAGAATTTCAATGCCACATGTCCCAAGGTTTAGTTTTTTTTTTAAATAACACATTGGTTTGCCGTTGTGAATGGCCAGTGTCCCAGAAACTGCTCCTGGACAAGTCTATATATATATATATATATATATATATATATACACACACACATTTGTCAAGGGGCAGTTACAAGGACATTGCCTATTATGTGGAATTTTCAACGGCGCACTAATATATTTTATCTAAAACTATGGAAAAAAAAAATAAACCTTGGTATGTTTAACGTTGCAGTTTTAAACTAAGATAACATAACATAACCAAGACTTGCTATTACCAAACTCATTACAGCGCCGAGTGCCTAGCATTAAACAATTTTGAAAAATTCTTTGTGATTTGCTTTATGATTCTCACTTACACGTTATATATCAAAAGGCTATGAGCACTGTCCTTCTACAACTATCATGTTCTCGAAACTGCTATTCTTAAAAAATATATGTACATACATATATATATATTTATAATCATTTATCGTGCGCCAGTAATTAGTTACGTCAGCAATATAGTCCTTTAATATGCGCTGTGTGATATGATAACAGTTTTTGGGAGAAAAATTCCGAAAAAATGAGAGTAAAAAGTGAATTAAATGTACGTATTATGTTATTATTATCATTGCTATTATTATAACATTATTTTATTATTATTATTATTATCATCATTATTAGAGTGAGAAAATTGCAAGAGAAAAAGGGAGAATTATTAAGAGTAAGCCGCAGTAAGAGTGAATAAATGAATGAGTAATTGACTGAACAATGAATAAATGAGTAACAGAGTGACAAAAATAGATTGTGAATTTGATGGCTTTTCAGCGCCTTACGTTTTCGTATTTTAAGGCAAATTGAACTGTGTTACACGCGATCCAAATGTCAACACTTACCTGTACAGTTTTAATATGCCGATGTTAATTATACATATTATACAGTTCCGTCAGAATAAAGCCACCAAGCGCAATAGACACACTATAGCATTCGACTGCGTTCGCATATATGTTAATGAATAAGCCAGAGATAGAGATAGAGATAGAGATAGAGAGATACAGATAGAGATAGAGATAGAGATAGAGATAGAGAGAGAGAGAGAGAGAGAGAGAGAGAGAGAGAGAGAGAGAGAGAGAGAGAGAGAGAGAGAGAGAACATTGCCAGTCCTTTCCTGTTTGCATTATTGTTAATTCAGTTGTTTTTACTATTCTCTTCATTTTTTGAACTCTCGTTCTCTGATGTTTTGCATACCGCTAATTGTGAAATAGCGATTTTTTTTTATTGGAAATCAAACGCAAAATCACTTAGAAAAGAGAACCTGATGTAACTATGTTATTTTTATTATTGTTACTTTCATGAAATCCTCTTTAATCATAGGCACGTTGTTTCTCATTGGTATTGCGTCAAATAGCAGTATACAATCAGTCTCCATCTATCCGTAATAACTTCTTTGTCAATTTGTATGAGGTACCAGATGATTATACTTACCTAGCTCTCTCTGTACTGGTACTTTGGAATATACAGCCTTTCTTATTTGTTTTATATAATGCATAAATGAAATTGACTCAATACATGGATTTCATATAACCCTTCACTCATAATTATACAACCTGGTACACACATATCCTCGCGAGTATTTTTCGGCGATTCCATATTCAACTAAATAAAATACTCTAGAAATTCGAAATTGAGATTATCCCTATAGTATAAACTTGAAGCTCTATTTCATCATTGACTATATTTCCATCGGAGTCAAGTTTGAAAAATGAAATACGAGTGTTGTATATTTATATATCAGTAAACTAACTATACGAATACGTTCAATATATTTCAAGGGTCGCTGTTATTTTAACGAATCCCCAAAAACATGAGCGCCGTCTGTCCGAAACGACGCTCGTTCGAATCATTATTCGGCTAATTCCATAATCCGCCGCTGGGACGAATGGAATGTGTTCCTTGGTAGATGGTCGTTATGTTCGGAATATTGAATATTCCGGCGAATAACGTTTCGAATATAAGACGATGACGACGATGACGATGACACATGCACTTTCAGAAAAAAAATGACAGCGACCAGCGAGTAAGAAGCTTATACAATTGGTAATAATTACCGGTAGAACTATATGCTCAGTCGGAAACGCTTACCAACCGAGTATTATTTATTCAGTTTCCGTTGACCGAACAGGTAAATACAGCCTTCCATGGAATCAGGTTTATGTCACGCCATGGAATTATGCTGGGCATAAACGATGATGTTATCTTTAACTGAATATAAATAGACTTAACATGCCCGTGTATTCTGTGCTTTGCGATTCAGATATGTAGAAACCTGTCAAGTAGCCCTGCAACTTCTATTTATTAAAATTTTCCTTGGCATTTAAATTGGTAACTTTTAGTGTTAATTGCTGGACCAATTTAAAAAAATTGATGATCAGCTTTTTTTAAGACAATCAAAAATAAAATTTCAACCGTTAAGTTGGTCACAGAAATTTTAATTTTTTATTAATTAATTTCAATAAAAGCTTAAGGTAGTTCTGCCGTCTACGTAACTTAAACTGTTGGACCTGAATTTTCTTATATATATGAAAGTTTGAGTATTCAGTTATATGTCAAGAAAATTATATGTCAAGCTCGTTTACCGGTCATTTGAGAGAATAATTAAATGTTGAAAATCGACATTTTTATACGGGACCTCATGACTGGAGCAATCAGTGGCATTTATTCGTTAATAATTTGTATACATAGATCCAAGACAGCAGAAATATAAAAAGCATCTCGTGTTTGTTAGACGTTACGGATCGCCGTTACCGATAAAAAAAGAAATAGAGTTACCGGACATCTCAAAAGATAAATCACATTATCAAGACGATAATGAGTTGAGAAGGAGTGGTTTGCTTGGAATGGCGTCGCTCTAAACATAGCGCAAAAGCTTGGCAACAGTAAATTATGCGATATAGCTATAATATGAACTGATTCAAGCGAGCATTTAAAATTAGTTTTGTAATAAAGTCGGGATGTTATAATTAAGGCATGTTATTAAAAAATCGGAATTATTTGTGCAACTAATTACTATAATATTCTGGGTACCTAATTTTCAACATATAGTCGCTAGGTCTCATGACCCCTGCGTAGCAGCAGAACTACCTTAATCGTTGAAAAATCTAAAAAATTATATCCACACCATTGGCGGCACTAAGGCATGTAAGAGCGTGCGTGAAGTTGGCCACATAATTATTTTATTTCTTAGCACGGCAGGGCTTAATCGAAGCGGAATATTATGATGCTCGTAAATAATACAATTGAAGTACTATTATGAAATCTTTTTTTAATTAGCAAACCAAAAAGTTGTTTGGATCCGGAAGGTAGACGCAGGGTTGAATAGTATCTTCTGGTTAGTCAAGAATCTGTTTTCCGTATGGAATTTATTGTAAGGCAAATTGATTGATCGATTTACATATGCTCTATTCAAACTAGAATGCACTAGCCTTTAATAGTATTAAGTTTTGCGAAAAAATTCATAATTCATAGATACTATCTCCTCAGCGCTCCTTACGACCTGATTCAGATCACGGTCTTAGACGCAGATCTTGCTAATACGGTGAATTTCAGTGGTGAAGAGCGACATACAAGTTTTAAGCAGTCTCATAATTTATAACACGTCCACCGCGTGTCGCTGTGAGCGACTAAGCCTTGTAAACTTCTAAATTTCACGTTTTACGACATTTAATATTCTATTTGTAGTTCTGGAGATTCGCGCGTGCTGTTTAGTTTCAAATTTTTCGATGAAAGAAAAGAGCTACGCATTTCCAGAAAAGTGTATGCATCGAAATGGGGAGGTCGCGTGGTATCTCGGACTATAATTCCAGTTACAAGCCAATTTCGGAGTTATTATTTTCTCACCCTTTCCATCTAACAGCTTTAAGCTTGTCGTATTTTCATTAAATGTAAGTTACACAATGGAGCCCCTGTATACAAGACCATGATCCAGACAGAAGGCAGAGGGCAACGAGCAGATAGTATTAACCAATGTGCAAGATTCTTTAGAACTGATATATGATGTTTGCAACTCAATGCTCTTTACGCTATGCTTTTTCAAATTGTTTAAAGAAACCACGGACCATAAAAAGTTCTGATTGGCTTATTCGATTAGGCTCTTATGTCCGTTTTCTTCGACGCAGTTCAATGCATAAACTCGGTTTAACTGTGTTATTAGCCAATCACATACTTGCTCATCAGATACAGGTCCGTCTTCTTCAATGCGGTTCAATGCATAAACTCTGTTTATCTTCAAAATACAAGTATCTGATTGGCTAATAGCACACTTAAACCGAGTTTATGCATTGAACCCCGTCGAAGAACACAGGCGTTAGTCAACCTAATTAACTAAAAGTAGAAGTGCCTATTCATGTCGAACAAATGTAGTGAATATGTGAAAAGTGAATAGCTGTTAGCCAATCGCGTGTTAGGGTCAAAAGAAGAGAAGCACAACGATTGGCTAACAGCTATTTACTTTTAGCATTCTCTGTACACTTGGTTACACAATCGACCCCCAGATTTCTGATTGATCGAAATCCTTCTTCCATTAAAGATTTATCCAATCGAGAGTCTAATGAATTAGACGTACGCGTTACTATAACTGATCTGGGAAGACACAATAGGTCTGTTCTCGTTACCTACAGTTTCTGCACTTTTCAAAAAGTGCAAATTCTCATTGGATGATATTTTTAAGTAACCAATGAGAACCAGCCTTTTTCGAGAAGTTCAGAAGAAAGTGTAGGTAACCAGTCAAACCTGTTAGGTCCGTTCGTGAAAGCGGGTATACAATCGGAGAGGAATAGGATTTTCTGCGTAACTCACTCAACATTTTTGCAAGTTCTTCTGCGCGCCTCACGCGACATATCACAAATGAGCTTTTGCATGACTCACAGAATATCACACCGTCCATTGACTTTGCGTGAATCACGTAAATTTTCTTACAGTAGAATAATCAATCAACGTATTTTACGATAAACATAAGTTTGTTAATATTAAAAATTATCCTATGAATTATTCGAGGCATAGGCTATATTTTGACCATGCTAGGATTTACAGAAAGACCCCATCGAGCTAGTAACTTTCCCTTAAAATTAAAAACGTAATTTGTTGATTCGATCTATGTACGGTGAAAACGTGAAGTCCATAAATACCTGCGACCAAGAGTGGTACGTGATTATGTGTTCCGCATTGTTATGTCCTGGGGGCCTATCACGGTTCTCGAATTAAGTGAAAATGACGAATGTAAGCAACTCATCCAATTACGATCAATTTCACCTCCTGAAAATACGAGTCTACTCGCTTGAGGAGCCTCGACACGAAATTTCATGTGAAAACGTAAAATCGACGCAGCTTTCCTCGAGAATAACGCGTACGTAGGTCGGAGCAGTATTGCTTGAGCGACGGAGAGGTGAGGTCGTGAAAATGTGAGATCACTAGCCAGAAGTGCCCTAGGAATCTTCCATTTTCACTCGACCGTTCCATGATTCGGTGACCGAAGTCACATGAGATGAGAACGTGAAATGTGAGTAAGCTCACCCGAAAACCGTGATAGGCCCCCTGGAGCTGGTTACCTTAAAGTCCCTCGCTGATTGGCCGTTCAGGACCGTGAGTTTCCTCAGGGATTCGCCGCTATATTGGCTATAGTAATAGCTCGATGGGACCGGGAAGTTTGAAATGATATAAACACGGGAATTTCCTCTTCTACCTTTTTTAACTCTCTAATGATACGCGCAAAGGAGTTAATTGATACTGGTTTAGAATAAAGTTTATATTACACTAATGTGCGGACAAGAAAAAGACTGACTGTACGGGTATTGGATGTTAAAACCAACTGGAGCAGTGCCGTCAGTATACAAGTTCACTCGTTCGAAGCTAAATCAGCACTGCCTGAAGAAGATCTTTTAAACGTCGTGAATCGTTTCCTTGTCGCGAGGAACTTTTTGGGAGGAAAAAGATGAAAGTGTGGAAAAGTTTTTTAAGAGATTTCCGCATAAAAGACAAGTCAGCGGAAGGGCCCACTTGGTTGCCAAATGTGGTGGACAAAAACAGGCCCCGATAACTCATGCTAACCAGCGCGCGAGCACGCACGCTGGGCCAGCACGACTCTCGAGTCTTATTGCGAGGGACCCTCAAAAGTGTTTCCTTTATTTATTGCTGCTTACAAAGGAAAGGGTCTTTAACATAAAAGGAGAAGGTATACAAAATATTAGGCTCCCGATGTTATAAAACAACTGGGGTCTTATATCTTACGTATAAGTCATCCTTCCCTTTCCTTGTGGCTGACTTCTCCAATGAGGAGATGTGCCAGCTTACGTATAAGTAAAGACAATAACTCTGACTGTGAACTTTGAATATTAAGAGTTACTATGAATTGCGCCTTGAATTTTGCGGTATCAAATCAGGAAACAAGGAGCTCTACCATACCAAGCGACTAAGAGACTGTAGCGACGGCGCTCAGTCGAACTGAGTTCGTCACAGTATTAGACGTACAGCGACATCTCTGGGACATTTCCGAACTTCCACCGGCAAGGATTGAAAGATGAGTTCCTGTACCTATCGAAAGATAAGTTTTATATTTAATCATTTATATTTAAAAATCGCCAATGTTTCATAAACTCTAACTACATTTAGAATTACTTTATACATACCTACTATTATGGACGATCTATGGTTTTGCATTGAGAGCTGCAATTCCAATTTTTTAAAGTTGCGATCTCAATTCGATTGCCTATAAATAGAAATTGAAGTATGGCAAATATTAATATGTATAATGAATGGAGTTTACGGGTCTTCCATACATTATGTATTAGAATTATGACTTTTCTACCACCTTTCAACGCATCTCGTTGTGATAACAAAAAATACTTTATAATTAAAAATCAAATACTATTATCAAATCAAAGGCACTGGACAGAAAGACCTCAAATTGGAGTTCAAACTGAACAAATAAAAATGGTTGATCTAAGAATAATACTCTATTATGTTTATCTCTATAAAACACTAAACTAGATATTACAAAAATAATAAAATATAATTTTTTTTAAATATTAACTTCCAACGTGTTGCATCTGCTCTTACAAACATTTATAACACAGTGGGCAGAACCAATAAACTTTTTTTGGTATTCTTTTAACGCCCACACATTGAAAGTAGTGTCACAGAAGGCAGCTATTACAGAGGATGCTAGGTTCTGTCAAGCAGTGTGTACATGTTCCGCAGGTGAAATTAATCTTCCTTTTTTCTCTATTGTGAGTCTCTCAATGATCTTAAAAGCGTGAGGCTCAAAGTATTGTTTTAAAATATATTTTGACGTATTGAGTAGGGTAGGTTACCCAGGGTATCTCGAACACAGCTATCGCAAAGGAGAGGAAACACGAGAAGAAGGGGACCACGGTTTAGAATATGTAACAAAATATAATTAATAGGCAGCAAATGCTGATACGAGAAGAAAACAGAGAAGAAAATAAATGAGAGATTACAGAAAAGAAAAGATAAGAAAATATAACGTTACACGGGCGCTCACTCGGGAGTACGCGGGACTGGAGGACTTTAAACGGGCTCAGTGGGAAGAGCGGATGGCGAAAGCAGAGTTACGCAATTGGCGAGGGGGAAGGAGGGGCAGGGAGGGTTTAACGGCACTAACTACTACGGAAATAACACCTGAGCGCCAGCTACTTCTCCGGAGTTCTCTGACCTCGGAAGGTTCTCGAATGTTTACACGAATTTCAAAAGGCACGGCTAGCACTGGGGGAGTGGTAAGGGGATCTCGAGGTGGAAGGTTTCCGAACGCGAAAATGGCTACTTACAAATACCTCGGTTTTATAATACTTGAAGGCGGGCGGGAAAGGAAAGGGCATGGAGGGTTGTTGAAAGAGACGCAAAAATACTACAACTAGGGCGCGCGCAATAGACCACGGACCTCGAGCTGTTGGGCGGAAGGCCCGTTGGAAATACAAAAGAACTACTCAAAGGGCCGGTCCACGTGGGACGGCTCGTGATGTCTTGTAGGGACCTACAAAATCTAAGAACGGAAAAGTAAATAGTGGGTCGAGAAAGATCGCACTCACTATTCGCATATCCGCAAACTCAAACACAATACTTAAACTCGTACACACTCACTACTGTCGCCTTGCTCAAGGCGGTGTCTTCAATATTTCCGGTCCTCGTTGTTTCCTCTGATGAGCCTCCAGGGGCCTCAGGGATTGGTTCGACCGCTCGGCCGAGACGGTTACGCGCTTTGGCATTGGTTGGCGGTTCCGGCATGGTAGGGCATTGGTAGTTTCCATTGCTGCCGTCATGACGGGCCTTCTAGCGCCTCGCAGGCGGGTGGCACGGCGCTGGCTTCGCCGGCGCGCGGACCGGTTGTCGCGCGCCGGACAACATGGCTGCCTCCAGGCCTGTCAAAATCCTCCCGAGCACATCCGCGAAATTGGAAAGAGAGGGCTCCACCACTGTGTCACCAGAGATGAGTGGGGAGATGCACAACGCTCCAGTTTTAGGCGATACCAAAAGCATGGCGCTAAATCGTAGCGGCGAGTCTGGGAGTAGGATTTCGTGTTCATCGCCTCT
>JARQTI010000467.1:247030-261924 GCA_030142655.1 Trachelus tabidus
ACCAGTCGCCACTGCCGGTCGCCCCCACTCACGCTTCCTACTAGCTCCACCCAAGGACGGCATTAATGTCCCGTAGTTTACAATTTCTCGGCACCTCAAAAATGCTTGTAAAATGTGTATCCGCCTTCTAAGGCCGGTTGGTCAAATTGATCTTGAATCAACTTTGCTCGTTTCTCTAATGCCTATCAAAACATTATTATTCTTGGTGATTTCAATGCAGATTTGCAAGCTTCTTCATTTAATAGCTCGTACATACAGTCCTTTATTTCCTGCAATAATTTGTGTCTGGAACAGCATTCAGAGACTTAACATGTTCATGGCATGAACACCTGGCTTGACCTTAGGTAAATAGCTCTTCTAAGGTCATCTCTTATGGACAGACTCTCGTTCCTTTTATGTCTGCTCATGACCTGATCTGGATTACATATTGGATTAGACGTCCTCCTAAGCTTGAGCAATGTGATTGGCTATCTTTTCTTTCTGCATCCTCAACAGACTTTCAGGCGATTCTTTTAAATAAGTATATTGAGGAAACTCTCGATGAGCTACCACCGCTGCGTTCCTTCTTACCTCGTCGCGCTCCTACTTCCTGGATGAGTAATGAAATTAAAACTCCTATAAGAGAAAGAAACAATCTCCACAGACTATATTTAAGATCTCGTCTTGAGACGCACTTTAGTCAATATCGAGTTCTGAGAAACAAGACACAAGCTCTTATCAGGTTAACCAAGAAAAAATATAATCGTACCTTGCTCGCCGAGTCTTGTGATCCCAAAACGATCTGGAAGAACTTGCGCAAGCTAGGGCTCGTCGGCTCGACAAAACATGATCAGAAACTAATATGGCCTCTTGAGGATATTAATCGACACTTTGCTTCTGCATATTATGCTCACGATGAACTCTCTGATATATATACTGCTGCACTGGCATCCGAGTGTTTCAGTGAAAACAATTTTTATTTTAATTATATCCAACCATTGGATTTTGTTTCTGCCTTGAACGATAAGAGCTCACATGTTATGGGACCGGATCACCTACTTATGGCGCACATCTCTCCGTGCCTGGATGTGATTTTTCCTTTTATACTCGACCTCTACAATCACTCGTTAAATACCTCAACATTTCCGGAAGTATGGAACCGATCCTGCAAATGTCCTATTCCCGAAGAGCGTTGCGTACCATCTCGAATCGCTGACATTTGTCCTATCTCACTGATTTGCAGTCTCTCGAATCCTCTTGAGAGAATGGTATGCAGATAAATGGCAGATTTCCTTGAAACACATAGAGGGTATGATCCGCAACAATCTGCTTATCGATCGGGTTTCAGCACTGAAACAGCTCTAACTAAAGTCGTTGATAAAATTCGTTTTGCTGTTGAAGAACGAATGATCACTATAATCTTTGATCTTGCAAAGGCTTTCGAATCAATCTATCATGTAGAACTACTTGATTACATGCGCTCTGCAGGTTTCTCGGCATCAGTTCGAAGATGGTTTGTTTCCTATCTGAAGAATCGAGCACAGGCTGTAATTGGATCTGATGGTACCTTGTCATTTTTCCTTCAAATCGCCTCCGGTGTTTCGCAACGTTCAGTCCTAGGTTCTCCTCTGTTTGCGTTATATCTAAAAAATTTACAAAATGCTATTTCAAACTGCACACACTCTATTTATGCGGATGATCTGTTGACTTACTTACATCGTAAACCCTTTGCAACAGGACATAAATGAAATATGTAATTGGACCAAACGAAATTGTCTAATTGTAAGTCTCAATTTCTCTAAAACGCATTATACGATTGTATCTGTATCACCGAGGTATCTAAATGCATTAAGTCTTCACTCTGTACAGTCGGCTCAAACAATTCTGACGCATAAAAAATATGACTAGAAGAGAAGGCTTCCCCTACTCAGCACGCCCTTCCGTCCTACGTCTTATATTGCGCGTCTTAGATACGCATAGAATCAGATTACCGCTGGCTGTTCAAAGCAACAGAAAAGAATCCCCCAAAAACCACTTACGTGTAAAAAACTACGCCAAGTACAGAAGTGCTGTGAATTCTTTTAACAAAAAGTATTGAAATCATATTATTGAGGCCAAGTATTTAAGTCACTACAAGTTTGCCAATTATATGATCTAGAAATGGCCCATCGTTTTATTTATGTTTTCAAAATTTCCTATAACGTTTTCGCTGCTCTTCTGCATTACTACTGCTTCCGGTAGTTGATTCTGATTTAATGGTCATTCAACAAGTTATGAAACTGTAGGTGCTTCCTTATCGAGTACTACTTGGCGGGTCTTCCTTATCGAGTATTACCAATCCGTGCCTTCTCAAAAATAGAGTCCTAGCACACTAGGCGGGGGATTAATATCCAGCCGTGTTGAGAGGAACTCCGAGGTTGATAATCTCGTAGACTAGGAAGGGAATTGATACCCTTCCGCGCTGCTCGATTATGTAACGGGAGAGGACTGGCCACGGGATTGATACCGTGGCGTGCCTGCAAAGGTAATAGGATGCTGGAATTGAAGTTCTTTCCAAAAAGTTTGTGTGAGCCGCAAGTTATTTTCTGAGTGTTTATTCTGAAACCGTTCTAAGCTAATAACAACTGTACAAAGATTGAGGTGTTATCGTGCCCGCTACCGTCATTTGCTTGCGGGTACGCTGGCCCTCTGTCGGTACTTGGCTACCGGTTGTCAGGGAGGTGTGGAACTCGTTTGGTAGCGTTACATTCTTTATAGATATAAAATGTAAATGCATAGTGATGCCCCTAATCAAAAAAGTATATTGCATTGTCGAAAATGTTTAACGGCATATAAATTTAATTTGTAAGTCCATTTTTTTTAGAAATGCATAAAGATTGTAACGAAAGATACAAACAGCGAACAACGTGGTGGCTCTAAATCGAAACAAAGAATTTCTGCGTTGCCTCCCCTTTTGCGTGAACCCCACGCTGGGCACCATTTTTGTAACGAAAGATAATAATTGCGAGAAAATCGATAGAAAGGTATTCTAAGGCGCTAAACGATCTTTCGCTTACAAATGACTCGATACCCTCTCCGAATTTCCCGGGACTACGCGATACGAAAAAAACTGAACTCAGTTAAATACCAGATGGGCGCCAGACACATTGTTATTTCACGATACCTAAAGAAACTCCTCGAAAAATATGAAAAGAGACTAACAGGAACGAACGGAAAGGTAATGGTAGAGGGGCTGGGTCACCGCGGAAGTTAAAGAAAGGGAGAGATAAAGGAAAAGAGAGTGAAAAGAAATCAGATTGAGAACCCATGATATTCAGTAACAGAAAACATAACATATTGGCCCTTTTATTCTGGGACTTCAAATAATATAAAATTAACAATTTAACGATTTCGAGAACGAAAATAAATATCACGCGATACAAGGTCCTCTGCGGGACACGATAACAATATTCGCAATAGAATAGATAACTAGTACGAAAGCTACACAAGTTTCGAAAGAATGCGAAAACAGAAAATATCTAGCATAGATTAACGAAAAGACAATACGTGAACTCACAAGACGCGTGGAATACGGATTCGCTCAACAGTTCTCGAGGGTCACAGAGGTATTATTCTAAACTCAATAATACATTTCAAAAACATAGAAATTAATACGGAAGGCAGGGAATCTTTCCCTGGCTGGCGATACGCGAACATCTCCTAGGCCGAAACCGGGAGGAATAAACGAAACAGATCTAGACGTGCTAATGCACGGAAGCCAAGATAGAAAAGATTTAGACAAAAGTGCTTACCTAAGCGTTACATTTCTCTACCAATGCGAGACAACTACTTTGCGTGACCGGCCAAGATGGCTAACGAAGAACGAATGGCGACACGCTAACGAGATTGCTACCTGCACGGTCCTAGACAATAAAGTAGAGCCCTTTTCGGCCAATCATCGTCGTGGAAGGATTACTCACTAGTATTGCTACGCATAAATCTCGAAGTATGCCACTGGACTCAAAAGCCCGTATTCAGAACTCGCTTTTAGTGCTAATAGCGCGCTTTTAAATTTTTTCTTAGTGACTTTTAACTACAAGCGACTCTATTAGTGACTTTAAGAGCGAGTTGTGAATACGGACCAAAATATAAACTATACGAAATTACTTTAAAATCGATATATCACCAATAACCCTACAGGAGAAAGACGCGATAGACTCGGTAAATAATTGCCGGAGCCTCTTCGTGGTCGTCACTATATGTTACATGGCGGTATGACGTCACGTCTAATCGGTTGACCCGGGATTTTCGAAATTGTCACTAGCTCGCTGCCGTAGCTTCCGGGTGTCCAGTTCGCTCTGGTGGTGATCTTCGTCCGGATCAGATCGGGACGGGTAGGTGTTAAAGCTCACGAATCTCACGCCGGGGTAGCTCCTGCTCCATATCCTCTTCGGTACCGTTGGTGCTCCCTCTTCGCGACATCGGTACTGGCCGTTACGAGAAGATGAAAAGGTCCACGGCAATACCTTCCTCGATGCCGATTCCCCATTCAATTCGGGCGTTGTCGGCGGCGGGGTGGAGACGTCTATTAATTTTGGATCGTCCTTCACGATCCCAGATGTAGCATCGTGGTGATTCTCCTCCAGTGACATGAAGATGTTGGATGTTACGGCCGAATATATAACGCATGAAATGGTTTTTCAAAAGAAATTAACCTACTAATCGGTATTTGCAATATATTGTAACCCCTACAGTTCTTGGCCCGTAATTTGCGTAATGCGATCTTAAGGGACGGTAACACCTCCCGCATGATAAACACGACAGTCAATCTTTTCAGACTCGTGATGTGAAATAACGTCACAAGATATATGCAAATTAAAGACAATGTAATTTTTCTACTACTGTGCGTAAAGTTCGATTTTACGCACTGCTTTTAGTGTGTAAAGTAAAACTTTTACGCATTCTGTGCCCATGGGATGACGCCACCATCGTTACACTTTCGCCTGACTATGTATGTTATATCGCACACGTCATTTAGTATTGACCAGTAAGTATTAAGAGTAGTACGTGTTGTCACGTAAGATAATTCACCACAAAAATCAATGTCACGATCGTAATCGGGCCCCACGCTGGGCCCCGAATTTTACGACTTAAGAAATTTTCTTCAATAAATGAAATCGAATCGAACCCCTAAATCTTACGTTAACAAAAACGACCCACAATGGTCCCCCCTCTCTCTACCTCCTAGCACCAACGCGAAATACCGAGTTGGGCGCCAGGTATCCCTGGCGGGAGTACCACGAGTGCAACGTACTCTCTTCGTCACTAATAAATTTACCCAATTCGGAAAGACCGGGTTACGCTAAGTCTAAACACTAAAATAACGGAAGCGAGGACCACGCCAACAACCTAAGACGGGTCTCCCGTTCACAAAATGATCACTATGGCATTTAACGGATGCGGGGACGACGCCAACAACCTAAGGCGCGCCACCCATTCACAAAAGTCACTAAAGAAATATAATCTCACTACGAGATTCACCAAAGGACAACGGCCAGTCCGTAAGATGTTCACCAAGCAACGGAGGAGAGAGAATCGCTAAATAAAATTTCACGAAATGCCCTGTCCGGTGGCTAGCTAGTCGGAAGCGTCGTGGCGTTCAGACGGGGAACAGAGGAATTAGAGTATATAGCAGGAAAAGCATTATAGTAATTTAACGCACCAGAGCTATATTTTTAGAGCAAACAATCAAAAGCAAGTAGAAAAGATGGCCAAAAGTAAATTCAGATTAGCCAAAAACATGCGGCAAGAAAAGCATACACATAAGCGGTGCAAAGCCAATCAATCCATAGTAACAAAGATTTTAAGGTAATTTAACAAAGCCAAGAAAAAGATTCTATATAAACCCAAAGAAGTTAATTTAAGGAAATTACTACAAGATAAATGCGGAACGAAAAGCGCAAGTAGAGATAAGCAAGTAATAGAATAAAGAGCAAGCGAAGAAACATCAATAAGTTAATTTAACAAATAATCTCACTGATTGAAAGTCGACACGATAATATTCAAGATGCTAAATGTACTATTACTAGAACGTATTTAAACTAACGTGGAAAGAAACTTAAAAATATACATGAATAATGCGGAACGAATCCACTAACATCAATCGGACTTACAAGGAACATCACTTTAGTGTCCCCCTCCGATTTTGATGAAACTCAACTATGCTGTAGCGCATGAAAATCTAAGAGACACCTGTTTTTTTTTATCAGCGGAAAAACAGTTTTAGGGGGTGAAATCAACCCCCAAAGTTGGGCATGTCGAGGGGTGGTAATGCAGTTTCACCTAGAAGGAATCGACCGATTTCAATGAAACAAAAACTAAAATGTTTCTCATCGCGAGTAATGTAAAATGCCCCTAGACATTAAAAAAAAATTGTCTCTTAAGGGGGTGAACCACCCCTTGATTATTACTTTTTTCACCCTATTTAAAAAAACTTACGATTGGACTTTAATGAAACCCGTACCATTTGAAAGAGGAAGTAAAATTAAAGCTTACATGTTTTTGATTTTTTGCGAGAAGTCACGTTTAAGGGGGTAAACCACCCCCTACGTACCGATGCATCAATTCCCATATGGGACTACTTCTCGCGCAATTTAAAAGTGTAAATTAATTAAAAATATTCTCGATAGTGACAATCGATAAACAGTAAGTGAATATTAACGTATTACCCCTAATTAAGGGGGTAAATTACCCCTTCCATACCTACCCCCTGTATACCGATGCATGGACTTCCATATGGGACTACTTCTCGCGCAATTTAACAGTGTAAATTAATTAAAAATATTCTCGTTACTGACAGTGGATAAACAATAAGTGAAAATTAACGCATTATCCGTAATTAAGGGGGTCAGTTTATTTAGAATTTGAATACCAATTAATTTAATTGTCCTCCCACTCTGCAAGCTTCCGCCTAGAGGTAAGTACGGTAGCTAGTTCACCATAGGCCCAGTTTTTATTATTTTATATGTGAAACATATTTCATTAATAGTCCAGAAATTACTTTTTATTTTATATAAGTAGTAATCGTCGTTCGAGTACTGCGCTTTAGCAAATCGTCGACAATGGTGTTGTGATGAAGGGGTGATTCATTTGTTAATGATACACCTTTAAAAACAGATAAGAAACGAGAAAGACGCAATAACAGTATTTTTCATACCAGTAATTTTATGCAATGCTTTTCTTATCACTTGTACAACCTGAGAAATTCAACCACTTGATGTATTTGGATTCCGCATATGGAAAAATGTTATACGACACTTTTCAAAGAGTGTACTGTTAATGAATTCTGATATCAATTTACACTTAAGAAATAATGTAATTAAATTACAATCTCTTACACATAGTCAACTGTCATCTCCGAGGTATACGAACCTTTTCAAATATGTATGCCTCAAAAGCAATTACATAACCAAAAAACCAGAAGTATTTGAAAATCCTGTGGATTTTGGTTTCGGTCAATCCTCTCAAGCACACTGTGAAATACCCGGGTATAATAATGTTACTATTATAAGATGTGCATGGTGCAAAAAATCTTTATGTCTGCAACATTTTTTCGATGATTTTCATTTCTGTACGAATGTTGAACCATGATAGCTACAAATCATAACAGCAATGTATAGTTAATAAGAATATTCATGTACAAATGCTTAAGCAATCAGAAAACAAAATAAAACTTGCATTAAAACAATTAATCATGAAAAAGAATTGTAAAACAATTTTTAAAATAACTTGGTTTACACTGACTAATGATGGGCGGAATGTTAAAATAGTCTTTTATTTACCAATGTGATGCGATATTTTTATCTTTATCCCGTGTCCGTAGAACGATAGCCATTCCGCGAGTGGCAAACGATAGCGACGCCGAGCTACGCGTCGTGGAGAGGGAACGAGTGACAAACCAGGAGAAGGGCGAGAGGCAGGAGAACTTCGTTAATTTTCACTTATTGTTTATCCACTGTCAGTAATAAGAATATTTTTAATTAATTTGCACTCTTAAATTGCGCGAGAAGTAGTCCCATATGGAAGTCCATACATCGGTATGCAGGGGGTAGGTATGGAAGGGGTAGTTTACCCCCTTAATTGGGGTAATACGTTAATATTCACTTATTGTTTATCGATTGTCACTATCGAGAATATTATAATAAATTTGTACACTACTTACGATTCGGAGGAAGCAAATTTCAAGTTTCAACTTGCAGCTTATTTTTTTATCTTTGACTTCCTCATAGATAAACCTTCATTTACTACCGAACCGCGAAATTACACTTTGCTATAAAATTAGATCCGCTCGGACGATCTTCGCAAAATTTCATACGTATTACGGCTAGATGATATTTCATACTTGTAGAGAATTGCGGTTTGATTCGTTGAAGTAGGCGCTAGTTACAGCAATAAAGTTGAATTTTCGAAAAATTCAAAATATCATAAAATCAAAACTTCTCGATGGACTCGAGCTGCGTGAAGTTGGCCGGCCAACTTTCATTTTTTAAACTTTTTTTTTATCCCAATCGTTTGATAGTCCATTTATAGTGTTTGATAGTCATTAGTCTTTTCAGAAAATCAAAATCAAAATCTGGTGTGAAGTTGGCCGGCAATTTTTTAGTTCTAACCGGATTTTGTTTTTCCGTAGCTCGAACGATGCAAAATCGTTTGATAACTACGAATTGACTAATAAAAACGTTTAATAGTCCACCGTTTATTAAAAAAATGAAAAAAAAACCATACGCGAATCAAGGATCCCAATCGATACGATACAATCGATTCCTCGATCGGTGTATGCGTTGAATTAGACTATACTGCAAACTTGTTTTACTTCCAATCGTTTTATAGGATCGACAAAACGATTGATAGTCGAACGTTTTTTCAGAAGAGCCAAATCGATGTGTAGTGTGGGGATTACGAGTTTGTCGTTCGACACTGCCCGTGTATAAAATTAATTGCTTGTAGTTTCAGGTACAAAAGAACGCTCTATAAATGCTTTTATTACAACTAATATCACAGTAAACAATATATCATTCGTCAAAGTCCCCAGACCACGTGAAGCATGTGGCATACAGACATTCTGTATCTATATGAAAAAGCTATTACTTAAGATAAGAAATCAATTTTATTGATCGAGTTATCAATTCATATTTTGTAGACCTTTTGTGCCTTTGTAAGTTCGTGTTCATTGTTACTGTACAGTAGCCCTTCCGAGTATAATATTGGAGGTAAAACAAGTTATCGGTTTAAAATTTCTTGGCTGTTTCACTGAGTTTCTAAGATTCTGATTCTTCTGAAAAGCCATCAAAGCTGACGTAAGCCATCAAAGTAAATTGGAAAAAAAAATAACAAATCGCATATTTTCGAAATACATTATTTGAAATCAGATTATTTCTCAGATCACATTTATCTCCCGAAAAAGTCAAAGACCTAAAGGCACTGATGAAGTTTTTGAGCGAAAAGGGGAAGAAATATTTTGAAAATTATTTAAGCGAAATGATTATTAGACCAAAGAAAAATAAGATTTCACCCACTTCGGATTCTGTGAAATAAGTATACGTACAAACAATTTAATTCACAAATGTCAAATAATGTATTTCGAAAATATGCGATTTGTTATTTTTTTTTCCAATTTATTGCGGTATTTTATAGAAAATATGTTTGTATTAGTACCTATTTTACAATTAGTGTACGACGTGTAAAAAAACACAGGAATAATTATTGAAAAGCCTAAAAAAACTATTTGTCACCTAAAATAGAATCGCAATGTTACGCGCGTTCGGCGGAACTGCAATAGCGGCGCGACTTCGGTCGAACGTTAAAATGTTTATGCTCGTCATTTGTACAAATCTAATCCGATCGAGCTGAATTTTGGATATAGTATAACTAAATGTATATACAATCGATGGATATTAGTTGTTATGGACAATTGAAAAATTTATAGCGGCGTTTTCGAGCTCAAAGTTGTGAAAACTTCGTGCACTGTTTGTACATTGAAGTTTCGAAAAATAAGCCATGATACTACATTTGTTAGAAGCGGCAAAGACTGACGAAAATTTCTACGCAAGAATCAATTTGATATGACTATTATTACCGGATTAATCACGATTTTTAAATTTTTTGTCGGATTAACGCCGTGCGTAGCAACGCGTATCCCCTCTCTTACCTACTAGGCAAAGTGGGTTCGCGCGCTCAGGACGTTCTGCTTTCCAGGGGCTCAATTACTGATTTACGTCTATTATGTAATTATAGCCGACAGCCAACTTCACATCGTTCATCGATTTGGCTCTTCTGAAAAAACTATTGACTATCAATCGTTTTGTCTATCCTATAAAACGATTGGAAGTAAAAAAAGTTTGCAATATAGTCTAATTCAACGGACACACCAATCGAGGAATCGATTGTATCGTATCGAATGAGATCCTTGATTCGCATATGGTTTTGTCCATTTTTTTAACAAACGTTAGATTATTAAACGTTTTTATTAGTCAATTTGTAACTATCAAACGATTTTGCATCGTTCGAGCTCCGGAAAAACAAAATCCGGTTTGAAACAAAAAAGTGCCAGCCAACTTCACACCAGATTTTGATTTTGATTTTCTGAAAAGACTAATAACTATCAAACGTATTTACTAGACTATTAAACTATCAAACGACTATCAAACGATTGGAATAAAAAAAAAGTTTAAAAAATAAATTTGGCCGGCCAACTTCACGCAGGTATGGACTCGGCCTAAATATAATACCAATCAACCTTGGATACAAATCTCTTTGTCAAGAACTATTTAAACCACCTCTGTGAAATTAGCCGGATAACTACAACCGGCGAGCTTAAAACTTTTTGTAATCGTTTGATGGTCGTTTGACGATGATTGAGAGTCTAATTAAAACGTTTGATACTTGATAATTACTTCAGAAAATCGACTTTAAATTTAGGTACGAAGTTAGCTGGATATTTTTTTTTATTTTTCATTTCTTTGGGTCGAAAGGGTGCTTAATCGATGGGAAATCGTTTGACGGTCACGAATATGCTAATTAAAACGTTTGATAGTAAACGGTTTGGCAAATAATGCAAAAATCGTATTTGACGTTTGGCCAATAATTACGATGATGCTGGATTACGTCGATCAAACGTTTTAATTAGACTCTCAATCATCGTCAAACGACCATCAAACGATTCCAAAAAGTTTTAAGCTCGCCGGTTGTAGTTCTCCAGCTAATTTCACAGAGATATTTAAACGAGTATGACAAAATTTGTGGTCGCTAGAGTGATAACGTCCTTTTTTGGGGAATTTGAAAACGACATAAAATCTAATTCGCAGCTCGAATCATGACGAAAATTATAGTCAATGAAGGGATTATAGAGCTGCACATGCGTGCAAAAGTTGGAGGCTATAGCTAAAATCATTCTCGAGTTATACACGTTTGAATTTTGAGAGGTCATTACACACACATATCCGGACATTTTCTCCGAATGTGTTTCCTTGACGTTTTTGCACGTTCTGAACATGGTGACATGAAAATCTCGAAAGAAAAATTTTCCACCGTCACATAGCTGTGAGGAAGCAAAAATAGAATTGCTGTACGTATCAATCTACACGATTATACGTATTCTTAGCAAAAAGTTATTTTTGTTGTATTTTTACCGGTGCACGGTTAAACATTTATTTATATGCGCTGAAGAGCTCAGTTCGATTTCTTCTAAGACACTATTTGGTAACATCGATTAAGTATTGTTTAAAGACTAAAGACAGTGCAATATCGATTAAAAGTCAAACACTATATCAATGTGTGAATATGCATACTGAATCTCAGATTGAAGAAATGAACCGGTCAGAAGACATGAGTCATAGAACAAGAAAGAAAAAGTAAAAGCGGAGAAGCGTAAGAAAAATAAATTTTCCATTCCAAAAGAAAGCCATACTCGAGAGTTTTCGAAAATTCTCTGCAATTCCACACACCTGTTGATTTGATATCTATATCGCCGATACCTTACATAATTAGGGTAAGTACAGATACAGCCCAAGCAAGCTTGATACATAATAAGTGACTTACCGCGAAAGAAACACGAACACGAGGTGGACCGGATACAATATTCCTGGAAACGACGTGGGTCGTAAGAGTAGGCGTACTTCTGGCAATTCTCGCCGTCCTGGCCAAAGTCTTTATTCCTGCAGCGAACATCCTGACGCTTGTAACCAGTTCAAGAAACTTTGAAGACTCGATGCAAAATGTCTACCACAGGGTGGGGTTCCAGGCTGCTACGTTTCTTAGGTGGTGGGAGGACCAATACGTGATAACAGGAGTTTCAGTTTGTTTAACACGTTCGTATTCATGCCGGGATCCTGCCACACTGTTGATGAAACTTACTAACTATATCCTAATCGTCAATTGATTTGTGAAGTTTTCCTTTGGAGTTGGTGAACATTACTCAGAATTAGTGCAATTTTTCTAGAAGTTTAGTTATCGTTTGTGTATAGTTAGTACAAGCAATATCACAAATGATATAATACTGAGGCTGTATAATATAATACTGATATAATACCTGTGTTTTATCTTTTGCTTATCAATCTGGATATTATATCTATAAATATTTAGAAAGTAGATTAAGATAAATGTATTGAAGACTTCAGACAGTCTATATGATGCATGCGCGATACAAGTTCTTTGCTGTTGTATGAGACTGTGGTGCAGAAATAATATTTAATTAACTGTTGTTAGCCAAGCAGTATGGAAGAGATGAAGTTTAATTAAGATTGATATGCAATGGACTGTTGCTTTTGAAGATGACTATGATTTGATAACATTATCTTGCCTTTGTTGTAATTTAAAATCTTTTCTAATAATTTTTAAACTTTAATTTGTGGTCATCTTATATATAGAGTCTAGAATATGTGGGTATTTTGATTGTTAAATTAATTTATTAATAGCAAAGAAACTTACCATGTTGTTTTATTTTGGCACAGATACATGTCCATTGTTTATTTTGTTGAATTTTCGAACAGTTACACATTACAGAAGCTACTTCTCTAATTTAAATTTTTTAATTCTGACGGGATTTGTACATTCAAGTGTTGGTTCCAAATAATATTTTATGTGTAAAAAAAAAATATATTCATAGCGTGATATTACTATGGATAGTACAACTCAATCATGAATAGTTGAAGAGTAAATGGGACATACAGCAAAGCAGATGGAGTAACTGTAATGATTAAGGCATCAGCATTAATGGTAAGTCACAATTTTGAGTTTGAATAAATTTAAGTTAATAAAATGATAAAGTGAAATAAGCTTTGATCATAGAGCAAGAAACTTATTTTAAAGGATGTTTATGATAATAAATGACTTACAACATGCTAATGAAATATTTCACTGCATCCTTGTTGCAATTTTTTTATGCATTACAACACAGAGATTTAATAGTATATAAATACAGTATACAATGATTAACTACGAACATACTACAGTATTGCACTATTGAAAGTCCATGGTCACTTCACTATTAATGACGATAAGTCTTAATGTGAGAAAGAACCCAAAGTGGAGTGAATAGTATTCCACCTGCAATTATTGCTCCATGAGCCAATTTCTCCTAAAAAAAAATTTTAATTTAAATATAACGAAACAAGTTAAAAGCTAAGAAAAACGTGCTAACTAGTCTTAAAATTCTAACTTATAATTAGATTACTATGTACGATTTCCAGTGGATAAATGTAGGATATTACTGTTAAATGTTACAATAGATTACATAAGGTCATGGTTAAATTTAAATCACAGAAAAAAAATGTATTCCTTACCGGGAAAGATACTCTGACTCTAGGAGGTCCGGAAACCAAAGTTCTTTGTTGTGCAGCCACACGGGGCATCAGTCGCCACGATTTTTGTAGAGCAAACATTTTAAAAAGATATTTAGGAAACGCTTGCTTCTTGTTAAAAGACAACTAGTGCTATGGCGATAGTGCCAGATACAGTACTTAATCTGAAGTTGGTTAAAGGGTCACAGGAAGAGTATCAGTTACAAGTTTATATTCTGAAACTCGTTCAAAAATTTCTCGAAATAGGCACTTAAATATTGACTTTTTTATAATAAATGAATATATCACGATTATATTATAAGTAATAAATTCTGACGATTGTTCATTTTGCGTTTTATGAAAGTATAAACAGAATTACATTTCCGGTTTTTAAATTACAAATTGAAAGCATAAAGTATGATTTTACCCATATTACTGTCGATTAGTATTACATATAATACTATTATAGTAGAAATTTATTTTAAAAATATATTTAAATGTTTCACTTTTGTTAATTAGTAAATATTACAATGATTCGTGACAGAAAGTACGGTAATAATCACTTTTATAGTTTCATTAACAGGAATTACAATGCAATATGAAATAAATAGAATTGTTTAAAGGCTATCATCAAAATACATCATAATGAAATAAGTAAATAAAACGAATTAAAAGTGCATATATTTCTACCGTGTAGGGTACAAATAGAGTTAACCAATTAAACACGAGATTTGAGCGGAATAAACTAATTTGATTGGTTAACTCTATTTCAATCCTACACGATGGAAACATATGTAGTACTTAACAGCATAGAGTGCTACGTGTTACATTGGCATAGTTTCCACCGTGCAGGGTTAAATAGAGTTAAGCAGCCTCATTGGTTAATTCCATTCAACTCCTATACGTAATTGGTTAACTCTATTCAACCCTGCACGGTGGAAACTAATTGTAAGTCTATGGGTGCATTCGTGTTGGGCGCTAACACGCTTTGAGCGCTCACGCTCATGAGCACAAATTTTTAGTGTCATGTTGGCCTCACAGCGCTTAGAATCAATGACAAAATTTCGTTCGTTTTGGGCACTGTGAGCGTCAGTTAGCATC
>JARQTI010000467.1:262024-280939 GCA_030142655.1 Trachelus tabidus
ACGAACTCAGCCATGAGCGTGATTTTTTGACGCTCACAGCGCCAAGTCGAACGCTGGTAGCGACATGTAAGCGCGCTCACAGCGCGTAGGCGTCCAACACGAATGCACCCTATGTTTCCACCATGCAGGGTTGAAATAGAGTTAATCATTGAAGTTAGCTTATTCCTCTCAAATCTCGTTTTTAATTTGTTAACTCTATTTCAACCCGAACGGTAGAAACATATGCTACGTATTGTAGGTTAAACATTCTGTAAGAATGCCTTATTGAAGAAGCTGAAGAAATAATCAACATATATACAAGAAAAAAAATATTGCAACTGTGCTGTAACAGGACAAAACGTTTTTAGCAAAAAGAAGTTATATAATATTACGTATTTTATACAGAAATCAAAAGGCATAAATATAATATCCGTGGTTAGAACTGAAACTGAAACATAGTCAATGTCTTATTGAATTTTTATTAGAGAAACTGTGAAATATTCCAACTGAAGAGTAAATATATTCAATTGACGATAAATCGTCTGAAATGTATTTGAAAGTTGCGCTTCCAACTTGTATCCAGGATGCATCCGATTGTAAACATGGCCGCTACTGTGTTGTCTGACGGGTGTTTGCGTGCGATCAAACTCGAAGATGTTATGCTGAGGACACAATAACCGATTGAAAATATGTGCATAAAGGACCCAGGTAATGAGACTAATTATCATCTCGTTAAATCATCATGTGACGCAAAATTTGGTATTCGGTTGACGACTGGCTAGTAACGTAAGTTCCGTTTAGTCGAATCCTGTGTATTTCTTGCGAGATACAAATTGCGGCTTTTTGGAGTGACTTTTTTATTTGGGTCGAGGAGCCTACGCGCATAGATTAACGTGCGTCTGGAATAATGGAACGATACATGGATTCTTATGGGATTGTGCTAAATATGAGTTTTGGGAAAATTACGAACAGCTGGGTTGCTAGGTGGTTCAGCTGACTAGCGATTGACCCGCAAAACCCTGTTGGGATATAAGGGTCAACGAAATTTTGGAAGAACTTGAATTATTGCAACCTTCCTTATGGGCGTTTGTGAAATCTAATATTTTTCAAAACAATGTTATATAGATGTCATTTTAGTTCTTTTCCTAGTAGTTATTTTCTTATGAGATTATGTACTACATTATTTTATATTCATTGTGTTATTTTTCAGTCGGCAATCATGTTTATATAGTTTGTTTTAGGTTTGTTTTTATGCTTTGTATGTTTTATGTTTGTAAAATATTTCACTTTCAGAACTTCTACTATTAACTTTCCATGAGCCTCTGTGAAAAAACTTCATGAACCGTTCGTATAGCAAGAAATTTCAAAAGCTTACTTTCCATATAATTGCTGATAAGACCTTATCACTGTTTGTCAAGCAATCATTTCATAAAATTATGTCAAAGTTTTTTATAGAATTGTCTATTCAGTTTTCATGTTTGTGCTTAGTACTTTGATTTGATTGTTAGATTAATGGATTCTAATTTTCTGAGATAAATATTTTAAGGAATAACTAGAACAAGGTGTTTTTGTATATTTAAATGCGCTGGTCAAATTCAACCCAAGTTGTAGTATAGATTGGATGTTTCATATAGCGTAAATAAATTTCAGGCTGGTGTCTGGGTGAGCGATGAACGTATTCCGGGCTCTGATTCCGTGTGCGTTGCAACGTGGTGGCGAAAGCGGTGGTGGAGGAGGTGGTGGTTGTTGGTCGACAGGCGGAAGACGCGGGGATGATACATGCATGACCCATAGAATGGGAGCATCCGCCTCTTCTAGCATCGCCTCTGTGGGTGGAGATCCCATACAGGCAGCCAGACTCTCATCCTCTGGTAACACCGACCAGATTGGTGTGATTGTCAGGTACATTGCAAATATTAACCTATATGTTAATTAGTTATGATGCATATGTGAATTGCAGTAATTCATTTTATTTCATTTATATAACATAAATAAGCCATGACAAGTTTTATGCCATTTAGGTAGCTAATCTTAGAAATAGATTCCTTGCACGAATAAGGAACATTGTCATACTCCCTGTAAAAAAATTTTTCTTACATCGATTCAAGTCTGTAAAAATATTTTTTCTTAATAAATAACATACCCGATTGGGAGCACTATTAAACTGCTGTTTGGAGATATAGATTTAAACATGGCTATACAAGGCATAGTTGATCCTTCACAAAGATACATAGGTTTTACACCATAAACCTGAATAGGAAAATTGTTTGTTTTATGTATTCTTATTCAATATTTAATTTTGAGAAGTTAGTTATAAATCATTGTTGATCACTGATCTAACCAATTGGATTGCCTTCGCAGCAGCACAATAATGAGAATCACGTGGATCTTCTTGCCAAGGATTTATACCAAAATCCATTTGAAACTTGTATTGATTTGTACTTTTGTATTGCTGCCAAATTTTTCTAATGTAATTGTCAAGATGTCCAAAAGTTTCCATGGCAGTTTGATTTGTAACCAAGCGAACAGAAAATTTCCCAACTACTCTACAAGTGATCAGTACAATAAGATTGATTAATAGAGCTAAAAATTTTCCTATATAAAAAGATAAATAAAAATCATAAATAATTTCCAGGCACTTGTTAGGCACAACAGCATGACTTCTTTTATTCACTGACTCAAATTCCATTTTGAATCCATGAAAACTGATGCTGGGCAATTTTGTTTTGTGCACAATCACTCTCATTGGTTTTTCTTTGTGTCTCAAGTGTGTAGTACCAAGTTTCTGTTTGATTTTAGCAACATCAAAGGGAATGTCTTTAATAATACTCTCTTCTGTGTGCGATATATCTTGCACGTCCCTGAGTATCTAAAAAGTGTGTTGTATGCTTTGATAAATTATGTTCTTATCATTTTATGAAGTAAACTCACCTCAGATACAGCTATTTTGCCATTTTTGTCTACCAAGGAACTAAGAATATTTACAGCATCGATAAGAGGTTGATTGAAGGCACCACCATAAATACCACTATGGATACTCTTTTCTGCACAGATTACTTCCAGGCTGAAGTGAGATACTCCCCTGAAACCATATTTTAGGCAAGGTACTTCCTGAGACGTTTTATCAACAGTCAGGCACATGAAATCCACATCTTCGAAGAACTCTTTCTTGGTAACGAAAATGTTGTCTAAGCCGCGACTCCTTAATTCTGCAGAACCTTCTATGACAAATTTAATATTAACGGGGATATCATTTTTAGTTATTTTATAGATTTCCAGGGCATGTAGCCAACACAGAAGGGGTCCTTTATTATCTGATGCACCACGGCCATATAGTCTTCCATTTTTCTCGATTAAATTAAACGGTTCTGTTTCCCAGCCATCGGATTTCTTAGCTGGTAGTGTATCTATATGTTTGAATTTTTATTAGGATATTTGTATTATATTTGATATATACTGTTGTAATGTTGGATGTCTTGACCTACGTATCCGTAAATACAGACGGTTTTGAGATCGGCGTCAGTGAATAAATTTCCAAAAAGGACTGGTGGTAGCTTCTTCCTGTTATCAATATCGTTGTTTTCGACTATTTCTACGGTTGCACCGAGATCTTTTAGTTTCTTCTCACATAAATTTAACTACAATGTCAGGGAAATATGTATATGAAATAAGTACATGTTTTTACGTGTATAGTTTACACCATTTTTACGATATTGGAGAAACAATCTGATTGCTGCGATATGGATTGAATAGCGACAACTTCTTTGAGGGTTTCAGTAAACGCATTTTCATACTCTTGTATGTATTTGTAAAGAGCTGGTAGTCTCGATTTTGGAAGTTCTCTAAAAGAGTCGTTACTTACAGTATCGTAAAACATTTTGAAAAGACTAATTGAACGTTGTCGTTTTTCTCGATTAAAACTTCGAGCGCAATTAAAACATTGCTGCGATGGACATTTGAAAATCAGAGCCATGGCAATATCATAACAATTATCTTAGGACTGAAGAATATAAAGTTTACAACTGGCGAAATAAGTTTATCCCACTGACGAGGTTAATTATTTATAAAAATAAATTATACACATTTGCATTGTTCGTTATCCATTTAATTAAAATTTCAACAGTCGCTTTGTAAAAGTTATTACTAAAAATGAAATAAGGGATTACTAATTTCCCAATAAACATATAAATATTTTGGAACAGTGTCTTACTGTCGTAATCAGCTAAAATATCGGTTTCTATAAATCGGAATGTTCTATCGTTACAGAGAGAGGAAAAAGAAAGTAACCGGGTTCGCGACACTGCGTAAGAAGTTTATAAAAAGGCGGCGCTCTTCGAAAGCCTGTGATCATGGTAGAATTATCAGAGAGCTGGTATCGACCTGGAGTCCTCTGGAAGCTGGCGCTCTCCTCGAGGAGTATGAAGCTCTGGCCGCCTTAAAGGATCTTCACGTACAAGCAGAGCTTGCTCGACCACCAGCAGCAACTTTCAAGCAAGACTTATCAACACTTTATGATTACAAGCACTGTACCGACGTAGACCTGGTTTACAGAAGTGCTTGCTTTCCTGTACATAGAGCTTTACTTTCTTCCAGATGTCCATACTTTAGGGATCTGCTAGCAGGATGTCCTGGTAAGAATTTGAAAATTGCTGGGTTTAGCTGTATAGTATGATATAATCAGACTCCTAAATTATTTTAGGTTACGGTGCTCGTATATGTCTGGAGTTACGTACACCAGGATTAGACGTGCAGATGTTCTCGGCGTTACTTCGCTATCTCTATACTGGTGATATATGTCCTCATGATGCGAGTTTGGATACGAATTTATTGCGAAGATTAGGCGAAGAGTTTGGTACACCTAATCCTCTGGAGCATGATCTCAGATACTTGTTAGATACTGGTGATTATGCGGATGCTGCTTTGGTCTTTACTTCCGATAGTGATTACCAAAGACCAGACAGTGGAAGTTCAGAGTACGGGTTCAGACCTAAACTTGAGCTACCTTGCCACAAAGCGATTCTCTCCGCCAGGTCACCGTTCTTTAGAAATTTAATACAACGACGGACTAGATCTGGCGAAGATCATACAGAACGTGCGCTGCATATACCGACTAGAATAGTACTGGATGAATGTGTTATACCTAAGAGATATGCAAGGGTACTTCTACATGCTGTGTATTTAGACACCGTCGACTTGTCCCTTATTCTCAGAGGCAGTGGTTGTGGGAACAGTGCTGGAAGTCTCGGAGAGGTAATGTCATCTTTATTGAAAATTATTATTGTTCCCATATCAAATGCTGATTCATCAATATTTCTTGATAGGTACAGGCTCTTACTCATACAGGTCGCATGCGGCCTAGTCCCCTGGAAGAAGCTATGGAACTTTATCAGATTGGTAGGTTTCTGGAATTGGATATTCTTTCTCAAGGCTGCGAAGATCTCATATTAGAATGGCTCACTTTGGATTCGCTGCCTACAGTGTTGAGGTATCAAGAGAGTCCAACATTTATATTATCATTGATGAAAATATTGTATTGTCTTTGCCAAAGTTCGTTTATTTTAATCACCACTATTATTTTAATAGGTGGGGTAACCAGCCGCATGGTTCCGCATGGGTGCACAGACAGGCTCTGCACTACTTGCGGGAAGAGTTCCAGCCTGTGGCGTCATCACCAGTTCTTCATCAATTGGACCGTGCTCACCTAGCCAATGTACTCCAGAGTCACTTCTTACAAGCTAGTGAATTAGAGGTGCTTCAAGCTGTCCTCAAATGGGGCGAACAGGAACTGGTACGAAGGATGGAGGATCGTGAACCAAACTTACTCAGTCATACTGCTCACTCAGTCACGAGGAAGGGTGTCAAAAAACGTGACCTAAGTGATGTGGAATTACGAGAGATACTCAGTGAACTTTTACCTTTAGTTAGGATGGATCATGTTCTACCGCCTAACAGCGAAATTTTAGCTCAGGTATGATCAAAAAAGTCAAACTTCTTAACTAGTTTAAAAAACCTGTGATACAAATAATTGTTTTTTAAAAATGATTTAAATAGGCGATTAGGAGAGGGTTGGTATCTACTCCACCGAGTCATATGATTGGAGATGAAAGGGAAAATTTAAGAGTGAACGCCTGGATAAGAGGCGGAAAAAAAAATGGATTATTCGTGAGACCTCGGCTCTTCATGCCTTATTATGAAGAGATTAAGGTATGTGAAGCAAATTATTTATATGAAACCAAAATCTAATTTCCTTTGTTTTATTTATTCTCTCTTTAGGCACTGGTCGAGGAGCAACTGGTCCAGGAGGCAGAACTGGTAAGATTACGAAGGGCAAGATACATGCCTGACATTCCTGATACGCTCTATATGGTTGAGGATAAACCAAGAGCTATGGGTGCTGTTGGTGTGGACGTACTGGCAGCTGCACTTCCAGGTATTAGTGATCACATTCCATATTCACCTATTTCATGATACATATTATAGCAGGAATACTGATCTTGTGGACGCTGAATCTTTGAGTGTCATTTATTATCTTATGTGCTTCTAATTATTTTATCTTCAGTATGTCTATCAGATCGAAAATAAATTTACAAAGAACTCTTATGATTACTTTAACGCGAGTTTGATTACGGGAAACTAGCATTAAAATCCAGTAATTAACTGTGCAATCAGTAGTTAAATAATTGCATTTACCTGTTAGTACCAGATTCAGCGACAATGTCGGCCATGCTAAAACGTGAACAAAAGCTAAGACAGTCACCAAGCAGTCAACGTGCCGTTAGCTTGCCACTTTCCTCTCGCCACGAAATTAATCGGCAAGTACGTCTTCGTGTTGTCCGGGAGTTCAACTTACCTGATGCCGTTGCCGATCTTCTTGAGGTAAGTTCTTATAGATATTTTTTAGATTTTATGTTTGGTAATGTATAAAATAGAAACTAATAGATATTATTATGACTTAATTATCTACCGGTTAAGGTAAATCGGTCACTAAATCGAAAGGAACAAAATGAGGTAAACGGCCCAGTTAGTGATATTTTAAGAGCGGCCGTGTCGGATTTTTGCTATTTATTCACCTGTGATATAGCCAAACTGAAAACTAAAGGTTTCAACACGTGCGTTAAGGCCCTCCGAATGAAATTACTGTTTTAATAGCACTTTTCCACTACCGGGATTTCTGACATTTGAGAAGCACCCATGTCGTAGTTTGTGACTCCTGTGTATGCCCGATTAGTGACCCTCTTGGAGCAGTTTATGACGTCTGCGCGTACCCACTTTCTGACACTTGCGAATATCCCCATACAAACGAGTGTCAACACACAGCAACACAGAATTTGAACAAATATCTAACCAAAAGTTAAATAATTTCTAATCTCATCGATAGTGTGGTTCCTGCTGAAGATGTTGACACCATTTTTATGTCGTGTTATTCTTACCTGACGAACAAAATTCACAACGACGTAGCTCGTCGCAACCGCTGCCACCGTCGAGCACTGCCGCTGCGGAGCCACTGAGACGCGTGTCGCACTATTCACTGGTCAATTACTATTTTAATATATTTCATTAAAAATAGTGTGTTTCTCCCATAATATGAAGTGAAAAACGCTTTATAATTAACTGGTAATTGAATTACTATTTGACAGAAACTGTATGTATGGCAGTCAAAATTATGCCATCGGGATCACAATCTGGAACAGTAGTATCACTAACTGGGCCGTCTACCCTATACTTTTATTTCCTATTTCTGATTTTTCTTAGAATATACATATACAGGGTGTCCCATTTTAACTTAGACAGTGGAATATCTCGAAAACAGGGAGTTTTCATAAAAAATGTTTGAAACAAAAGTTGTCGGGCTCGAAGGGGGCCATCTAGTGAGATACCTGAATTTTTAGTCTGAGGCCTGTGTTGGGCCCTGTGAGGCCCAAGTCCATTTTTTTAAATGGGAATGCTTATTTTTTATTGCATATTCGTATTGTATGAAAAAAAAGTTTTGTTCTTGATCATTTCCCGATAAACCCCATGCAACAGTAGTAAAAAGGTCCGTGAATTTGAACTATGACATTGAGCGATACTTCGCGCACGACACCAGTGTGGTGTCGCCGGAAGGCATAGTGTTAAGACTGAGGTCCTTTCCCGAAAAAAAAGAAGTAAGCTTGCCTAGAGTGACCAAATCTTTGAATAGATCTTACCTTTACCTGCCAAAATTATGTGTTGATCTTGCCTCGATTGGCCGGAGTAGCATTCTGTAGCTTCAATGTAGTCAGATTATCAGTGTCAAAATTCAACTTCACGGACCTTTTTACTACTGTTGCAGGGGGTTTATCAAAAAATGATCAAGAACAAAACTTTTTTTTTTTCATACAACACGAATCTGCAATAAAAAATAGGCGTTCCCATTTAAAAAAATGGACTTGGGCGTCACAGGGCCCACCACAGGCCCCAGGCTAAAAATTCAGGTATCTCACTAGATGGCCCCCTTCGAGCGCGACAACTTTTGTTTCAAACATTTTTTTATGAAAACTCCCTGTTTTCGAGATATTCCACTGTCTAAGATGAAATGGGACACCCCGTATATGCACAATATTCATATTCTTTTCTATGCAGTAAAAAATATATAAAATTCCAATTAACACGAAATGGTTCATTTCTTTATTGTTTTAAATGCGACTCTTTCTGAAAGTCCTTTAATAAAATCATAACTGAATCACAGAAGATACTCTTACAATGTTTGTCTGATATATATTCTGCCATTGAAAACTTTCCAGACAAGGGTTTAAATTCGAAAAAAGTGGAAGTAACATGTCATTCTATAAAATCCATTTTTCATCTTGAGTGATCCAGAATTTGAGCCCATGAAATCTTCTCTTCCTATTACGACACAGTAAAATGGGTTTCTTAATGGAAACTCTGTCCCAAAGGCCGGCTCTGTGCAAATGATCATTGACAGTGGTTAGTGATATCTGTTTTTCATGAGTTTCTTTGAATCTCTTTTGGATTTCCAATGCAGTAAATTTCCTATTAATTTTGCATATTATTACTAATGACCGATCCTCTGCTTTGGAAATGACTCGAGGCCTTCCATTGCGTGCTTTGCTCTTATTATAGTCTGTTCTCCAGAAGGGAATAGTAGCGTCTTCGACACTAGACTGCGATATTTTCAGTATTTTGGCAACATAACAGTGGCGGGGAGGGGGGGGATATATGCTTTTCTATAGACAAATCATGAACATGATTTAATCGTATGCTGCGCGAGAAAGACTGGCGTAAACAGGTTTCAGTGCAATTGTAGGCCTTGTCCCGAAATTTTTCAACGACAGTATATCTACGTACTGATTATACCTTTAACCTTTAGAGGACTGGGGTTTGAGAACATCCTCTAAAAATTACCCATTTAGTGCCTTATGTCATGGTTTTACTAAGTGCAAATTTCCCATTATGGGTCGAGCTGATATATCGGCTTTCCGGCTCTCTACAGGTTAATCATTTCAAAAATATCCGAATAGAAAGATAAACAGCAACTCGCTTTTAACTACTTGTTTATAACGTTTAACGACCTCCTTAAAATGTTTCCAATGTATTCGATATATTTGAAATGTAAACAATATAATTGTAATGTACAAAATGTAATATAATTAGTTAAAAAGATTGCGAACTCTGATTTCCATACGAGTAAAATATAAATGAAAATCGTAAATAACAAGATTTTGACAGAGGTTCATTCTCAAAGTGAAATGTGGCGCATATTCTGCAAGGTTAACAATCATTTTTACACCACCTCCACATTTATTAACCCAAAATTGAAAGAATAATCTGACCCGAAATTTGTTACATTTTTCAAAATAACATTGCAATTTTTGGGTTGGATTATTTTTTCAGTTTTCTGTTAATTATTGCGAAAGTGGCATGAAAATGATTATAATCCTAAAATATGATAAAGAATGTAGGGTGCAATTCTCTTATTAACGATTTTTTTTACTATTCGCTTTCATACTGGTTATCATTCATGCAATAAGATTCCACGCATATCATAAGTTTTACAAAAAATTGCAGCTTTTGTAGTACTTCTTATTATGAAACTTTTCCATATCTAACAAAATAATATAGTCAATTCAGAAGATAAATAGTTTTAAGTGACAAATGAAAAAATGCGAAACTCGTAACAAAATTTTCTATTACCAATGTTTTTTGTCAAAAGTAGTGTATGGTAAATCAGTGGAAACCAATCGAAAACCATTCATGATTACCCTTAGAAAAAGAGTATTGACAATTGGGAAATTTTGCAACGAAACTTCCTAGCCCGAAACACATGTTCCCATCTGACACTTTAAGATATTTTACTTGTGGACCGACTATGCAAACCACATAATGTAATAATACACTTATAATCCTTAAAGGGTCTGGGAAGTATGTATATCATAACAGAGATCGGAATATTGTAATTTATAAGAATGTAATACTAAATTCAGATGCAAACGCAGTGCATGCATATTTTGGTAAGCTGCGCTGTTACTTACATAGCACTGTTGTTATACGTCGAAACTGAAAAATGAAAGTGAAAGTTGCATTTAGTTTTTTGAAGTGTAAGGTACTTATATAAGAATTTTGCATGTATTTCATATTGTTATATTGCAATTATTCCTTATAAAAGTGCCATGTCACTATTTGTAAAAGTGATAAATATGCGTGGACTTCGTTTCGATAAATACAATGCATCCAAGAGAGCTTTTGATCTTCTCCAGCCCCCACAATACGGACAATTCTGCACACATTTAACAAATGTATCATTTTTTAAATTTCTTGTAAGTTATACACAAAATTTATGTTTTAAACGTTTTATAATCCCCTCTTCGCTAAACATATAATTCATCCACCAGTAAAATGTGGTTTACAGGGACCATCATCTCACTATGATAATTAATGCATAGAATGCCCTAGACCTTATATTTTACTTAAGGACAGTCTGTACGTTTAATAGTTCAATACGCTGAACATTTAACAGTCACTTTAATTGATGAAATAGTGGTTTCAGTGTGTACTTTGTGAATGTAAAAGTTATTCTATCAAAAAAAACTCGATAGTTTCTGCAATTTTTTTTATAAACAAACTATTGAGGAAACCAACCTTTTTTCTCAAAAATTGTCAAGATATGCAACAATGTATTGCGTATTAATTTGCTGGAAGAATTTGACAAAAATGTCTCTTGGTTTCCGATCTCATCCATTTTCTTTGTTGAACTACGATCCGCTTTTATCACTTGAGTCATCATTATACATTGAGGAAATTTAGTCGGAGCATATTTTTGTAAAAGTTCATCAAACGACTTTCTGGAAAAGTCCTGAGAGTCCACTTTAAGTAATTGAAGGCAATCCAAGAATGAATGGTAATAGAGATCAATAAAATCATCAAGATTTTCGTCTAGAACATCTTTCTTCGCGCTTGATATCATAAAAAACACAAGATCGATTATTCCTACATCGTACCAATATAATTGAAAATCAATTATCTTTAAATCAATGATCTTTCCATCAGAATCCTTTTTGAATAACATATTATTTACCCAGAAATCATGATGAACCATGGTAGACCATGGTTCCTCACCCTTAACGAAAGAATTATGCATTTCTTCGGAATATTTCATAATCTTTTCTACTCGTGGAAGATAACCCTCAGCTTCCGGCATGCTTTTAATCACTGCAAGCGCACTGTCGATCATCGCGGTAACGCCATCCACCGTAGTCTCGTTTATAGGACTCAATAGGGCTGGTGAAATCACTTTATTAAATGTTGCTGGTTTCTTTATCTTAAGGCCAATCATCAAGGCATGAAGCTGTGCAAGCCTCTTGGTAGCATAGTCCATGTGCTCTTTGTCAAGTCCCTGTATCCTGTTTCCAGTACTGAAGCCCTGGTAATTGAGGTTTTCCAGTACTAGACAGGATTGCTCATCAAAAACATCAGGTTGACCTAGACCTAATCTACCACCGTAATAACGTGGTGCGAGATTGATCAATTGGTCACGTTCAATATCATTTTCTACTTGGAGCTCAATGAAGGCTGGCACAATGTTTTCATAAAAATGCAATTCCTTCTTGAATGTTAGAGGACTGTTAAAGAGTTCTTGAAGAAAGGCAGTCGGAGGTGGCAGCTTCACTACGATATTTAATATTTCTGAGTTACTATCTCTGGTCACATTCACATCTACTGCCATAATTAAACTTCCGAAATTCTCTCCAGGTTCTGTCAACATTTTCCATTCTATATGCAATATCTTGTGTTGTTGCCCGAGCGTCCGCTGCAATACAGTTTGAAGGTCCTTTACCGGAAATGGCTGCCCGGGCTTTGGCATTTCTGTATATGAACATAAAAGAATTTCATCTTTGTCATTTAATGAAAACAATTACTTAATAGCTCATAAAACTCCTGAATATTGGAATTATTTATGAGTTGGGAATAATTCTTATTAGTACCAGTAAGTACGATGTAAAAAGTATTTTTTCTCAGGTTTTTTTTTTTCAAAATTAAGATAAATTGATGTTTTTTAATAAAATTATGTTTTTTTTTTATTTAAGAAGATTAGAGTGTTGATCACGATTAAATTTTATGTATAAAATTCATGTAGCATCTTCTATGCTATAAATTGATCCGAAATGCTAACTAGATTATTAGCATACTACTATTGATTATCAGCAATAAATAGAATATAAATTGATGAACCTATTAAAAAACAAGGGAATTATTTAGTGATGATAATAATACGAATTTCCGATTTCATAATGTTCTTTCACAATTTCAAAATAACATAGTCAATATAGTCATTATATATTGGGTGGTTTATTAGAATCTGAGTACCTATATATCTTCCTTGGTTGTGAACATCCGAAAAAAAAGTTCAAGAGGTAATTTGAATAGCCTCGAATGCCAAATCTAATACAACATTATTTTTTGTCTAAGGGTATTTTTTTCTAGAATTAAGGGGACTCTGGACTTCGCGATCGAAATTTTTCGCATTTTCAAGTTCACATGAAAATTTTTCGGGCCGGATTACGCTTTCAGTTTGGAGTTAATATGAGAGTAGTGTCAAAATGATTGATGATCTTCCGAAATTTGCGATGAACTCCGTTTTGGGAAACAATTTCTATAAAAAATCTGTTATTTCTGATTTTTCTTAACATTTTACTCAAATAGTAAATAAGAGGCCCGGAATCCTCTTAACAACAATGTCGATGTTTTTCTAATAAAATTATGTTTTTTTGTTTAATAAGGTTAGGGAGTTATAAACAAATTAATTCAACAATAGCATTTTATTACACAGTGATGGTGTATTCAAAATTGTCAAAATACCGTTTTTAAATTGTCCAATGTTACTTTATTCGAGACTTTAGTTTTCAAAAAATTTGGGTAACCTGTGCGTGTAAACAATCATACTTTTAATCAAATCAGAGTGCGTCTGAACAATTAAGCAGTTGCGATCAAGAAATCTTTGTACTATATCCCTTAGATACTATTTACATACTTCCACCATAAACGGAAATCATATCGATTATATTCTTAGTAGAAATTTCCTAATCGTTTCCTCAATAACTAAAAGGCCCCACTCGGCTGAAACTAAGCATCCCCAATAATGGAAACCTAGTTAATACCCGGCGTGGCGCGCACTAATACACCGAACTGCTAAACTAATAGATCACGATTTGTTCTTTTCCAACTATAAAAGCCTATCTGGGTCCTAACTAGGCGTTTGCCAGTACCCCAAGACTTAACCTAACTTGCGTTCAGACAGTTCCTTGTTGCAGTGCCAGTTTATTGATTGGGCCTCATCGATATCCAGGAGAGAATTTGTGTGCTTATTTACTGTGAATATGATGGATCGTATAAGAATTCGATTTTATCTAACAAACGTGTTTGACAAACTGGTAAATATTCTGGCATACTCCGGTATGGTGTTTGAGCTTGTATTTATAAAACATACGAACAATGGTACAAGTCAGCAATCATACATATGCTTTTTTGATATGAGTATCAAAAGTAATGTAATTATCACCTCTAACTAAAGCAATAAGTACAAATTGAGCTGGTAACTCGGTGGGTAGAGTGCCACACTCCTCTATTTAGCATCACGAGAATTGCAGGTTCAAATTCCGCTCAGGACAGGACATTTAGTGCACGTACATACCTATTTCTTAAATGTTCTTTTAATCGTAAAGTTTTACTATAATGTTAATTATATATTCGTAAATGTTGATATGGATAATAAGGAACTGATCTGAAGAACTGTCTATGACCTAGACAGTTTGACATAACTTGTGGCTAGACAGGGTAGGCATTACGCTTCTGGTTAGGCGTTAGGTAGTTTTCTTAGTTAGTGCCGAGATAAAAGTAGGGGAAATTAGCTTCTATCCGGTTACGGCCCATATATATACAGGGTGTCCCATTTTAACTTAGACAGTGGAATATCTCGAAAACAGGGAGTTTTCATAAAAAATGTTTGAGGCAAAAGGTTTCGGGTTCGAAGGGGGCCACCTAGTGAGATACCTGAATTTTTAGCCTGGGGCCTGTGTTGGGCCCTGTGAGGCTTAAGTCCATTTTTTTAAATGGGAACGCCTATTTTTTATTGCATATTCGTGTTGCATGAAAAAAAAATAAAAAAGTTTTGTTTTTGATAATGAACACCCTGTATAATTCCTACTATAGGGATCTTCCTTTGAATAATGCATGCTTGTTTTCACGCAAAAATTCTCTGCTTTCTCTGAAAACTAAGAATTCATTAGCACATTTAAAAAGCGATATTTTGATAATCGGAAAACATTTCAGTTTCAGTTTTTAGTGAACCACCTAGTATAGCTATGTAAACCTTTTGACTTATGTACAAATTGTGCGAGAACATTTTTAAATCCGTACTATTTTATTATTAAATAAATCTCTCTTTTGGTACGTTTGTCAGTTTATATTTTATTAATTGCTGAAAACTAGTGGTAGTACACTAATAATAAAGTGAGTAATGCGGATAAATTAATAACGCAGGACATGCTATATGATCTCTGTACGTGAAATTTTGATAACTACGAGAGGAGGCAATTTTCGTGGCAATAGAGCATAAAGTTGTCGTAAGATTTGAATTTCACATAATTTCAATAACGCGAAGTAGGATACTTTCTATCACAACTATAATAAAGCAACATGAAATATAAGATATTAATACATGACAGTGAATAAATTTGACTGTTCCAATGATGGGTTACGGTTTGAAAAAACTTTTATCCGATAACGAACATGCACTGCAACATAAAGAAGTTGTGAGTGAAGCTTGTAAGAATAATTAACAATACAAAAGAATCGCGTATGCAGATATGTGTCGCCAATGAATGTGAATATTCTCCTTGGCTCTTTCAATACATTGAAATATGTAGATATGTATACATATATACATGGTGATTAACAGGAAGTTACGAGTTCGAGTGTTAATCAGGTTGAAAAATAACGAAGGTCATTGACGAATTATAATAGGGTTCCTTATAATTTTGACTTTTTTTGACATGGTCCAACTCAATGGCCCTAATCATTGAACAATCACAACTATTATTACTCAAGTTAGGCCGTACTGGAAATTTCCCGTGTGTCACACTGTATATTAACGCAGTGACAAATATGCGTTTTAACTCTTACGTTTAACAATCTCAGCTTTTTTTCTGCTATCCTTTTGACCAATAGTAGTTTGAGTCTGTATAATGATGCAACCTTGATGGTTTATGAAGAAAACAATGCTCTGGATTACGCGTGGCATTGCTGTGCGTTTACATGCCAAGCATTCATACTGCTAGTAATATAATACGGGTAATGTACGTTACACGTGCTGTGAGCAATTTATATCCACGAGATGACAAGTAAGATACATAAGTATTAGAACCATAAAATCCGGATTATTGTACAATCTAATATGCATAGACAGTCCATGAGCAAAATATGAAATCCGGCTGATTTGTTTATGTTTTTAGCTCACAGGAAGAGGGCCACTCTAAAACACATTTCATTCGTAAATGGATTATTTGATTGCAAACATTTTTAAAAAATCAAGAAATCAGATTAATGGCACGCTCAATATCACGTTAAGCACTTGGCTCTTATTAGACATTTTGGAGTTGTAGTTTGACAATGTTTTTTTTGGCGGTAACCCCACCTAAGCTAACCGAGAAACGACTAAAAGGAAATAAACTTACCGATAGGAACTCTGTATAGTCTATATCGCCGTTGTTATTACTATATAAACAATAAGTAGGAAAACTCAGACTGGCTTATCCATGAAACGTAAATGAAGAAAACACTTGTCGAAGAGATCACGAATATAAGTAACCAGTAATCCAGGGATTACGTAACTACTACTAGATTGAACGCTAGTAATTTGCTAGTGAAAAAAGCACGGAATCATTCAATTTTCCCCCAGCGTATGGCATGAAGTTATCGTTGATTACACTAGTTGGCTGAAACTCAGGAAGTATCGCTGGATGCGAGACAAAGCAATCAAAAGATTTATGGATTATTATTAAAGAGCGCCGAAAAATGTCTACCGCTCTTATACACGATGATACTAGTGTCCTAGATTAGTTTAATTCTGATTTACCAATTCTTTTTGTCACACATTGTATATAAACGTCCGTCGGGGGGGGGGGCTATCCTAGAATTCAGGTCTTAATTTGACTTAATAAATAAATCAAATGAAACCGGCCAATTAAGTTTAATACTTACCGTTTACTGGCAATGTATCTTCTCTACTGGTTACTAGAATTATAGTTGTTGTGTCTTATCGTACAACTAGTGAATAACTGGAGCAATTTATGATAAAGTTACAGTTTATTGACGATATGGAGGTCCGAACAGTGCGCTTATTGCGATAACCAGAATAGCCTGAACGCTGCAATAACAACTGAGCTGTGTGCTATAGTCCAGTGCTGACCCTTATTACTCCCTCTTTTTCGCTTCTATTGCCATTACTGCACTCCTCTACCATTTTGAGCATCTCTAATTGTGATACGACGTTACGTAAGCTTAAATTCCTATTCTAGTGCAGGCTAAATATTAGGGTAAGCGCTGCCATTGAGACTTTCGAGCTTCTTATTTCGTGCACTCAAAATATAGGAAGAGCTGTACTTGCGCGGTGTTAGTGAGCATAATTAATATTTGTATTTATTATTATTTGTTGATGTCGCTGTGCCCTCTTCGATTGGCATTGTGTTTGAAATTTCAATTTAATTTTGAAGAGTTTCTTCTGTAATCTATAAGCCTTCTCCAATGGTAACAAAGTCACAGAACAATTCTGTGCTATGTTTTTGGTATGTCCTTTTTGTTCGTTTCTCCCTAGCAACACTGCGCGATCAAAGTTTAGGAGGACAGCAGTTGACAGCGAGATCAGGCACGCGCGTATTTTGTTAGTAAGACTAAAATTCGGATAAATCTTATTGTTAGTATCATCACATGTTTGAGTTATTTACGTTATTTTTATTTACGAATATAAATTAAGTTTCATCGCCAGTCAATCGGTAACGGACAATCAGAGGTGTAACGGGAAAAAAATTATATATCATATCGGGGATAAGAGATAACGCAGCAAAACCGATAGGTATAACTTTTTTCAAGGTGTTCCTAGGCGAGTAAATATCATTTGATGAACTAAATGATTTGTTATATGATTGAAGTTTTCTCAACTTCCAGACTATTGCCTTATATGCTGAGTAATCAGTATATATATATCTGTGTATTAAATAGATTGAAAGATGGTTTCCAGGACTTTTTTTCTTGTGTATTGGCAGTTACGAGGATGGACCTGGAAGTATTCTATTTTCTACGTATACTTCCAGGGCCGTTAAGCGGCATTTACACCGAATTTTCCAAAAAATTTGTTGTGTTGGACACTATGAGTTGTGATGGGCTAAAAAATAGCTTCGTTATATATATATATATATATATATACACCTCTACATTAATAACTCTCCTAAACATATGAGACAAAAAGCATGTGTCAACGTTGCAATATTAAAAATGAATGACGTGTGAATTTTTTTAAACAATTAGGTGTTTACAACATGTCATAGAATTACTTACGATCAAAAACATGATAATGATTTTTGTTAAATAAAGAGATTCAATATTCAAAAACAATTAAATTAATTAACCATGGATTACGTTAAATTGCAGAATGCAGGTTGTTATCGTATGCGGGAGCAGGATGATAATATGACTGGTCTCGAAGAGGTTGCTGCAGGAAATATGGCGGTTGCTGCACAAGGTTGTTATGGATGGAATTTGACCTTCCCACGTCAGGCATCGTCCTATTCTCATAGGCATGAACTGCCAGCAATTGTTACGGAAGGAGAGAACTACAGACTACCTGGAGAGGTGACAGTTCGGGTTTTTAATAGATTATGAAAGTTATATGAACATATTATTAAGGTTAAACAATTTATTATCTATTTAGTCGGAGAATAATTCCTGCAGTGACGGGCACCTCTCAGACATAATGCCGGATGTTGCAATGGCCACAGCTTCCTTTGGAGCCCTCCAGCTAGTTGAGCAGCAGGAACTGGAATTAGATCTTGGTGATGGTGCATCGCATTTACTTCAACACGCTCCAACTTCCGCAGGGACCATCGGACCCCACCACCCTCTACTTTCTCATCAACGCCAAAGACGCTTTCCGGGACCTCCGCCACCACCTTATATGCACCACCGTCCAGGTACCGGACCACCCAGGTTTATTTGAGATCCTCTCTGGTAAGTCGGACAAATGAGCGAACGATCATCCCCTTGTTTCTTACGAACTGGAGAGGATCCAGCAAAGGAGAATAACTCCCTCTGGAAGGTATTGTATGCGCGCGCGCGCGCGCGCGCGTGTGTGTGTGTGTGTGTGTGTGTGTGGGTGTGTGTGTGTGTGTGTGTGTGTGTGTGTGTGTG
>JARQTI010000467.1:281039-293913 GCA_030142655.1 Trachelus tabidus
TGTGTGTGTGTGTGTGTGTGTGTGTGTGTGTGTGTGTGTGTGTGTGTGTGTGTGTGTGTGTGTGTGTGTGTGCGTGTTACAGCCTGGACATGCCTGGTAAAGAAAGAGCAGGGCGTCATTTGTGTCGGACCAATGTAACTAGTTATCGGTTAACCTAGAGGACTGTAATGTAATTTATGACGTTGGTTATGCATATTACGGAGATGGGTATGACAATGCCGCCCTTAACCGTGTTTCGTACCGCACTGCAATATTTTACCTTCATCGCGAGTATCTCTAATAAGTGGCAGCGACGAACCATTAATCTGTCTACGGACATCACATTGTCATTGCAGCTAGAATAAAGCTCTAATAATTTATACGGAAGAATAATAAATCAGACATCTACTGTCTATGTTTACTAAAACGTGATTCTAAGAGGTACAGCCATTTCTCAAAGTTTAGAGAAGAAATCGTAAATTAAGAAATGTAAAGATATATGAAAATATTACATAGAAAACTTTATCCATTTCTTTCTTCGAAACTATCGAATGAATTGAACAATTTTTTAAGCTGCTCAACAATTTCCATAAATTACTCTTATTTTAGGAAATATGATTCTTTATCGAGTGATGCAAATGATGTAATTTAAATTTCAGATTCAAGTATACGCATTAAGATGAATACTTACATGTAATGTAAACGTTCAGATGGCCGAGACCCAGATAATCGAGGCTCTATTTTAATCATTTATCTAAGGTTAGTGGACATATATACAGGCAGAAGCAGAATATAAATTTCACTGTTTCTCATTGTAACCTGAAGACCTCGCTAAGTGACAATATCTAAGGCGGAAAGATTATAATTCTCGCTTCGACGCTATTAATTCTTCTTGCCAACTTCAGCACCCTGAACTATCATAAAACTACAGTCAATCATTTGGAAGTGAAGGAAACTTTAGAGTATGTTCTACTTACAATATGTATACCACTTTATTAAATACAAAGCATGAAGGCATTGCAAACACCGAACGGGCATCTTGATTTTTTATTGAAAGTAATAACTAACAATGGCTGCTCCCTCGCGAATGTGTCGTAAAATACGTTTAGGAAAAAAAAAAATATAGATAATGTAACCTGAGGTTAGATTGCCCATTTTATTTCCATGGTAGCATTAACTTCAGTTGGTGTGTTTATACTGAATATCTTATATGTAGGAAAAGTTCGTGCTATTTGTGATTTTCAAGGCCCAACTTTAATTGATGGCCTACATTACATTACTTCGGACATCTTATACTTTCGAATTTACGATTTTCCTATTAAACGTTGAAATGGTTTTATCCCTTTAAATTCTTATTTATCTATTAAGCAAGTCAGTATTCCATCTACTGAATCTTCCCTGTAAACAATCAAAAACGTTGTATTAAAGTCGTTATAAGATCAGAAACTGATGTGAGCGATCCAAAGGATACGGGCGGATCAGTGTCCATGAATTTAAATGAATGCAACGAATTAATCGCTTTTTTCCTTCGTTTTAACTTATAAACGACAATATAAAATAAACTGAGCATCCGAGATGTATGCTTAATGAAACGATACATTAGATATTGAAATTATGCAGTAGTAGTATGTGCCGAAAATATGGGGGCCGAATCGTTTGAGCTTCGAGTAAATGAAGATTGAATAAAAAGATGTACACAGAAACATAAACACACTTGGTATACATGCATATGTGTACACATACGCGCGTGCGCACGCACTTACACACCTATACATATACATATAAACACATACTAACATACATACAGTGGCCAAAGACTTTTGCACGCGTGTGTATGTACAGAAAAAATTGAAAAGTGTGGAATGGACTGCCAGAAAAGAATAATAGTTTTTCAAAACATCTTGAAATGATATTATTGAATTATTCAATCCGTAACATGTAGTACTGCTTCATTATTGAGGACGGCTTGTCCGTCTTCGTCCCCCTTTACGGATGCGTTACAAAATATCATTTCTAATTGGTACTTCTATTTTCTTAACGAACATAATGTAGCCATCCGTTGAGTTGGCATCTGTTGGACATTTTCATTCGCACGAAACTCTAAAAACGAAGTGCATAAGGGTATAATACGAATTTTCGTCAATATAGTTTAGTTAATATTTATTTTGCGTCTCAACAACGCTTCCTTCGCATATTTAGATTTCTCGGCTCATAGACATATAATATGGACTACGCGATCCCTACTTCAAATCCTTTGAAAAAGTTTCCGCTCAAATAAACAAAGAGGAAATGAGGTGGTGGTCAGTCACTCTCCTATTCTAATGCTCCTATTGGCTACGTTTTCTATACTTTCGTACTACGGTTGCTGATTAGAAAGAGAAAGGGCTTGGCCGCCACCAGTCGCTATTTTCTTTTTTCAGCCGGCCATTTTCCCCATGTCTATGCGTAGTCCATACTATACGTAGATGTTCGACTATTCTCTATTGTTAATTATTATTTATCTTTTTTTATTTTCTTATTGTTATTTTTCACTTTTCACAAGTTCATTGCATGTCAAACGGGTTCCAAAAAATAGCTATAGTTTCTCTTTCACTTCGTCTGCTAAAGATAGTGAAAAAGGCAAACACGGTATTCAAGAGAGGGAAAAAATTACAAAAGATCTTAAGCAATATCTTTTATCCCGTTACATTCTCCATTCAAAAATTCTAATTCGTCAATTCCATGCAAATTTCATTAAAATATCATTGGAATAAAATATGAAAACCTTCCAATAAAATTGTTGCAAAGTGATCTGATCATTTATATCGCGCAATAAAAATAAAATAAACTCAATTCCAGTAATGATCACTTTAATCAGCCTTGTGCTCCTGGACGGCTTTTTCGTATCACATCTAAGGCGCTTAATAAAAGCTCTGAGTTCTAAATTCGGGGTGCCTCAATCCGTAGTATATTTTATTCACTCTCAAAACGGAGAGGGTATTTTCATCGTGTTATTCATATGTGTGCACACACAAAACACGCACAGCTACACACACACACAAATCGTGTGTAGGTACTGACGTATCACAAGAAATAATTATAATATTAGAGAAGAGACATGGGATCCACGAGGAGGTTAAATAACCAATCGCTAGGAATTAGAAGAGATTCAGATAAAAATTATTAATCGGGAGTTTAATATATATATATATATTAAATATATAGGTGAAAATTAGAGGTAGGTGTATTGCGTAGTTTTAAATTTATGAGAGAAAAGCTACTTACAAAAATCATCAGATTAAGATGAGATAACTTTCATTCTTTTGGTGCTGGACACTTTAGTTGCATACCTTATGTCGTATTTCAAATGCCAGGTATACATAGGGTTTACATAAATGCAACAAGAATTTCAAACATTTGTCTTCAGCATGCAAGGAAAAATTGGGACTAGAGAAGATGCCCTGAACTCTAAATTTAATTGTAAATATAAACAGAGCAATGTTCAGGTTGTTGTTATTATTATTACGCAATGTGAATTGTACATAATGGTGTAGACTGTAAGACTCGACTATTATATAATGTTCAAGGTGATCGCGAGACAATGCGTGTTCTAATTAAAAATTGATGATGGTACTTAAGAATGTTGATTTTTTCACGTAAATAAGATGGAAGAAGGCCGTGAAAAAGAATTATGAAGGATGGAAAATGTACGTAAAGATGGCGGATAATGAAGGAAGGGAGGAGAGACAAGCGTTATACGAAAAGGAAAGTGTAGATAAGCGAATGAAAAATGAAAAATGATGGACATTCTTCCGTATATAGTTTATTCTAATAAAATCAGCGCAGCTAATATATGATAACACACTTCGTGGTACAAAGAGAAGTTAAACTTAACAAAAAATACATCTTAGCGTTCAAAGGAGTGAATTTCTTGCGAATTATTGATGTGTTCCGAGACGCGCCGTTCATTTATTGATAGTGTCGAATCGCCTGGTAGAACGTGAAAGTTATTTATTATTTTTTAAAGTGGGATATAAGAGTCATATGTGTGTATGTACAGTTATGTCCAACAACGGGAATATTTAGAAACGAGGATCGGTAAGGGCGCATCTGTTAGATTGCCCTGATTTCTGTCGTTCATACATTATAGAACAAAAGATTTCCAGGTAATTGCTGATCCTACCTCAAAATAAAAATCTCCTTTTCTGTAATTCTCATTTCTTTCCTCTTTTATATTATTATTTTGAGTTCCCAACATAGGATCTTTCATGCGACATGGTTCTATGGATGAGGAAATAAGGTAACAACCATATTATCCCTTTATGATCCTTTGCTATTTTATAGCATGCATTAAATAATGGAGTACAACCCAACGTTTAAAATCGTGAATGACGGTAATGGATTCTTTAACGGTTTAATAGCGTTTACAAAAAAGAAAGAGCGTTGGTTACCTCAGAATAAGAAGTTTCATTTTTTATGTCCCTTTAATTAATATTTTTTGTTCTTAACGTTTTTATTATTTGTGGGGTCACTATGTGTTTTCTGCGATTGACACTAAACCAGAGAGAAATTAATCAGAATTTCTAGTAACAGGAATTTCATAAGCACTGACACGCGAACCGCATAAAATATACGTTATTATTATTATCATCCTCATCATTATTATCATTATTGTTATACGTAATGTATTGCATATAGGATCTATAAGGAACAGAATCCTCAAAAAAGTCGTTGAATATCATACAGCACAAAATGTATCTGAATATTTTGTACTCTATGAATTTATATCGACTTAATAGACATACATATATGCTGTCAAATGAACTCACGTGAAAGGGTATTCGGCGGATTCTATCTCTTCGCAGCACATAGTAGTTATATTTATAAGAATTGTGAATTTGTAGAAAAAAATATCAGATACTCGATATTTACGTAATGTTTATAACCGATGGAAAGAGTGTGTGAATTGTACATATAGTAATAGCGGCTCGACTAGAAAGCCGCCTATAAAGATCATATGAATAATCGTATATAAGGTATGAAAAAACGGAGCTTGCATCCTTTCTCGAGAAGTACCCAAAATCACTTTTTGCTTTCTCCCTAAAATGAGAAAATTATAAGAAAAGAAAAGTTATATAGAAGAAGTAACAAGGAAAAAAAGAACTGTGTTAATGCATTCCATAGGGATCAGCGGCGCAGACAACGAATCTTATTATTTGATTTACTTCTTTCTCGCGCCTGCGCAATCGGCGGAGACATGATCACGCAGTTGAAATGCTGGGGGAAAAAACCGTTAAATATCGATGACGTGCGACGCGAGCCAGAGCTTTCCTCGGCGAGTCTGTAATAAGAGGTTTTGAAAGTCAATTTCCCATTCGTTTATACATAAACTTCAATAATACTCCGATAGGAGAGTTTTGCTCGCTCACATTTATTTAAAATTTCTTCATTGAATAAAAAAAACCTTGTCGGGACAATTTCGCAGTGTTTTTTTTCTCTTAGACAAGCGGAAGAATGCTTTTACAATAATTTTCTGCTCTTACTCTCGACGTTTCTTTGTCTATAATATTTGCACAGGAAAACATCAAATTATTCAACAACGAGAGCCTTTCAATTGTATAAAATAAAACTATTAATAAGCGACAACAGGTTAAACCCATGTAGCATATTGAATTACCGCTCGATAATATATCTTTCCCGATGATGTTACGTTTCTCTCGGATGATGACATTATGTTTCGTAGACATAAAAGAAAACATGACAGATCCTTCAACTGATAAGAAGCTACTGCGTTAGTAGTAATAATAATTTCAGTGTCATGGCAACATGTTGCTTAATCTATTTCAGAAATGTCATCGTCATCATCACCATCATTCCTTGTGATTAAAAACGATTACTCTATCGAGCATCGATGTTTCGATTATTATATTGTTCATGCACAGTAAAAGTTGATTAATAGTATCTGTACATATTGTAATACCTGATATTAAAAGAAAAAAAAAAAGAAAAAATGATATATTTAAAAAAAATATATACCGTCTTATCTTTCCCACTGCACGTTGTTAAGGAACACATAGGGAACAAAAAAAGAATGGCGCGAAGAGGGAGGGATGAGTGTTGAATCTTTGAATAATAATAAAGCAATGCATTAAAATCATGGTACAATTAATAAGTGAGTTTCTTCATAACAATGACATAAGTACTGTTTCATGAGATAACATTTAGAGTTTAGTTTTTTGAAAGGATTTACAAATATTTGTTTTTCATTATTCTGCCTTCCTTAATTTTCCCCGTTTTCATTGATAAGTTTTATAACACTGTCAAACGGGGAATTAACCATATTGCTTATATTAGGAACATAAATCACACGGAGAATTTTTTATCAATATACTTATGTCTATATACGAGAATGTTATGTATGTAACGTATGAATAAACGTATACATATATTTATATACGCAGCATTTGAAGGACTACTTTCGCCTAGCACCTACAGTCTTTTACATATTTCCATACTTTAATACGCGTACATAATTTAAAACCTATTTTTATATGTTCCTTGCAGGTGAATATTCAAAGTGACATTTGCGAATTATTTTATTTTTGGATTAACTTTTTTTTATCGCAATCCAGTTGCCATCAACTTCGACTCACTTTAGTAATTTTGTAGTCTTATTATCCCTTATTATATAATCATGGAATGATATCTTGATAGGCCGGTGAAGCGTTTAAATGGTGAGTAACAACTTTAACAATATATCCTAATTATCGAATCACTAGAGCCTTATAGAGTTCTGCATTTTAAAAATAAAATGTCGAGGTTTCAAATATTTCATTTGCCCCTCTTCGTTCTACTCAAAAAACCCTAAAAAAATTGTATTATACAAATTGTTCTTCAATTTTTGTCATTCTATATAGTATCAGTAAATGAGAAATTTCTTCAAGCATTATGAAGTGTCATTAACATAATTACATAATTACAAACAATACAAACTTAACAAAATTCCATATTCCTTAGGCTAATATGGTTCGCTTTTTGTGATATTAAATAGTTACAAACAATGATTATGATAACATTTGTCATGCCGTATGTTGCTCTTATTAGATGAATTTCTGGCGAACTACATGGAATAAAGCAACTGTGTAATAATTAATTATATTAAATGTTAAATGCATAAACACGCCAGTATAATCCTAATGTCAAACGCTTATTTTTTCGGGGCTATCAGTCCTTTGAAAATATCGAAACTATTCCCATCCGGATGCACAACAAATATGGTTCCGTCTTGACCTCGAACCTGGAGAAAGCCATAATCATCAATACCCAGGATTTTCACCTCTTGGGATGATCCTTGTGGCGAGATTACAGTAACATGAGCGTATCTACAAAAAAATGTCCATTGTAAAAAACATTTACGCTATTATTATTCAATGGGATATTAATATATGAATTACTGACGTATGCATCCAATATTCGTAATACACTTCGTATAAATAATCCAAGTTGTCAGCCTGAACGACATTTACCAGTCTCTCGATTTCACTGAAGACAAGAGCTAAAAATCTTTCGTACGAGAGCTTCTGCAATTTTGTAGCGTTTTGTTCATTGTACCAACCGATTAAGTCATTTATACAACAGGTCGGCACGCTGTTTGATAGGTTTACACCCACCCCTACGAATTAAGATACCTTAATGTAAAATTTAACGTTACAAAATACAAATGATAAATGATTTTCTAGCACTTTTAGTAAATCATGTAAAAACCTATGTTAGCAATTAAGTACCTATGTTACAAATAGCGTTTAGTCCCTCCATTACTGTATTCACTATCAAACCACCAATTTTTGCTGTACTGCCTGCATAAATGTCGTTAGGCCACTTGAGCCTGAGATCAAGTTCCTGCAATTCCATAATAGTAACTAATTCATTTTTAAAAAAGATCCTCTCAATAGCAAAATTTTTACCTTATACCCTGGGATAGATTTTATAGCAGAAACTATAGATGCAGCAACTAAATGTTGGAGAATCGGTAAATGTTTTCCTAAGGGTGAATTCAATGGTATGTGAAGCTGAAGAGTAAACATAGCACAACCCTCAGGGCTAAGCCAAGTATTTTTCTTTCGACCTAAAATAATATTATTTCACATTAATATTTTAATTGTCGTTAGATGGTAACACAATGTCAATAATTATAAATACCTTGACCTTTGGTTTGTCGTCGTGGTATCACCGCTAAACCATGATGTAAAGTAGTGCCAGCTACTACATCCATAGAGGATGACATAATGTCAGCATATATTACCAGACGACCCAAATGTTCTGAAGTAAGATTCTAAAAAACAAAACAATACAAGAATAATAAAAAATGTATTCCATTTATTCCAATAATTATTAATTATTTTATAAATTTTTATAAATTGTAAATAAATACCTCAAAATATTCAACCGTAGAAAACTTGTCAGGACATTGATGTACCATCACTGGCAATAAGAACTCCGATGCTGGTGCCGCCTTGGTTGTGCGATCACAAAACTGAATTTCTAATTTGGACATTCTTAGTAGGTCGTTCGGTTGCATTTTGGCTTTCAATCGGTCCAGCATTTCTAATTTTAGCTGTATAACGAATAATGAGGATTACACTGATTGGAAGTGACGACCTTGGAACAGGATGGTTTTTGTTTCTCTGATATGTGTTTTATCTACATTGGGACATACTGGTGCTTCATTTTTGATTAATTTTTTAAGACAGCGAAAAGGGACAATTTACAGTTGTGTGTCTTTAAGTGCACTGTACGATATCAATCTCCCAGTGGTTTATCTGCGGAAAAATTCAACGCTCTACACTGTTATTCACTTGTTAAATAAATTAGTTTGTTCTATAAGGATATGTGAAATGAATGATTACCGCAGAGTATATGAACCAATTTAAAAAGACAAAGAATGCACAAAACGATAAAAAACATAGCAGCTTTGCTACATAATGTATATTGCTTGTTTTTTTAGTTCATTATAGTGCGACAGCAAGCTGGAGACACTGGAGATTCCATCGAGTGATTAAAAAACAGTGTGGTGATAAAACTTAATATCTATAAATTGTGTACCTCATGCCTTCCCAGAAAAAATGCTGAACCGTATATTAGTTCTGTTTGTGGCTCAGAACTGACATCCATACCCAATTGGGTACCCAAGAGATCATTAAAGATCTCCAATCGAGCTGCATTACTTTGCTTCAGTGCATTGAACGTACTTTCCTCGAATTCATATTGGGATGGATCAGCTTCTAGGTGGATCTGTGAGAAGATAGCCCTTCCACCGCTAGTTGGAAGATTCGCCAAGAGAATGCTTGGCGTGTGCCAGGTTTCCTCTGTCCCAAGCACACGCACATGAAATGTATGAGACTTGCCAGCTTTATCTCTAACATTAGCTGAAGCTGGAGTCTGAGGTGCAGCTACCCTGAATTAGATTATTACTTAATATTCAAATCGTTGTGGAGAATGAAAATATTTGCATCTTTGGAGAAAACTAACTTCACATCCTCGTGATCCTGGGAGAATTTAGTCTTGGCTGGAGATGCCTGATAGCAAAAGATATGGTGCATCATTTGTACGTGTTTCCATTTTCCATAAGAAAATCGCACTAATTCGTGTTCCCGAACTTCAGCTGTCTTGAATGATGGAAGTAGGGTATGCAATGTGTTTGAACATAGAGCTAACAGTTTTCCACCTTGAACCATGTATTCCACTAATTGAGATGCTATGTTTACTCCTACATTTCCACAAACCACTACGAGTGTTGCCTGATCCATCCAAACTTCATTTTGAGCCTCCTCCGGGGACAAAGTGTATATTGTGTATCTAAATAATTTCTTTGTTTAAATATAAAGTTCATAATTTATTCAAAATACAATGGCTTACTTGTCCTTATTTAATGTGGCATCCAAAACGTTCTTCACATTTTCTACAGCCATGGTACTGTCAGCATATATCAACACATTTGGAGGCTTTGAATAATTCCCAGAACCAGTAACAAATTTTTTTGGAGGTGAATAGCTGAAAAATAAATATATTCAAATTTATTGATTGTAATTTAGTGTTACTTAAGATTCTGATCATAATTACTTTGCAGTGCTAGTTGACGGTAACTTCTTTGGCGATAGTGTTCTTCCTTCACTCTCATCAGTTATATGTGAGGATCTAAAGGAACTTGATTCTAGAAGATTTACACAAGATGCTACTTCAATGTTCATAACATCCTTGAAATGGAGATTCTGAGATTTGGAACAATTTGGACTAGCAGAGAGGATTGCTGAATTGTCTAAAGATGGGGTTGGACTAAAATCAACTGAGTTGGTCAAAGCTTGGGACAATCTGGATGCCGTTCCGTTTATAATAGCAGTAGCAGACGCTGGGGTCGGAGGTGGTGTTGATGGAACAGGAGAGTTGGATGATCCTTCCTTCGTGTCTATTAAATAAACGTAAATCCCAGTACCTACCATTATTAATTCATATTAACTTGAATCCCAAAAATAAAAAATTACCTGATAAGTCACCAGGTATTGTAATTTCAAGTATCGTAGGCATTTGCAATGTTAGCGACTCGCTTCCTGGTGATATAAATATTCCAGGTGGATCCTCTACTTCTATGGTCTTTCTTTGTTGCGATACCAATCTTGCGGTGCTACTGATTATTTGCAATCTCTTCATATGTGCCTCCCACTGCCCTTTCCCTATTAATTCTGTATGAAGATATAATGACTACGTTTCCATCGTGCAACATTTAAATAGGATTAACCAATAATGTGCAGTATTTGAAATGAATACACGAACATGGTTCTTTGAGACTATTTAAATCTGGCACAGTGGAAACGTAGTCAATAACTCAGATTAGTAATATTATTTGTACTAAATTTTTAAAAATGATTCAATGACTCACTTTTATTGTGAATATGATTCAACTGATCGCTGTTATGTGCACAGGGCTTCCCTGATACTAAAACGGCTGTACAATATAGTATACATGAATTTATAACCTTCTCAATTCTTGTATTATGTATTGATTGTTATTGTCAGTGAGGTTATTAATGTTTACAGTGAACTTACATTGGATTCGGGTCAGTAAAAGACCGTTGTTAATAAAGCACTGGTCGTTCATTAGCGCAATTGAGAATTTTGTTATATGATCTAGATCCGTTTCTAATATTAGTCCTAAATTTCGGTCTGTTGTCCAAGCGACTATTAAACCATAGTCCTCAAGCTAGGTGATGGCAGAAGAAAGATATTCTTTCTCAGATCCCTTTTTAAGTGCTATAAATTTACATATATAAAAAAATTTTCTTCGTAATGTACCTTGGTAGCCTTGGTTGTGGCCACTGGATTATAACTTTTCAAGTCCGCTTCAATGAGTACATGCATCTTACAATCCTGATGGAGTCCAACTTGGGCACAATTGTGTGTACAAAGAGGAAACAAAGTTTTGCCATATGGATATCGAAGCCAATCGGTTATATCCACTTTTTGCTTTAAAGGGAAAATTAGTACAAAATTCTATATGTAATTTTTTATGTATCTCCTTAGTAATTATAACCTACCTACCTACCTACCTGAGGATAAATTGTGTAGAGGCACTTATCACCTTGGAACCAGAGAAGGTCGCTAAGCTTGGCAACATTATGATTCCCACAAAAATAAGAACTAAGTAAATCCTCAGTCCCACCATTTCCAATTCCAGCTATGCTTTTGTCTCCACAAGATTCTTTGCAGTATGGAAAAAAAACCATTAAGCATATGTCCAATAACCAAATAAAGTGCAGAGAAACATTGCCAGTCAGGTAATATTTCAAGATTCTGATTACCTTCTTTTGTGCATACTGGTGATCTGGTATGGAATGTTATTGAAGGACGAGAAGTCTCTCGTCCCTGAAAAGCAATATTAAGTCTTGCTCTCAAAGAGGAAAGCCTCCATGCTTGTATCCAGGTTGCAATCATGTAGAAAAATGTCAGGAGCATCTTGCAAATAGATGCTGTAATATGTCAGATCAGCAAGATATTATACACTTTTAATTATTTTGGTAAATGTTTGCATACTGCAATAAATTATTTTACAAGATAGAATTTAAGCTTTCGATTACTTTGACATCTAATCATATAAAATCTATAAAACTAGCAAAAGTAATGTAGAATGTACAAATTATTATTGCTAAATATAGATTAATTTTAATAATATTGTTTTATGTAATATGCACTACACTAATATTATACAGAAGAGGAAATGAATGATAATGCAAGGTCAAAATAAAGAGACTACAATCAGTGAAATGAAGGTGAAAATATAATTTTATTTTTTTTTAAACGCAGATGTAAACGAATACAGTACACGAACGATATACAAATTAAATTTACGATTGTTCTTAAAAGATTACATATTACTTTTAATTCATTTGGAGTCCAAATTCTTTTTGAAAGTCACATGTAACCAATCGGCAAATTTAAACGAAAATTGTTGAGAAAAGCAATATTTCAGTGGCGGAAAATATAGAAGCCTGTCAAAGTAGGCTTATAGAAATTCAGAAGAGGATCTGTGTCAAGTTAAAGTTGTCGCCAAAAAAAAAAAAGAAAATCGTACAAATCCTTGAACAACTCTGTCATCGCATACCTTCCTTACAGTTGATCAAACACTAAATCTGCCACGTATTATTCTGATATTCCTCAACGTCTTATTAGCTTACATTTTATATTTTATGCAAACAAATTCATATAATTTCGTCTTCAGGATTATGTCTTACGGGCGTCTAATTATCGATGAGATTCAAATTCCCTAGTATTTTTGTTGTTATGTCGCTGCCTAGTGATAAATAATCTCACTAGAATTGAGCGGCGAGTTCAAATGAGGGATTAAAGTGGAATCACGATTTCTGTC
>JARQTI010000469.1:7955-170751 GCA_030142655.1 Trachelus tabidus
TAGGGCCATACATGCCTTCTTCCCTGACGTGATTGATATGCTCGCTGCGACGCACTGGGTCTGGCCCAGCTACTACAGAGAATAGCTCTGCGGGATGCGGTACGCGACGTAGCGTGGGAATGGCCGGAGGTAGCGCCTAGTCTTGTGTCCACCCCCGAGCTATTCAATGTTTTCGCGGATTTCTGTAGCGAGTGCCTTCCGATCAAGGCACTCTCCGGTTAGGCAGGTAAATTCACATTGGCCGGGGAGAGCGTTCCCTAGGCCGCCCTTAAGCTCATTTCCGCCGCGTCGGTATTAGTTTTCGGAACTGCCCACCCGGGGTCAGTCGGAGGCCTCGGGAACGGAGGCGCGGATCCGCAATCTTCGCGGGCCCCCCGCGCAACCGGGTGGTTTAGGGGTTTCATATCGGCCACCGTAGCACCGGGTAGGTCGGGTCCGCAGAGCAGAGTCGTACCGACTGTTGAGCCGGCCCGAATTCATCAATCACTCACCGCCATCTCATCTTATCACCTTCATCTCACTTCACCCTCATCAACGGTGACAGGTAATGACATTTCACGCATTAAAATATTGGAGGGACAATTGTATTTTTTACGTGAATACGTAATGATCTACGGACTACGGAACGTGATGAGCAGCATCGAGCATGCCCCGTTCCGTAATCTGTAACGGCTTACGTGAAAAAAACAATGCCCTGCTCGGTTTTAAAAACGATTTTCTCCTTCTTGATTGGAGGATCTAATGAAATTAGGGAAACATTAAGTTGAATATCGCTCCGCTTATACGTTCCGGCATACGTATTCCGTTGCATTGTAGAATGGCTTTTAGGGCTCGATACGTCCATATCGACTTACGAACGGCGATAGTTAACGGTATGCGGAACTCCCGTGAGAATGATAGAGGCCGCATGATGCAATTTGTAAGGAGCTACTCCAGCCCGAACTATGCGCTCTGGTGTGTATCTGGAGACTCTTTATCCTTCCCTGATCCATCCTACTTTCTGCTGAAAGTAGGTGGACAGGCGGGGGCAAATTTTGCTAATTCAGCGGTTTTACCCGCTCGCGTGAATTCTGGAATTTTTGGTTCACACGTTTCAGGCACGTTCGCGGAGTGATAAGACCGGAAACTAGCTTCCTCACAAAATGCCGCGGTCGGCATCTCAGAAATCGCGTGATTCCTCTGTCGCATCCTTGGTTCTCACGATGTTTCTATTATACGTATGCGCATTGCGAGAGCCAAAGTCCGAAAGGCACAGCACGTGACACCCGCATTCGCGTATGTGTGTGAGAGCCAAAGTCCAAAGGCACGGCACATTACACGAATAATGATGAAAATTTTGTAAAAATTCGTAAAATATGTTAAAACCTTCTACTTTGTAACGTATATTATTTCCAACTGTCAAGACTGGTGAAGTACCAGTTCCCTCGAATGATGATTTTGGCCACTTAGCTCTTAGAGTGAACCAGGGTTCGGAACGGTTAAAAGGGATAATTGTGTTACAGCAATAATAAAACGTTCTTTTCAGGTAAACTTTTCTTCGTTTATTATAATTAGTGTCTCTATATCGTATCATCTATCGGTTCTATTATAACCGGTGCAATTCAAAATGTCGGAGGAATTGACTTGAGGATGTGGAAGCCAACACTTCCTGCTACGGATTGATGCGAGAGCGATCACTCTCTGCTAATTTGTCCAGGGTAGTTAAACGCTGCGCGACTGGACGCGGTACACGGGCTAAGAAGCTGAATGCTAATATATCCAGGGTAGCTAAACGCTGCGCTACTGGACTAAGTTGCTGAAACGAAACTAGAACCACAGAGTTCTCCACGAACGGTGTGTTCCCAAAAAATGGTTCTCTCTCGGATGAGGGAAGCTGGATACAAGATGCGGGATACAAAAGTATATATCGATGGTGAAGAAGACGAAATCCGAAAAATCGACGGATTAATTATTTATCCGGTCCTACGTTTTTACATGCGAGTTGCCTTGGCCACCTAGTGGCGCGGCAGCAAACTAACACTCGCTCGGATACCCCGTGTCTGGTTAGCGACTCCTGTCACAACTTAAAGTATTCAAAGATTACATTTCTAGAATTATTTATTTTAATACTTTTTTATAACAAATGTATGAGACAAAACGCTTGCAATGCATAAATTTAGCTAAAAATTGTAACTTTTTAAGAACATGGAGAAAATAAAAAATTCCCACGGTAAATAAAAATTAAAAGATCAAAGATTGAGAAAAAATATACATATAGTATGCGCATGACTGAAAAGTCCAATAGCGTTAAAATGTACGCATATAAATATTCATGTGTAATTTGAACAATACATGCCAATCATTTAGACATTAATCGACAAGTAGTTAATAAAAAATCGTGAGAGCATTGATTTTTCACGATGTTCATCGATTTTTAGAGTAAAAAAGGCTGCGAAACTTTGTGAAATTCGCGCCATACAAGTCTAGGAAAAATAAAATTCCAGAAAATTCAAATTAAAAAATGTGGATATTCCCTCAAAAACAATTGTATTAGTTGATGATTTCTTACTCATTGATAATTGCAAATATTGTTCTGCATAATTAAACGAAACTCTTAAATTAGAATATTTTTTAATTTCGTAAAATTTCGCGAAGTCTCTTTTTTCTCTGTTGTCTTCTTTCTTTATTAATACACGGCTATCTGTGCGCAATGAAACACTCATGCACAGATACGAAATGAGTGGAGCGTAGAGGTAACTAAATCAAGAGTAGGAACTCAAGGCGAACTTAAAATTTGAGAGTTTACGTGATTCCGACTATTTGAAAAATGAAAAGTGCCAATGTATGCGCGAATATACCAGGTGAGTCACCTAAAGTTTGCACCTCACATATCTTTATGGTTTCTATAGATACGTAAAATATGGTCAGGACAAAGTTGAATGGTACAATGGGGCTGACACGATGCCAAAAAAAAAATTTGTATTAAATACCCCCTTTTTTTAAATACCTACAGTGATAGTCCCTTTTATTAGGAATTCAGTGACTATAATTATTCCAAGATCATTCAAGGTCACAGACACTGGATTTCTTTTTATGGGGTCTACTAAAAGAGACCGTGTACATGGATGCTCCACCAACAGTTGAAGATATGCGTCAGCGTATCATTAGAGCATGTACGAATATCACCTCGGATGAACCTATTATCATCTTCTAACAGAATTGGCAGATCTGCTTGCAAAAATTAGGCGAATTTCTATCCCGTCATCATTCCGTTAACGAAATATGATCCAATTACTTTCTGCCCTTGACCTTGAATGACCTTGGAATAATTATAATCGCTGAATTCCTAATGAAATGGACTGTCACTGTAGGTATTAAAAAAAGGGTGGTTTCATTTTTAAAAGCCAAGGTAACCTTAATATCTCTAAGAAATGACATGAAAGCAAAATTTTTTTTTGGTATCATGTCAGCCCCATTGTACCGTTCAAATTTGTCCTTACCGTATTTTACGTATCTATAGAAACAATAAAGATATTTGAGGTGCAAACGTTAGGTGACTCACCCGGTATGTTTGTGGTGCCTTAGCAACGGTCTTTATCTAGACATTTTTTTCTTATACAGTGCATAATATTTGTGTTGTACTTTTCCAGTTATTTAATTCATGGAAGCAATGATGCAGTGCAGAATAATGTCGGAAATCTTTGGTGTCAATAATTTCTGTAGCCTTAGGGGGATAATTCTTCGCAACGAATACAACGTAACATATATTATGTATTGAGAAAATAACAATACAATTTAATGTACTGCGAAATGTGTAATTGTATATTCTTTCGAAAAATATCTCCTTCTAATCGTCTGTAAAACATACAAGTGTACACTCAGCGTCATTAATGCCTGGGCCCCTATATTTATTTTTGTCTTTGCCTCACTCATGGAAATTTAATTAGGGAAACTCACTGTCAGTCGGTAAATTCGCTGGAGTGTATAATGGTGCACTAATCCAACCGTCGGGAAGTTAGCGTAAAAGATCAAAATTTATTTTTTTAATCAGGGGCCATAACCGTAATTGAAACCGAAATGAATAACCGATAATCACTGGAAAAATAAGGAATCGAAACCATAATCATTAACCGACATTTCATAAATGTCATACCTAAAATTTCAGTTTTAGTTACGGTTGCGGTCCTTCTTTTAAATACACATAACGCCATCTCGGAAACCTGTGTTGTGCCTCCGACTGGCGTGTTGATTGCTCTGCCGGTAATTCTCTCAAACGTTCATAAAGCACCGCTCCAGTGAGAAATCTAGCGGAATTTTCTAAAGACTGCTGACACTCACTTGTAGCACCCTTATGATTAGTGCTGTTGTTTCCAAATTTTACTTTGTTACGTTCTTTCAAATGAACAATCTGTCAGGCCTATAAAGTAAAAATATTATATGTATTTACGGATACAACTTTTCCTGATTAACTATTTTAAATATTGATTGTTAGCCGGATATACTTTTTTTGTAATTGAAGAGCGGTAAGTAATATATCAGTCTGCTACCACGCTCTGTGTGTAAATTCTGAACAAAGTTACCAGCAGTAGCCAAGTGGAGGATTCGTCAATATTATTGAATGAGCACGGTTGTTCGTAAAAGCTTCGATTACAAGCATCACAGATGTCAAGAGTGCGAGGTCGATAAACTCAACACGATTCTCATTATTGATGCCAGGAGTTAATTAATTAAACGAGTGACGTTCGCAGTTTTTTTAATGTACCATGCTTCTGACATTCCATTTATTTGATGCAATGACATTTTCAGGAGTATTTCATCAATCACAATTAGTCAATGAATTAAAAACTATTAAATTGCAAGATACAAATTATAGGCAGAGAGAACATGTTACTATGGAGCAGCTGCATACTATTACATCTGATTTGATGGTATCGTTATGATAAAATGTTATGATAATGATATTCATATGTGATCTTGCGTATTAATCTTATTTAAATGACACCAGTGGTTTTTCGATATTGACCAAAGTGCTCCAAATACTGTTGTATCGTATCCATGGGCTGATAAATGTCATTCATTCGATTCTGAAACAAATATTTTATTAATATATTTATTGTTCATAATTCTTAAATATGTAATGATAATTGAGTTAGTAATGTTTTTACCTGCAGATACTGTGGCGCTTGATTCGGTACAACAGAGCCGATAAATCCTTGAAGGAATTCTCGCATCAAATCCCAAGCACTTCCGGGTACAACGCACGGTCTATATTCAACCTAAGCAAAGAAAAATATTAGATTAACCTTATCCACTTATGATATATCTATATTTAATGTTCACATGAGAAATTACATCATTCCTCGACTTCGATCGAATTTCTCACCATCAAAGGAATCTAAACTAACTATCATCTGAAATATATAATTCTCAATGAAATCGGAACTGAATATTCCCTTTAAAATTTAACTTGTTTTTCAATGACATCTGATAAATTTCTTTGTTAAGTCCATTCACGGATCTTCCTAGACGGCAACGTTGTTTTCATTAAATTTCAATACACATTAATCTTGCATGGACATTCGAATTGCATTTAAATCTTATTTCACCATAATATTTTCCACATTTATCAAATCATAAATATAAAACTACTCCCGTCGACGTACGATAATCTGAAAACCAGTTGGTCGTCTCGTAAAACGAAATTTACGTTAAACAAATCATTCCCAATCCTTAGGTTCCCATAGTAATCGACAGCAGAGATCTCATAAATATTTGGAGCCTTTCAGGATTCATGGAAACAGCTATAAGAGCTGCGCTAAAATTGAGAAACGTGCTTACTCAATTCTACGAAAGGTTTTGTCCATCCTACACGAAAGTGACGATTGAGGAGGGTTGTCTGTTTTCACTTAAAACGTTAAGAATATCGCAATATAAATCTTACTTGAACATTAGTATCCATCTGGTCCATCGCGTTAAAAAAATGTAATGGCCATTTACAGCCAACAAGGAAAAGTATAGAGACGTTCTACTATTTTTCACTTATTCTACTATCGAGGAGTTTTTCTCCTATCCGCGATCTTAGTTTTCATTTGCGTAGTCTGGTAGCTATACATTCTTATTACTCTAGTTCAGAAATATCGCTGTACTTGTTCCAATTTTGTAGCATCAAAAGTCATCATTGAAATGAGCCCTTAGATGTAACATCAGAAAAACAAATTTCCACAGGCTTTAAGTTGCTGCTGCCATCTTAGTATCTCATAAAAATTCAATTCAATTGAAGCCTCATAGAAGCCGCCAGAAGAAAGTGGCTCAGATATTCAATTACACACATATGCCTAATCGAGTGCGAATTCGTTTAAATTGAAAAGCATTTTTTTAAACTAAAGTGTACGTGAAAACTGTAAGCCAGGAAAAATCTGGAAAAATTTAGGAAACGGGGTACCCTTTTTATTCCTTTAGACGAGGAAAATTATTAATACATTAATAAACAGAAAATGGGCATTGGTTTAATTTTTTATAAACACCGACGTACACTGTGGTAGGGGTTAGGAAATATGTCGTTTAGTAAAAGTTATTAAAAATTCTTTCAACGTATGTAGTTTCGTACATCAAAAATATCTGGCTATGATATTAACCTGTTCGCTAGGATAATATCAATAAAATTTCTAAATTTTGCAGACAGATGCGCCAATGTCAGCCAACTGGGCTTGGTCCTTTCACAGGAAGTAGAAGAATTCTTCGTAATAGAGTACAGATGGAAATTCCTGCGGTTAGGAAACACCCGGGCTATACCAATATACTCTGCGGTTATTACAGTTATTGATAGGGAATAAAAAAAAGAGAAGTCATGTATACAGAAAAGTTTGCGAGTCTCTCGTGTATTTTAACGTTTCGAGAAATAACTATATTATTATAAGGTCTCAGAGAGAACAGGTTCAGCCGTTACGCATACAGAGATGAAAGTAAAAATAAACTGAGATCAACGTACTTTTTACATCAGAATAATTGACTTATATACGTATAAATTCAAGATATTTATATTAATATACAAAAGCTTGTATAACAAGGAAACTGCGCTTCAAGGCTGAGTAGCATATTTATTATACAAAAATTTTCTATTAAGAATTTTATATAAAGAATTTCTGTATAATTTGCAAAATTATCAACACATTTTATTTTAACGTAGGAAAATATTTTAAATCAAGCGTTACAAATCTTTATCGAATTATCTTCAATTAAAATATAGGAAAAAGATTGTTATCGTACGCTGTAAAATCTGCACGAACGACACACGTAATATCGACAAATTACATAAGTCGTAATATAGGGCTGTTGTTCGGTCAAGTGATTCTGACTGACACATGACGTTACAGCGTTATCGTCTCGCATTCACGTGATGCCCGATGGTTTTTTGCAAACGCGAAAGAGTGGAAGACGATATTCGATTTTGACAGTCGGATGCGCCAATCGAAAAGGAACATAAAATCGATTACATACGGTGCAAATTTCAGATGCGAACAATTATAGAACGTGTAGATAGATGCGTGAAAGTGTAAAAGTATCGCGATAAACAGCAAATTAAAAGTGACAGTTGGAAAGGGGATAAAGGGTAAAGGAAAAGTTTAGTCTGTTAGAGTGAGATGGAGAGAGAAGGAGCAAGAGCGCAAGAGAGCGGGAGAATATGATAATAAAAAAGTGGGGAAAAAATGGCAAAGCCATCGCGCTTTTAAATCCGCGAACACATCGAAACGGGTTCCATTTCGAATGACAGTGGCGCCATTCATTAGACGCGGCTCAATAGGGGTGATTTTCATGCTCAAAAATTGCACGGGAAATGGAGGCTCCAGGGCCGTTCGTTCAGTCGAATCTATCGGGAAGTAGTAATGAAAAACACACCTTTTCACGGTAAAGCGGGAAACGCCTGTTTTTCCATTGAAACTAATGGCTTCTAGGCATATGGTAACATATTTTAAACGGATGGAGAACATATATATATATATACATACATACACACATACGAGTTAAGTTAACGAAACGAATGGCCAAGTCCACTTAGGGTGATATCGACTCTGCGATTATTTGGCTTCGTTAAAAGTGAAAAAAAGGTGCCGAAAGATCGGAAAAGAAATTCACCACAAATTTTCATGTAAATGACACCCTTGTCTTTTAACACGCTTGTACAGAGCTTGTCCTTCCAAAGAGCTGCACGTATGTAAGAATGTATTGAAGAATTTATTACAAAGACCGTATATGGCATGAGTAGAGCGGAAAAATATAATTAATATAAGATCGCCCGGTATAACCAGTAGTTATGTACAAATCATACATACATAGGTGGAATGTACATTGAGCTTTCGCATTGTCAAATGACAAATTGTAATGACGTCCTGCGGCTATATCGATGTTCCTCGTGCGTTTATATACACATAAGGGAATACAGATGTACCGTGAGCTACATAAGCCTCGATATACAATTCTACGTATAGAGATACACATCGAGTCGAATGCACATATGTGAAGTGTAGGCGCATCGATTCGTAACACGTATGAAACACACAGCAGGTTACACGAAAGCTCGAGGATCGATAGGGCGCAGTAGTTGAAGGGGTGGTGGATTTTCAAAAGACCACGGTGTTTTTCTTAATTCATACACAAAAATATAAAAGGATAACTACGTGGTCTTTTTTTTTTGGTTCGTTGAGAGTAGTAATATTTATCTTCAGCCGTTTAAGTTTACTTGAACAAGAAATCTTATTGTTCACATTACAATTTTGAACGTTGAATGAACCTCTTCTGGGTTTGCTAACTTTATTGTTTCTCGAACGTAATTCTAAGACTGGTCTCCTATATCTTGGAATGTGGGTCAGATTCATATTTTTCATCTGTGCCGTATACTAGGTATTGTTTTTTATTGATTTTTAAAGAAGACTATAAAACGCTGATGAGTAGCTAGGTCGTTTGCCAGATTGCTAAGTGGGACTGTATAATTTAGTGACTGGTTTGGTGTCTGTTCATGGTTTTATTTAGAAATATTGAACGAATCCACTGAGAATATCCCATTTAAATGATGAGAAGGTAGGTACAGCTCTTAGGACAATTTTCTTTTTTTTTCTGGTTAGTAAAGTCTAACAATGCGGTACGCTACTTCGTATGCCGTGGTTACCAGTACCAATGTTGACGACGTCCAAAGGGAACTATGTCCGAAGACCGTGAGTATCCTTTTCAACCTGTCTCTGCCGTTCTGAAAGGATAGCACTACCTTGAATACTAAAAAGGATGCCTGTTTTCCCCGAAGGTCCAGTAAATACCAAAGGGACGAAAGAAAAGGAGGAATGAGAAATCGGTCGGGTCCTTCGTGAGGACTAGCGAATCTCAAAGAGACAGGAGAGCCACGAGGGAGCGTTAGAGTCGATTTTTCTTCGATCAAAGAATCGTGTTGAATCATCCTGACAAATCGAACAGGGGGATAATACGGTTAAAAATAATACGATGGGATAACTCACTTCGACAAGAACGCCTTTAAAGTTCTGACTCATGGTAACGCTTCCCAATTTAACACAGAAGTCGCCAATCTCAAAGCGTGGTCCTTTCGACTCGATCTTCGTCTGCTTCTTACTCGTATAGATGCTGGTCATCTTCAGCATCAGCAAGTCAAAGAGACCATCCGCTATCAGCGGTACCACTTTACTTCCGGACTCGAGGACGGCGAACACCGAAGCTGGCTGTTCTGAGTTGTGAAGTACGTGGACAGTTTTTTGCACACCTAGAATAAGAATTATAACATAAAACGTAATAAAATATTATACAAGACACAGGTATAAGTATATTGACAAAATCCGTAGAGGCGTCTATTGATAAATGAGAATCTTTTTTAAGAGCTTGGACATATACCGTATGGACAAATTGAGGATGCATTATTCGGGACACATTGAACTTGGGAAAGTGGTTGATTAGGCAAGTAGAAAGAGGTCGTCGTATGATAGAGCCAGGATAAACTAGCAAGGTAAACTCGAAGGTCTAACTTGAAGTTCATCATCGTTCGCAAAGTTCTATCGCGGGTTGTGTGTTGAAATGATGTTCGCTTGAACTTGCGAAAAGTGATGAAATCACTTGCTCCCATACGTACGACGAACTTCCGACGTCTAATTAATAGAAACGTAGAGGTAGCACTATTTACGCTCAGCCGGCTGAATTTGATAAAACCAACAAACGAGCGAACACAGTCAGTGTCCCACTGCGCCCTAAATAGGACGCCTTCGTTTAATTAAACGTTCGATGACAGATTCGCAGTAATCAACGCCTATCGCCCAGTCGGACCAGCAAGGCACTTTCGAAGAAACTAAACACACTTGGATTACCGTTGCTCGTGAAAAGAATTTACGTGTTGGCAGTTTAGCATCATTTTCGGACCGGGTTCTTCGTGCGGACTAATATTAGAAGCCTCTGAACGAAAATATCTAGTCCTACCTTATTAATGGAAGCATCCATGAGACCTCATAGAGCTAATCGATCCTCTATACGATTAATTGGAATAATTGACAAATCCGTCTATTCGAATGAATTTCATGGGTTGCGGGAGGATCGCGCGTCAAGGGATTAACGTACGATGTGCGAACTTGCCTTGAATATTCATAATCTACCCTCGTGCCATTCGCTTAATAACAGGGTATCAACGTACATATGTGGGTACCTCGAAAATGATGAATTATTTATGCACAGCGAATTATAATACTCTCGCACACGAGCGTAAAGTGACAATATTCTTTAATTACAGACCGCGCGATACCGCTGACAATTTTATGAATGGTAATTTCGGAGGTATTTTTATTTATCGTTTCGCATCAGGAACCGCATCGGCCCCCATCTGCATATCTCGAGTATACTTATTAAACGTGTGTGATGGATTTAGTCAGAGCAAGGAGTTAATGCGATGCAGGAACACTCGTGATGAATGATGCATATCGTAGACAACGTGAATTTGGGTGTTCCAGTTAGATTGATCAAAACTATCGCAATTGGCTCTACTGCCTTGACCGATATGCCTTGACGCGATTTCTTGAAATGATCGTTTAACTGTTAGACTTGATTTTCTTAGTACGATATTGCGCAATGGATCGCTCAAGGAGTTTTCGAGCGATCGTAAAGTTCTATCTTAATTCATTCTAATTCCGTCCGAGGACTGCTGCGAAGCTGCGAAGTAAGCCAACTAGCTCCAGTACGAAATTAAATCTTTATCTATTGTCCGTTAAGTGTTTCTACGAGGCAGGAGTAATGGGACGGTCTATCGAGCTCGTAAATTCTTACTAAAAAGTTCCACTTGTCGATAGAACGTAAGACCTATCCGTATATACAGAGTCTAGGGTCGGTGGAATATGCAAAGGAGAGTAAACGAAGCGAAATACATGAGGTAATTAAGAAACTAAGAGGTTTCCATTAAAATGAGAAAATAATGTAATAGCTTTATAGGCATAGGACTGATTACATTAAATAAAATCAGTATACATTTTAAAAGAAGGTCTTTCCTTAGCACTGAAAGACGTGGTGGAAAATTTAATTTCTTTTTAATTATGACGAAACAAAAATTTTTACCGACCGCCCGCGGCAAATGCAATTAAAAAGTTCCAAATTGGAATACAGGGGAGTCTTAAATCTTGCAATACGACTTTTCCTATTTTGCGCACGACGGACGTCTCGTAAATCAGGATGGGGAGATTGACAAAAATCCTTACTGGATATAAAGCATCGTTCACATTCAGTAGCGTACAATTGTAATTGTCTGCCTGTAAAATTTATGATAACCCGTATACGGTTACTGTGACGAGTAAGTTACTTTATACAAAGTAACAGTGTGCTATCTGGTCCGCGATAAGCCCGTCTTCTTAAGAAACAATAGGAGCAAGAATTAAAGTAGGGAGCGCGTCGCGGCTATAGTCATCGCAAGTGTGATTAAAGCCCCTGGAAGATACGGCCCTGACGCCACATGTCGCATACTGCATATCGACTGCATTGTAGACATGCACTCTTACACGGATGGATTTAGGCTTTAACCGTCGCCTTCGCTCAGCTTATATCTATATATAGTATGGCACGTGCTTCCTCCTCCTCCTCTCTCTCACTCTCTGTCTCTCTGTCTTCCGAGTAGGCAATTACACGTAAAATCAGGGCTGTGCAACAATACGACCTATAACGATACGTATGCATAAGACCCGAATACAGCAAACCTGCAGGTCATCAAGCGATGCCATTCCAGGTTGTTGTCTTGTACATACAAATTTTGTTATACGAACGGCAAGATCGTTGCATGTAAGTAATCATTCGGGGGATCTTGAGATAAGAGATACAAGTGCGTATGGGCACAAACGAGCGAAAAACCTGTGTAGATTTAAATTCCATTAGTATAATCGTATATCAAGTGCTGTTTCGTACGGTGCAAGTTTGTTACACAGATTGTGCCACACGTGCTCGTACGATTGTAAACGAAAAAAGTAGATACAATGCTGCTAATATAATTGGAAATAAAAAATTAGATACTCGTCATACCGTGCATTCTCGCGGCGCGCGGACCGTGGAATCTCTGCCGCGGGCTAGGATGCAGTAAATTGAAACGTAGCTATGTACACGCGTTGTGTCTATAGACTTGAATGAACGAAGTTACGTGCGCGCAGTGCCCGATGTGGCTGCAGTGCATTAACGAATGTTAATTCTTCCTGGCCCAATCCCTTCGGGGCTTCGTTTCGAACGATGAACGATGGCTTTCTTTGGCGTGAGGTCATTTCTTTGACCGTCCAAATTCTACCTGCTACCATCGCTCAAAACCTGCTGCAGCTTATACAGATGCACTTTACCATTACGACAGTTGCAGATTACATCCCGGAGCACGTATTTTCGAATGATGCACAGACGCAATTGCAGTTAAGGCACCGTCATATTTATGTGGCATACCTTAACGAACCTTTTATTCTTCGTCTTTTTCTGGCTTATGGTCAAAGTATCGCCGAATGCGTGACAGTCGCGGATCCTGAGATAAACGCAGGTGTGAAATATATTGTCACAGCACTTGGTAACCTACGCTGTATTTTATCATTACGAGGCACGAGGCACGTTAAACCATTAATTACTCTCATTGAGCGATTGCGCCTACGAGATTGCTCGCCCGTTTATCTCGCTGTACCGGGTGTTCCTGTATTATCGGATGTGCCACGGCGAAAGAGAGTACAGAGGAGTACCTAGTATCTATACTGGCTCTTCGTCCAGGAAAATGTGATAGATAGAAGGGTGGTGGATCTCGAGTAATTTCTTTGAGGACGTCATCGGTAACTCGTTAAGACGGGCAAATCGTTCGGGAAAACGGGGGGTTCCCCGCTTGCTTTTTAGGGTTGCGCTCGATTTATCTAGTTGGATGTACGTTATCGTGGAACCTGTCGTGCCTATCTAAAAATACAGTTTCCTCCTGAGTGAAAATGACTTTTGGGACTCTACCCGTATATAGGATATATTAAGAAAACAATGTTGCTGGATGCTGTGATTTTTCTTATAATTTTCTCACTATTTAAAGATCCAGTGGAATTCCTTTTCTTTTTAGGAATAGCGATTCCATGTGGACTTTGGTGTATCGGGGGAATTCCACGAGAGTCCAGGAATGTGTTTTGCTTCTGGGAAACGTGTCTGATTGCATTTTATTTTTAACCATGCTAATAGCGTTGCACTCTCTTTCGCCTGTCTTCTATGAGGTCTTATTTGCTTTCTCGTATTAACCCTGACGACGGTCATGGAGGGTACAATGTTTTTAGCAGAGTGTGTACATGTGTACTGTATACGTACTATGAAAATACCGATACTCATCTTCTGGATAAGGAGCGGCGGTGATCCGTTACTTGATAGAGTAACGGTAGCTACTTATCAGCCTAGTCACGGGTGTGACCCGAGTCGACTGAGGGCTTAGTAAGATTTTTCTAGGAGAATCAAAGGAATTGATTTGATCAAACTTAAAAAACTATCCACAGAACATTTTGTATAACAGTCATTATTGAGAATTGGATAAAAATAAGTTAGCCATAAGTATACGTATATCGGAGAGTATAAATTATAAATTCCAAATTCTTCTTCAGCTGCCACGGTATCTCGTAGTGTAGAAAGAAAATTGAATGAAGACAAAAACGATTTTTTTATTCGAAAATATGATTCACAGCGTTAATAAAGGGGACTTCACAATACCGTTTGTATGGATAGGAAAAAAATAGCAAAAAAAGAAATGAACAAAAATGTAGTATCGACAATTTTTTTTAAATCGAATTGATGGATCCACAATATGGTCTGCCTGGATGATGGGGGTGTGAAGTAGAGTTCATTCATACGAAAAATCATGAACGGTCAGAAATTAATTGGATGAGAATGAATTAAGTCAGGAAGGATACGGGGTCGGATGTAGCTATGACTTTCAAAGAATTGGCAGACGCTGACATCCAGAGAATAAAATAATTCCCGTGGTTGACAATAGTCAGTCGTTGACATTATTATTTTCAATAACCGATAGTTCGAAAACTATTTGCAAGAATAGCTCGGCGCGGCGTAATAATATTGTAGGAGGACGCAAGGTTCGCCTCCGAAAGGTTCCTTTCCCATTCGGAGAGATTTGCGATCGCTTTATTAAAAGTTCCAGCTGCCGCGCAGACCAACGATCCACTCTGGGAGTTTATAAACCCGCTATCTTACTATTTAGAATAGGACCGAGTAAAAAGGAGAGAAGAGGAATCAGCAGACACGCGAAACAATTTGCGTCCGTGCCAAACGGCTGGAAACGTTTGCTAAAGTCCTCAGACCCGAAACAGTTCATTTTCGTTCCTTCTTCTTCTGCAATTTATTCTCAGCCATATACGAGGATGGTTCTGGCTTGAAAATTAGCCGCTGCCAATTTTAGGTTGGCTTTCTGGGGAATCATGAGGATCTTCTATGTAATAACGAGGTTATGCAATTTACTTGGAATTTGAGGTTAACCGTCAGACTCTATCCGGTAAGTGAATGAGTTTTGTCGGACTGAGATGCTATCGAAAATCTGTGAGGGTCGCGAACGATTTGGCAAAATTGTTTAAAACTACCCGAATCCACGTAGAGCACAAAATTGCTTGGTTCTGTACAAAGGGCACGAGGTAGATATATAAATACTTGGAAAAGAAGGGATGTTTCTAGGTAGGGGCAACGGGGGGGGGGGGAAATACAACTGTTAAAAGCCACAAAAACTACCCCTAGTCTGACGTAAGCTATCTCACTCGAGCTAAAGGCATTGTATTGCGATTTTCCCTTTTCGTTATTCGTACCTGATGCATTCCAAAACCCCGCCCCTGGAACTAATCATAAAACGTCCACATGGGGCTGAAAATGAGATTTGATTGTTAGGCAATTTATATCTTATTCACGAGGAGGGGGTTGTGCGAACGAGCAGAAATAGTTTGGGGCTACAGAATCAAAGAAGGCACTTACAAAAGAGGCCGTGTGTACAGGAGCTCTTTATTGCAAAGGGTGGCTTCAGTGTAGCGACTGTTGTGCTATGAGATAGACCCTTTAAAGTGACGTACCTACAGAGTACAAGAGAGTCCTACTCGAAAGTTTGCATCGTTAAAATCGACGAACTTCAACCGGGTGACGTTTGCCTCGTTTTTGCTGTCGGGATCTTTAACGATTTCCAATTAGCGATAACGATTTCATCCCTGTGTGATATTACCGTGAAAGCTGAGAAAAGAACGGAGAAAAGTAGAAAGAATAAAACGCTATTACATACACAATCCCGCATTTGTCGCGTTCTAGAAATCCACTTTAGGCCGCGATTCACACGATACGAAAAGAGTCCGCGATTCCAAATGAATTTTTTGTTGAAATAATAGCAGATCGTTCTGCAATTCCAAGCCTTCCTAGCCATTTTCGAAGGACTGCCAAGATAAGAACGTACAGTCAGTTCAATGAATCCCCCAACGTCATTACGAAATAACGCTTTAATTAAAATTTATTCGCATTCCTTTTTTCTCATCCATCCCTCGCGCATAATCTCCTCTAACTAACCTAGGGTAAGCCGGTGTCCGCAGCCGTACATCCCTACCCTTCTCATGCCCCTGTGCAACCAAATCCAACAATATATATATATATACACACATATATATATGAATGTAGGCAGCAGCCACCCTCTGCGCTTCCATCTCTCAGCCTAGCGGCTCGAACGATCGCTCGTTCCTCGTCGCACGTGCGGCCTAAAGCCTTGTGGAGCCGTGCACCAGTGTGAGGGTAGTTTTGCGCAGGGGGTCGCGCATTACCCGCAAACGCCGGAGCATTGGGGCAGTTCAGTTGCCCGCGATTCAGCGTGGGGGTTGTTACCTGTGCTGGACCCCACGAGCGCGAAGAACTCTGATCCCTCGAATTACAGGACACTCGAGGTTTCCTTCCACAGGGGCACTCCATTTAGTATAGTCCGCATAGTTTTTCCTGAATTCGACAAATAGACCTGGATTAGCGGTTGTTTCTGTATATAAGTGCGGAAATTGAAAAGTCGACGCATCGAGTTCACGCGTGGCCGATCACGTGTATCAGGACGTAAGGGTGTAAAAAATGAAATAAAAATGACAACCCCCTGAAATTATTCGCTTAAAAATATCTTCGAGTAAACGTACCGATATTAAATTCGGGAACGAGTGAAGCGTGAAAATGGTTGGTGTGACGGGCGACATTAATAAACGTGCTTTCTCGTGAGTTCGTGGTGACAATAAGAAAGTGCAGTTTGCGGACAGCAATCTGAAGAATAATAACAATGTGCAGTGCGTACGTGATAGTCGCTCGTAAATCGCAGTTAAGGCGACACGATTATTCGTGCGATTCGTGAGAAGAACAATGGGCAATAATACGCAGTGCGTAATTCAAGGCGCGTGTCGAAGCTCGCGACGTGACCGCGTAGGCGTGAATTTCATGCGATCAAAGTATTCCTTTGATTATAGTACGCCATATTGGTAAATTAATATATATGTCGAGGCGTTTTCATGAAATTGACCGATTTGCCTCGCGCTAATGCTATATACGAGGATTCATCTGGTTTTCACTTTGACGACGATTCGAGGGAATCTCAAGGCTTATAGCGTGTGTCGCTCCTTTGGATATTCAGTGAGTCGCTTGACGACGGGTAATAAGCTTTGATAAGTTGGTACTAATGACGATTCATTGGCCGGATAATTAGAGAAATTTATGACGGAGGATGGAATAAAAATGAAAATATTTTAACGAATCTGTCGCTCCGTTGCAAGTCATCCTGGAATTTTTCATTTCAAAATCGAAACGTATTCGAGCGAGTGACGAATGCGAAAACGTACAATGATCTCGTGGCGCGGCATCCAACCGTTCTACGGAATTTCTTTATTCAACGAACTCTTACGAAAGTCTCAGATACGTGTGCTCCAGATTGCATCTACCCAGATCTCTATACACAGTGTCGCGTTCATCACGCACGTGACACAAGAAGCGCATGTGTTTACACGCGTAACGCTAACATGTTTATGACCAGTCATATTTTCTTAGGTCGTTCAACAATTTCGTAAGAGCGGACTCTTTTTTCTATGAGAATTTGTTACGCTTACATGGACAATCGGGCGGATCTATTTTTTATGTCACTGTGAACAAGCTTGAATTCTCTGCGCGGTATTTCGATAATATGGGTGCTTCGTATATTAAGCAAAAAAATCTTTCCTTTGGCTACCTGGAAAAATGAATTAGGTGGATTTCCTCACGGACTTGAAAAAAGTTTTTTTAAGATACGTTATGACGTCGTGAACTCTCAACTTTTTCAGTACATGTATATGAGCCATTTATTTTGAAAGTGGCCTAAGTCCATTTGTCAATTATTTTCAATTGCCCATAATTTCATGCACAACTTAAAGTTATTTATCAATAAAGCATTTAAGGTTAATTATATTCCGAGTAAATACAAGAATTTTGGACACATAAGTTTTCAGAGTTAGTTCAATAATTAAAACCCTCATTTTGAAAGTGGCCTAAGTCCAATCAATCGAGCAATTTATTTTGAAAGAGGAATAAGTCTATTTATACTTAAAGTGAGATATTTATTATTGATTTTGGACAATTGCTTTAGTTGAATGATCAGTACATTTAATTAATGCAGTTAAAAAAAAATTACGCAATACGCATACTTACAATTAAAATATAAAACCTAAAATTTAATATTAAATTTTAGAAATTATTTCGCCCATTGCTAATTAACCCATTAAGAGTTCACCCAAGCTATCGAGCGCAAAACTGTGAAATGAAGATGTCAAAAATTGAGTATTGTTTTTTTTTCAATTTGAAGTATTCTAAATTATTATTATATGTATTATATATTGCTGTCTCGTTGTATCTCAATAGCGACTCTAAACGAAGAATCACGAGAAGACATGACTTTTCATAATTCGAGGTTGAATATCGCGAGACGCAACTCCAGCAGTTTTTCTACCAAACAATAACGTTGGGGACGATGCTTCTTTTTTGTTGCCTCGCGTGAAGATTATTCTTACCCGGAAAGAAAACAAATCGTAATGCTTCAGCAACCCGTCGTGCCACCCCGTGTGACAAGGGTTATACGGATTTTTAATTCCCTGGGGAAGAGTGTCATTCGGTTGAGGAAAAAAAGAGTGAGACTTGCTGACATAGACCAAGTCTTATGGGTGGCAACGTCGGAAAATAATTACCAGTAGGACAGTTTGAAATATATACAATATAGTATATATATGGTATACTTATATACACTATATACATATACTATATAGTGACACATAGTGTAGATCTCATCGACCTTTTCATCGCATAGCGACACTCCAGGACAAATGCATCCGCTGCAGCATCTTCCGATAACGAGAGAACTGTCCTACGATTGAAAGGGTGCAAATACAATGCGCAAAGTGCATTCGCACTCGCGAAAAATTCATTTGCGTCTGCAATTATTTTTTTTCAATTTTTTTCTCAATATTTACGCGAATCCGCAACGTGCCGTTTCATGAGTATTACTTGTACGGTGGTGTCATCTTCACGGGAGATAGGAACGTGCTCTACCTGATAATTGTAGTAAATAAAAAAAATTGATTTCTCAAGGACGAACCTCAGTTTTTGCGTCTTGCAAAAATATTATCGAAAACCATAATGCTTCATGGCAATTTGAAGTTGCCAAAACTTTGTCGTACTTAGTATTATAGACAATAACCAGGTTTTGCATTCCTGGTGATTGCTTCGGGTTTTTTAAGTGATTCAATAAGCTGCTCGTTTTGAGTACGACGAGTTTTCTTATTTTCCTTTTAAAGAGATTCAGGCTCCGTCAGAGACATGAGAGTATCATCTGTATGGTCTTTAAAGATTTTTCTAATATTTTTTAATGATATATAACATTAACTTTCCCGGCAGTTTTGTAATGTTAGTCGTGATGGGCGCTGGCATCGTTACCAAGCTGATGGGAATTTTTGCATTTACAGCGATACTGGAAAATGGCTGCCCATCCTCGAAATGCTAATGGATCAAGACAGTTTGCAGGCTTGGCAACCAGCTCGACTAAAAGCTTCAGGACCGTAAAACTGACGTTTCGTGTGCGTTAACTATCCTCGTCGTGGACTTTAGCGAAGATTACGATTGGACAGAAAAGTGGCGCAGCAATGAGAAGCTTGTAAAGCGTCTAAATAATTGTCTGAGAATAATGCGAAATGAAGGAGCGCCGAACATTTTGCAGAACGAGGGCGACCAACTGAGTGGAACGTGTGGGAGAAGAATCGGTTTGGCGCATCTACGAAGAAGAAAAGGGCATGATAAAATCGGAAAATGGGACACAAGATATAGGGGTCACGGTGGTTTGAAGGAAATATCGACCGCGCGATAAACTTGCGGATTTCACGCACCGTAACGCACCGGGATAAGAAATTGTCGTTTTCATGAGACAGCGAAAATTTCTTTCGCTGGCTCTTGAGAATTTTGAAATTCGCGAAAAGGGTAGTTTGACGCGTGCTTATTTCTGAAGAAATGAATCGTTAAGTGGCAAGGATAAGTCTTTCATGTATTCGTTACTGGCAAGGAAGGAAGAAAAGGAAAGGATACGAATGAAAGATACAAATAAAATTGGCAAAGGAATATTGAGACTGGAAAACATTTTTCCGAAGAAAATTTCGGATCCGCGCGATTTTTATCGGCTCGAATCGATTTAATTCCCGAGGGAAGTGATACAATTTTTAGCACTGCACAAGGAACTGGGTCGAAGGATGAGAGAAAAACGAAAAGCGACAATGCTGTGAAACTTTAGAGAATATTAATTCACGACAATAAATCGAAAAACGACAATAACGTTAATACCTAAGGAAATTAAGCGACTCTAATTTATAATCCTATTGATCGTGAGAGTCTGAGATGCGTTTCAAAAGGCGATAGAAGTGTGACAGTCTCGTTGTTTACATACCAAGAGGCATCGGCACTTCAAGACTAGACCAACTCTAGAGAAATTATTTAAGAAAATTGGAAGGGAAAAGAAAAAATATTTAATCAAAAGAGAAGACAATTAAAAAAACAATAAAAAGATAAATATAATAAAAACCCATATCAGAATTCATATTATTAATCTGAACGAGCATAACAGGCAAGACAGACTATATAGATTATTCTTTCATAAAAATCTATTGAAAAGTCAAAAACAGTTTACAAGAATTCCATACAGAAGGGGGAAACCTGCAAGCGATGAAATGTCCCTGCACCACAAATATTACGTAAGTATAAATGTAATAGTATAATCAATCGAAATAATGTATTTTCCATAAACGTCCATAACGTCAATTTCACACATGTGTATCCAATAATTTAAATTTCATCGATAACAACAGTAAAGCATTATGCTGTTCCTATAAGTCTGCGGCAAATAAGTAAGTGAACTTTAAAATCTCTCGATACCCGGTACAGTTATTGTCTGAAGCGAGTAGAGCATGAGCATAATAGATAAGACCCAGCGTGGACAAGTTCCCAGAGCAGTACCTACCTACCTAGTAGATATCGACCGTGTCGAGGTTCGAACAGGGTATGCTGTCCCATCCTGTAGTCTTCGTACGTACCTTACTACCTACAACCGACCACCCAACCTAAGGAGTTAAAGGGGAACTGGCTGAACTCTGAACTCACTGAACTCCTCGAAGGATAACATAGGCGAGAATGTCAAAAGCTCGTCATCGATTCTGAACTCTATTTCTCTGTTTTGTGGGCACCTATAGCTACGTTGCCCTACGTGAACTGTGAACGGAATGCGACCTGTACATGGCACTGTACACTTTTTCTGCGGTTTGTGGAAATAATCCTTATCGTGGTCCGTTTCAACTGTCTGACAGATTAAACAAAAGCTTTGAAAGGAAGAAGAATGAGCCTCGAATTTTCGGTCGACACAGAGTGTATATTGCAGATATTTGACTCAGGATTAATTTATGTATTGTATTAATTATCCTCATTTTACTTTTTTTTTTTACGCTTGATCCTGCCTCTGACTTTTTTTTTACGGATTGCGCGATCCGATGAAAATTTCAGAATTCGAGCGTTCCAGTGACTTCCGCCGTCGAGATGTTTGTATGATGCGAGAAGAAAGACTAGGAGGATATTTGACTGATTGTGAGAGCTTCTGCCAGATAAGAAACGGGGAAATTGCCTTATATCCCGTAAAAACCAGCAGCGAAATTGATGGGTCGTATAAAATGCAGCGAATCGACTTTATTTTTACTTTTTTGATAAACACTGCGATAATTTTTATAATGGAAATCAGGTAGACGCGTTCTAGAGTTTATCTGGGTATAGTTTATCCTATACTACGTATAGGATTACGAAACTGTTTCAGTGCGTACGGTTTTAGTACTGCACGGACTTACTGTCAACGTGGTCTAGCGGTGCAAATAATAGAGATTGGAAGAAGCCAGTCGAAGATAAACGGCGAAGTATAGAGACGATCGGTATAGGAAATCAACTAATCAGAGAGGGTGAGGTTTAAGGGCTCTTCGTGTAATCTCACTAATCTGAGCTGCATCGTCTAACGACGCATAAGTCTTCTTGAGCATCGGTACTTGCGCCTGACATAACAACCTACAGTATATTCCTGCCAATGCCGCTGACGCAAAATCGTTTTAAGGGACAGTGACATTTGCCAATCGTTAGCTAAATACGAAATGGACGTGTGCACTTTGTTGAGTCTTCTCAGACGCGAGAAAAATGCCAGCTGCTGTTTTCACAGAGCGTTCGTAAAATTTAATTCGTAAAACACGAAATTGACATTTGACAAGATTCGATAGACCGACGATAGTCGGTCTTGCGCTTTAGCCAAAGTACATACGACTAGAAATAGTTAGATGATTCAGACGATTTTCGCTAGCTTATTTAACGTTTAAACAGGACAATATGGCGTTGCGCGTTTACGGATCTCTCGTGTCTGATATCCTTACGTATCAGCAAGAGCCTGTCGAAATTAAATTCCGACGTTTATTGACCCATGATAAAATTTTAATCGAGCAGAAATAAAAGAGCAGGCTGTTGTTAAAATTGTTTGGGAGGTTACAAAAATCATCCCTCGAACGAAAAGGACGTTTTGTATTTTCGGGTATGGATTCGAGGACGACACTAAAGGCTTATATATCGGGGGACAGTTAAATGTTTAATGTGAGTCGTTTCACGTTGTTTTAAATGACAGCTTCTGGGATTGAACGGGATTCCAAAATTTCAGGGGGATCGCTGACCCCAGATATATGAGATATGGTTTTTTTTTTTTACAACTTCTATCCTTCCATATAGTATATACATAGGTACCGTTTATATATTTCTTTCGAAATAGCAAGATGTTCTTGACATAGCAATTACCTGGACCAAAACCAATCCCATTACTTTTCGATGATTTTCCACGCCTCTACCAGGTAGGTATACCAACTTCTTGGGATCTAATAGTCGACCGTTAATTCGGCATCTCAATTTCCGCTAAAGGTCGCACCTTAGACTAATTTAATTAAAAACGGTTCGGAGATGCGTTGGACGGTACATAAAAAGAAGAATAAAATCGAAATAGGCGCACGTAGACGGTTTAGAAAGTGACTGCTGAGAAAAGGCGGTTTAAGCTATGCTGCTGGTTATAGAAACTGTTAGGCGGTGTATATATAGCTACATGAAATTATTGTCGATCATTTATTTCGTAAGGAAACCGAAGATGAGACCGTAAGATAACTGCTCCGCTTTACAATGGGCGACAAACCCGGCCTACATTTCCCAACGTAAATACAAAACAAGGCATGCGAGCGAAATGTACAAAAGAAAACACGTGTTGACACCCACGCGGATGGGGGATAGCGTCCCGTTGCGTCGACACGCGCTGGAATGAAATTAATAAAAACGTGGGGGATGACGACCATGATGAAATACGGTAAGCGGAGGAGAGGGGTACACGGGAGAAAGAATAAAGATGAACAAAAAAAGTATATAAAAAAAATACCAGCAGTCAGAAAGGAAGTTTCTTCATAACGGATGGTAATGATTTCGCGCAGCTGTCTCTTATAAAATTTCATTTTAGAGGCTATTCGGATTAAATGATGGCGAATGACGTCTTGTAACGACCAACTCGTAAGGTGTCTACACAACGAACGATAATGCACGCTGTAGAAAATTCATATTCGTTAACCCCGTAGTCGACACGTGGGGTCTCTCAGATACCCGAACTCAATGCTTTTCAAATGGGGAACAAAGTCGCGCGACTATTCCCGGGTTAAATTATATCCTATGCAGCTGTGATCTTTTTAAAATGCCTGACGCAGTGAAGCGAGCTACATATGTATATTCGAAAGCGTCGCTCACGAATTCTCATCGTAGAAATTTTTGTCGCGTCGATTGCTACTACGTATTTCCCTAGATTAAGGTCGCCTGATAATCGGATTGAATTGAGCCTCGATAGAGGTATTATAATGACGATGACAATTCGATACGTGTATACGCGAAAAAAATAAGCTGACCATCTGCGCTTGGAAATTCATGACTGACACTGGCCGGGATGAATTATAACCTGCAGTCGGTTGCAGGTGTGGCTTCACGATTCAAAGGATATCCAAATTCATTTATATTCCTGGCGGTATAATAGGAGTAAGATTTTTTGTCTGCAATCCCAGCGTCCTCCACTTCACCGAATCTCTGCGTCTCCCGAGACGGAGACCTTCGTGCGAAATCGGACTTACAAAAACTATGAGCTTGCGTAACTGTACATGCAAAGTGCGGGAGTACTAGGATGATCGTGGCGTTGGTATAGAGGCAGGTCCTAGGGGTAGAGGGTTGAGAATGGTAAGGGATGGTCTACTGCCAAAACCCGCGACCCAGATACCGATCGACCCACCAATACCAAAGTCCGTCTTGTAGTAGTGAACTGCGTGTTAGAGAAGCCCTCCATCTAGCTCTTCTACCCCACGAGGAATCCTTTACCCCTACCGCGTGCCACCCTGAGAAATAAGGAGGCGGCTGGATAGATATGGGGATACATAGACGGTTAAGGAAAAATATACACATGAGTCGAATGTATGCGCCAACACATTATTATTCCCATACGTGTCCACCTTAATAGGTACTTTTACTCCCTTCGTCCTCACTTCTTACAGACATCTTTCTCTCCACTGCGTCTGGCTGAGCTGCTTCGCTAACGGAAGCGCACTTAAACGTATCAAAGCCCAACTGCACTGCACTCGCACTGACAACGAAATATAGACTCTTTTCGCATATACTACGCAGGACCTGTAGAAAAGGTATTAGAGTGCAGGCCCTGCTTGCGTTCCCCGTACAAATGAATTGCAGACATATCAAAGCCAGTTCAGACGAAATTAAACGTGCACTCGCAAGACGTTGTTCCGTACGGACTGGTGACTTTTTTCATACTTAAAATTGATCTGCAATCATTATTTTTCCAATGCTACCTAGCACGAGTGATTCTAGGTAATCTAAATATACAGACGGAATTTATACGGGATGAAAAATCTGATTCACCAGTAAAATTGTCATCGACGATTTACAGTCTCCTGAGGTCCTGGTATTCGATAGCGCTTTGAACCTCTCTAGACGTCCATCTGTCTGGCTCGCGCAGTCGAATCCCTCCTGGAATGTGTCGTGCACGTGAATGGGCGCGCGTGTAATTATTCGGGGACGTCTCGTTGCGCAACCCAGAGGGAACTCACGACATCTGGGAATAATCGAGAGACTTTAGAAACTTATTTGATCCAGAGTTACCGTCAGTTCAATGAATATAAATTGGCTTAGTACCTCCTCCTCGTGCATAGAACAGTGCACCTTGATAGAAGTCAGTGACTCTTCGAAATACGAACACGCTATATGCCTGATCGTAGGGTCGATCGTACGTAGAGTCGTAAGAAACGTCAGATGTATTAAAGATCTATACCGTGGACCATTAGTTGCACGTTCATTTTGGTCAGGTAGGTACGAAGATGAATCGAGCTAGTTTCTGTAGTACATCCATGGGCAAAACTGTTGAATGATTTATGTAATGAAAAGAAAATTTGAAATTATACTGAAAGTATAATGACTTGGCGATGTATGCTGCATGTTGTATTATTAGGTTCTATTAAATATTATATTAGCCTTGAATTATTTAAAGACCAAACTGAATTAATCGTGGGGCTTTTGAACACGTGAAACTTTCATGAATGATCCGTTATGCTCGTATAGTATCAGGTCTAGTGAATGGTTGGTACGTAAGAGAGAGAAACGTTATTGGACTAAACGTGTACTAAAATAGCTTTAGGATACGACTGTGTACGATGATACACGATACGATTCGTGAGCCACGTATCGAAATACCATGCTCCTACAAGTGAGTGAGTATAATGAATGGTAGCTTATAAAGAGTGAAAAAGGAAAATTTAATACTGGCATGTCAAAGAATGTGGAAATATTTAGTTATAGGTCGTATAGGTAATCGCTTTCAGACCAAATCTAAGAGGATCTCTTAGAGAATGCCTATCGAAATTTTTTTGACGATAAGAATTTTAATATCGGAGATCGACGCGAGCTCGTCGTCCCATCAGTAGAAGATCAATTCGTGCGATCGAGCGAACCTCGTACGACGATAATTCGTCCGTTGAAAATGGGCCAAAGCTTTCACGCTGGACAGTATCAAGGGATTAGGAAGGAACTTGGGAATTTTATAGCTACTGCCAAGAAAAGGGAAGTAAGGCAAGTATAGTTTATCCACCGATAGTAATGTTACTTCCAGGGGACTCTTCTACATTTAAAGTCATGCAAAGATGGGCCCTATATAATAAATTTTACTTACGAAAATATCATAGACGTAGAATTACCATTACAACTTTCTATATGCAGAAATAGAAATGTTGCGTCGCGACGAGTCGCCAGGTTTGAGTATTCAGTTTGAGAACGTCGAGCGACTTTATTCATAGGGTTTCATTTTTTAATCTCACGGAAGTAAAGCCAGCATGCAACTGCGAAAAGATTTTACTATACCGTGTATTAAGGAAATTTCGATTTTTTTTATATTAGAAATACTAAGATATATATAATACAATTTTAACGATTCATTAATCCTAAAGGTTAGTTCATACCGATTCTAGTTATTAAACGTTTTAATCGAGTGAGCAGAACGATGTACCAAAGTGTAGAACGTGTCATTAGGGAAGTAAATATCCGAGAATTTTCAAGCTTCAGATGCCGCGGCGCGTAGTTTTCAAACTTTCAATTTCAACGTTCAAAACTCCCGCGTCCCGGGTAGGAACTTTCGTACCACTTTGCCGTGCCATTACCTTTCTCCTCCCTCCCCCCCTCCCCCCGTGGTGTTCCGTACAACTATTCCCTCGTATAATCCTCGATGTCGGACGTCCATTCGATGACGGGATATTCTCCGCCAATTGCCCTCGGAATATCCCACTCGGTTTATATATGTCTATAGATATGACTATCGGCCGCTACGAAGACGTAACTGCGATCCCTATAACGGGCGCCATCTGTAAACTTAACCCTTACAAGTTTGTGGGACAATCCGTTTATGCATATTATCTAGTGCTCGAAAGGTGGCACTAGGTTATAGGACTTCATGTCTCATAAAATATAATACCGTTACGGCAAAGTTCAAGATTACACGAGAACTGACCCCGCCCATATAACTAAATGCATTAAGGCAATGCCTCCGTGGGATCGAATACTTACGCGATCTTTACCTGATATTTCTTAGCTGTATATTTATTATTTGCAAAAAATTATAGCATATATTTTTTACTATATTTTTGTGTATTTGTGATTGGTCAGTTCAAGGTCTCAGTCCTAATTCCATATAGACGCTGGTATATCCGAGTCATATGGTGTACCCTGTATAGATAGGAGACAAGCAACCTGAAGCTATATACAAGGGGTAGCGTAACGTAAGGCAAGGAGTGATTTATGAAACAATTTCCCCTATCCTGACAGGGTCTGCTTGCCACGGCCTAGCTTTAGACATACCAACCACAAGTACGAACAGTGCTTCCCAACCAGAAGCCGTAAAGCCAGATCAGGGTGGAGGCTTTCGCGAAAGCATCTTTCCATACGTAGGGGCGGAGGGGTTCCGAATGCCTTGGCTTAGCTTTATTACGATTTGCCTACTACGCCGTAATGGATGAGCAGTGGTTCTTCGGTGACCGCAGACTTTACAGTTTTCAACCCCTTTTTGCTGTGTGCTCCAGAGTGTGCTTTACCACGAGTTTGCAGACTGTGCTTTTTGAATTTCAACCACCCTAGGGCACTCTTGCTCTATTCTCTTGGTACACTTTCTTGAAGTTTCGCGCTGTTAGGTCGGTAGGTATGTATACGTGTGTGAGCATATGTAAACTCGGACTTTTCTTGGGAAAGTTCAGCCTGTGCTTTTACAGGTGCGCGGAACGAGCTTGTCCTTGGCATAGGTCATATTTATTAAATCCTTTAAGAGGCACGGACTATATTATTCTGGATAGAACCATGCAATTTATGGAATAAGATATCTGGTGTAGTGTATGACAAGATGAAAGTATATTTAGATAACTTTTAGATTTGCTGGTAACCTATATAATATGAACTGCTAAGGAAAGATTTTTTTTCTAGACGACCAAGAATATTATGGGGGATGTCGGAGGGTGCGAACTATGAAAAAACTGAAAATCCATCAGTGACCTCAGCTCTGACTTGATCTGCCCGAGAAACTTGTGGGAAAGTTTGATGCGAAATTGTAACCTGGAATGGCAATTCTCCTGGTAAAGCAGATGAGATTGGAAAAGAGTAAAGGGGATAAAGAAAAGGGGAGATCCTTGAAGCGTGATAAAATCTGATGAAACATCGCGGGATAAATGTTGCTCACATACGTGTGCGGCTTGAAAGGAAAATGTAAATCCCAAGGGTCATTTCGTACGAGTCAAAAGTGTTAAAAGGTCATTTCGTTCATTCGACCCTCTGCGAGTCGTTCTTCGGCAATTTCGGGACAACTTCCGCTTAGACCAGGTCGAATTCAATTTATCCAACTGGCACGTAAGATCGTTACCAGTCTAAATTGAAATCTGCAAGCGTTTCGAACAGTCTCGAACACTCGTGCAGTTATAGGGATGTTATTGAATAAGTCATAGGAAAATCGAATGTGCAATTCGCAAACGATGCCCCCAAATGACTTCCGGTCGAATCGTTCGATCGTTACGCTTCTAAAATACGATAAATGAGCAATCGGCGATGGCGCGTGTGACCCAAATAATCTGGCAATTGAATTCTGACTCGTCATTATTTATATAGGTGACTCCATACCGACCAATATCAGACGATCTACCGAGATACGACATTGTACGATTTTAATTTCCGCCGGGTGGGAAATAAATTGAATGTCGGCGACACCCTGCCGCCGTAGCTACGTGTTTCCACATGGACAATCTGATCGTCTGAGGTGATTTTCCTGCTAGGCATTTATTTATTTTCGTGAAGAATCAAAGACTGTATTATTATGTGTAATAAGTGAGCCACGTGCTTTTTCAATGATTAAGTCGATCACTTTCTGTACAAATTTTTTGCGTGGGCAAGAGGGAAGGACATTCAGCTTTTTTTTTTCTTCCCTATCGCAACTCGCCAGCCAGCGTGAAAATGTTATTTGTTGGCAAATCCAGCCTCCCCTACGGATTATAGAGGTTTTTTTTTGAATTCGATATCGCACCGGAACGAGCGATTAGGAATCGTGCTATCGGATTGGGAAGATAAGCACTGTAAAGCTCTTCGATTTTCTAGAGCGAAGAGGTCGGTGGTCTGTACTCCTATGTAATACCACCCTTGTATACCAGAATTCGCGGATAAGAATTCCTACGTGAGATAAAAGTAGAAAGTTGCACTTTTTCAAAAGTTTGTACTACCCCCAGTCGACTGGGTAAAAAAGTGTAAAACGACTAGAAATTTGTATCGATGCCAAATGGAGTATACAGTACCTATGCACGTGTACATAAGCAGCTGAAAGTGGAAAGATGAAAACTTGGTTTTGCTTGCTACAAAAGTTTTCAATCATATACGAGTTTACAAGCTGCTCTCTGCTTATCGCTATTTTGTTGTCACCACATGCATTTGCGCGAATGTTTAACGTCTGACGATTTGAAAAATCGACGGAGAGACAATATTGTGGAAAAAGTAAACCTTAACACAGTTCCATATCACAGAGTTTGTATGACTTCGTGAAACTGAAATTCCGTGCTGCGATTTCTCTTCTATGAAAAATAAACCAAAAATGGTTTCACTAGGACAGCAGTAGATAGTGGGTCGTTTGATGAAAGAGAGCAAACATTAAAGGGATACTTGTTACAAAGTAGTCAACTCTATTTTTTTTACGTCAGTATACTCATACGTCTCATTGTGAAGAGAGTAAAGTTTTGGATTTAAAAAAAAAAGTTTACTCGAAACAGAGAAAAAAGAATCACGAGCTTTGTTTCAAACAAAAAGCAACAATGGGAACAAACGAATCTTTGAGTTTGAGTAGATTGGCATTTTCCTCTGATTGTTTTTCTTTTTTTAATAGACGTCAGTGTCTTTGGTGCAAAAAACTGGTCCAAAGTTTTGATCTCTTGAAACAAGTATTAATCATTTTGGAAAAAGTCAGATAGCAAAGATTGCTGATGGAGACACAAAAGAACGAGTGCAGTATAGGATAGGGATTGGGAAGAAAAAAAATGCAATTGAACTTGAGAAAGTCAAGGACAAAGCACTGTTAGGATTAGGAGGAAGGGAAAGAGCTTTTATCGAATAGAAGGCCACGACGTGACCGAATTAATTATCGGTTTTTCCTTCGTTTCTTTTTCTCCCTATTTGTATCAGCTTCCTCTCCCCACTCTCATATCCCCAATTCGCGACTCTCTCGTTCATCGCGGCACAGTCACCCCTCTCGGGGAACATTTCTTTCCGTCCTTCGGCCACAGCCTCGTTTAACCCAGAAAAAACTATTTCACAAAGGAAGTGCTTGCTGGATCCGCCCGTTCCAGCAATTCCGTTAGCCGTGCATGCTCACGACCAACCTCCGAATCAGCCATCCAGCAACGTGCAAGCCAACCCCCACGAAATTTGAGCTTCTCGCGGATCTACGGCGTGTCCTAGCAAGCTGTAGTTACATTTGTTGCTGGATTAAAATTGCGGATTCTCCCAGCCGTATTTCTGGGATTTTACCGCAGTGCCGTATCAACGTTACCAGTCACTGGTTTCCGTTATTCAAGATTCCAGTTTCAATTTCTTCTCGTACTTAACACTTTCAGAATCAGTTACTTCTCTTTTGTTTCTCTTGATTGACCCGCATGCATGACGCAGTTCTTGTCTTTTTCTTTCTACGTGATGATATCTACAACCCGGCTCCCTTATATAACCTTGATTAACGCTTGCTTAATTTACCAGCATGTCTTAATGAGATTTAAATTAATTAGTAATACCTGAAGGGCTACTGGAGATATAATGAGATTTGGTATAGGGATTAACGATCGGTTAACTAAGAAGGAATTGAACTCCTGTTAGCACAGGGTCCAGGTCACTCGAAACGGTTTGTTTTGCCGAACATGGTTCTCCCTGTTCGCTCTGATCGATAAACATGGCCGCATGTTGGTGCACTGTGTGGGCTTAAAGCTTGAGAATACAGAAGCAAGCATGATCTTGAGAATATCCTAGAGGATCGATAACCGGAGAGGCAGCATTCGGGTTATACGCGTAGAATCTAAAATGAAATCCTAAATGTTTTCGAAGCTCGGAAATTAATAAGTTTTGGAACGCACAATAATTTTCCTCTTCCTCTATAAATCGAGGGTAGTGAAAATAGCAGCACTTTCAGATAGCTTTAAGAATGTACTCGAAAGCACAGCACTCTTTCCTTTGACGCACGCATCGTTCAAGAATAATGGCGCCAACGAAATCAACTTTCAAAGGCAGCCGAGCGACCGATGATGTGGTTTTACAGCGTGACTACAAAAATCCTTTTTTTATTTTCAAAAACGTTTCAGGCGGTAATCTCGCGCTTCGGCTACCTATAAATACGCACCCTGTTACCGCTACGTGGATTATTACGCGCCGTTACGCGCACTCTGTGCGTAAATTCATTTGACAGTGTTTCTCAACCCACACAAGAGGCGAAACGCACAAGACCGAGTTACAGGAGGTAGATAATTAGGGTAAAATCAACTTTTCCGTTGCATCTGACAGGTAACTAATCATTCACTAAATGCACTACCGGTCCATGACTGCACACCTGAGACACGGAGTAAGCAAGATAGGCATACTTTGGAAGTGTATTTATAGTTTCTATGAAAACGATCGGCACGGCAGATATTTTACAGGCTTAACGAACTCCATTATGTGCTGCCGTCCTAAAATAAAGGCTCCCGTTAACCCGATTCGCGCTGATCTTGCGCTTTCGTGACGTTCACCGTGTGTCACTCGAGCACGAAGTCGTTCAAGGGAGGCCGAGTCCAATGAAATTTCATAGGGAGATACTGTCAACTCAAGAGCGCTGGTAGGTTAACCGATACTAGTACTTGGTAATATATAGGAAGATATTCAGAAGGGCGTTAAGGAGAAATGGGGCTGAGGTCCACCACTTCCTGGTTGGGTTTGAGTCTGCCTTTCTAATCCCCGCCGTATCGCTTTTGAGAAACGATTGGGGGCAGCTGGGTACGATCCCTCAAGCGATCCCGAAAGGATGCGAGATATCCTGCTAAAATTATTCCAGCGGTAAAGAAGGAGAGAGAGCGGGCGAGAGAGAGAGAGAGAGAGAGAGAGAGAGAGAGAGAGAACATGATGAGAGGGCGCCATATTATAATGTATCTTCGCAGAACTTGCCAAGCATCAAGGTGCCCTTAATGACTCCGGCAAACGCATTAACTTGTGGCCATCCCAAAAAGACCCTGGAGTGACGGCGTGAAACGCTAGCAGACTCCCTTGATGCGTTCACCTAATTGCATAGAATATCGCGAGAAGTGTCAAGAGTATAGAGGGAGGGGGGGGGGAGATAAAATAAAAAAATAAGATTAAAAGAGAAGAACAAATGAAAATGGCGATAAGAGTCAAAGAGATGAAAGTGGCAGAATCGGTATATCTTTGAGGAAGTATAATATAAAGGATACCCTTTACTTTTTTTCGTCGTAGGAAGTTGATACACAGCAGTATGAAGTGAAGCACCGATCATTTCCCTGGAACATAACATTTTTTAGAAAGAGCCCAGCAGCTACCTTCGATTGGCTGAATGGAGAACGTGCTGGAATTCCTTGGAGTATTGTTCGTGACTTGGTAGCTTGCCAGTTGCTAGACCGATGCTGGCTCCCGGTTACTTGTTAGGACGGTAGCGATCGCGAGGTTTGCTGGCTGCCACATTGGCCCGTAAGGTACCTTATTAATGAGTCGGCTATTTTCATAAGTGATTTATAGTTTCCCTTTGTAATTTTATAAGACCGCATGGCACGCTAATCGTGCCATACCGAACCTCCATGTTCCAAGTCTTTACGTTCTCGTGACTTCAGCGCGGAAAGCCTCAGGTGTAACACGTGGATTCTGTACTCGGCGTGCGCCGCACGTGCCATCCGAGATCCTTGGGCAATCCGCGAAACCCGACACGAATGTACTATTATTGCATACCAAGTAGCCCCGAAGATCTACACGTAGGTTACACGAGCGCGATGATACGTAATCACAGGATGAAATTGTACCAAAGACCTGGAATGATCCTGAAGCAAGCCGATTAGCTGATGTCTGTAGTTCCATGTCTCGGTGTATAGATGGCAGTGTATAACGAATGCTAGAATGAGATTCCGTGTGGAATTGGCAAAGAAGGATAAAACAGGGAGACTAGGATTTACAATCCTTATTTATAAGACACCTCCTACTCGAGCGAGATACGTTAACTCGGTGTGAGATCAAAGGCAAATCTACCCCCTTAAACCGTACCACGTTTATGTACCTAAGTTTACGTATACGAGTTCAGGGAAGCAATGCCCTTTGTACAAAATGAAAACCGCTCTCATGCTGGCTTTTGGGCGGGAATTTCAAAATTGACTGACTCGTAATTAAAACTCGCGGTTTTACTTTAAGGTGGATGATATAATGATATTAAAATGCCGATGTTAAAATAATAAAATTCTGTATCAGAGACCATCTCGTTGATGAGAGAGAAAGAGAAATAAAGAGAGAGAGAGAGAGAGAGAGAGAGAGAGAGAGAGAGAGAGAGAGAGACAGATAGAGAGAGAGAGAGGGGGGGGAGATACTGGAAATCGTTTACATAAGTAGTACGTACATGTTCTCGTACTCACGAAAATTCTTTTGTAAGTCTCGGAGCCTCGTGAACTGCGCCACAATTCACTCACAGTACCATTTGGTAAGTGAGGGTGCAATTGGTCGGAAGTCGCCTCCCGTTACGTCACTTTAAGAATTTATGACATGACTTATACGGCAAGAGCCGGCAAACTATTACGGCGGCCGGAACTTATCGGTATAGATAAGACTCGAAAATCGAGCCGATGAATTTCACGGGAAGTTTCCGGCTGCAAACTTTCCTTGCTAGAGTCTTGACGGCAAACTCATAATTTTTAGGATTTGCATTTCTTAAGGATTTCCGTTTGAAACGGTATAGTTAAAATACGATAGGACTGGAATATCGTGGAAAAAAATAAATTAATTTGTTACTGGGGGGGAAAGTGTCTTAACGCCGATATCGTGGGGTCGTTACAATGATACTGGGCTTATATAATTATCTCTTAGAGTGACAAACAACGGGTTTGGAAATTGTGGAGGCTTAAGGAAGGATTGAAAAAGGTTTGAGAAGACGGGATCCTCAGTGAGAAGGGTTTAAATACATATATAGGTATACCGTCTTAGGAAATTCGTCGGTTTCCTTCCCCATTGTCAAAAGATTAAACAATTAATTGCCAGTTTAATCTACAAGTTAATTGAATTTCAATCAGGTAGCGCAAAAGCGTTACTCGCGTGGTCCGTTATCGCGTAATCTAGTATTTAAAGTGACCTCCTGCGTAGGGATAGGAAAAAAAATAAGGTTATGAATCATAGAGCATGAAATTAGGAAGAACTCATATAGAAACATAAAATATAATAAATATGCCAGGTCTGTTTAGTATAGGGTGCGCGCTAGGCCCGCCGTAAATATTAAGTTAATTTGATAATTACTATCCAGCGAGATAAAAGCTTCCTAAGTTTAGTCTGGATTGGTCAATTTGTCTAAATGGCCGCTCCTATTGGCGGATACTTCTTATTTCGTTTCCTTGGTACCTCGAGGCCCTTCGAAATAACCACAATTAGTAGACGGGCACCCCTTTTTTTTCTTTCTTTTTTTTCCGAAGAAAGAGTGTGGGTGCCGCCCTGTCCGCCGAATTCGCCGCCGCCCACGGTGAATTTCATTCGAAACGTTCTAGAAGACGTTAACCCTACAACAATCGACTCGAAGAAAATAAAATTAAGAAATTATGTAAAATGACTTGTAGAGAGTGTCTGGAATTTTTGAAAAATTTTCAAATTTTCTCTCCTGGAATTGATGGTCCAAACAAAACTTGAACTGTCCTCACTCTCATTCTAGTGAAAAGCCAACGTTACAGTGATGAAATGCTATGCGATCTGGAAATGAAAGAAAAAAAAGAGAACGAATATTTTTTTCTATTTTTTCTTTTTACTAGGACTATCAAAAATCCTATTGTAAATTGGAAAAGTAAAGGGAATAAAATAATTGTTCATAGAGGCAATAAAAACAATCATAAAGAGCACGAAGATTTATGCGGCGCGTTCTGGTATCTGCTGTCTGCTGAACAATAAAAATCCCGACATCATCCTTGCCATATAATTAGCGTTTCTAGATGAGCGCTTAACAAGAAATTGATAAGCGCGAGAGGCACAGCGGCTCAATAAATCCTGGTCGGGACGAGCGAGAATTATCTTTCTTGCTTTAAGGGCTACGCTACGTGCACGCGCTCGTTACTTATTCTCGAGACATAGTGTAACCACGAAATCATCATTCCACTTTCTGCAACCGTCTGGAACTGATAAAGCAGCAGAACGGGTGATTATTAAAGTCAAAGAGAAGATGGGAGAGTACGGTATAAGAGAAGCAAGGATCGGGGAGAGGATAAAAGCAATTCCGAGAAAATATTTGAGATCCTACGATATAAAAAAAGTGAAAATCAAATAATAAACAAAAATTTCATTTCTTATCTTTCTCTTTCTTAATTTATCTAATAACTTTTTCTCCATCTGCTCTGCCAAGCTTTGTCTATTATTTCCCTGGCGATACGGCCTGACTGAAAGATTTAGCCCTGAGAGGGTGAAAGATACTTTTTATATTTATTTACTCGAAGGGTTGGGGCGACTTAATAAATTCACGGGAAAAGCACCAACTTATTTTAACCCTCAAGATAAGGGCGCGCATAAATTAAGAGCGACGTAACCAGTTAAGAACCGCCCATTCCCCATAGTCGAAAACCACGGCTTGTCTTTGCCAAATGAATTTCATGGAATCTCCTAAACTCTTTTACTACCCTTGTCCCTGGTTGACCCCTTCGGCTAGATTCTCTCATATTCGTCAAGACATCCTTACTCTGTACCGGGTCCTCTTGAATTCTCCACGAACGACTGGGAATTCAGCCTACGAGTTCTTATCCTTTCCACAGGCCCTTGCAATCGGTATCACAAAACTTGACAGGACGTTTCAAAAGTCATAAATTTGAGAAAAAGGTCTCTCGAGTGTTTACGGATATATATGCGAGAAATGTTTTAGATGCGTGAACGACTGGAGACGACTTTGAAAATCGAGTCACTTCTTGAGATTCCTTAGGCGCCAGACGTTTAGCTTTACGAAATTCTATATGTATATATTTTTCGTGCTTTTTTACCATCCCGAGGAGCGTTGGGTGTTCTCGTAAAGATCATCGTTGCGTTTCTCTTCTGGGCCATAACGAAAGAGCTACGCCTCCTTCCTGGAGTGCCTGACAAAGGGTTTCGAATTTTTACGATGACCACCATAGACTTTTATAACAGTTTTGAAGCGACACAGGTTCCCCCGATATTTTTCGTACGAAGAAAGAGACGTCAGTGATTTTTTTAACGACGAAAAGAGAAATAGTCCGTGCGCGGTACATTCGCCAAATTTATTTGATTTTATTATTTATCTCGTGCACGCTGTAGAAGCGCCATTTTAATCTCACCTCTCGTGACCCGGCGAATCGCCCACGAAAACTCACGAGACCGTATGCAACGTAGGGACCTCCACGAAATTGCGCAACTTGCGACAGTAACTCAGGGACTGGGCTGACACGGTAATAGTTAGGCGTGAGAAATACACGTTCATTCCCCGCATTCTTGGAGTGTCGATTATGAAGCCAGGTGCTCAACCTAAAAGATTTACTAAAATTGGCATTCTTTTTTTCCTTAAAAAACAACCGCAGCTGTTATACAGATAATTAATAATATAATTGTACCAGTCGAATATAAAGCTTTTAATAAAAAAAAAAAAGAAGAAATTAGCAAAGATACAAAAACTAAAGAAAAATCGATTCGCAATAATATATTCAATGCGAGTATTTGCCTTTTCTAAGATCGGACCAGTTCCCGAAACGTATAAAGAAATGCGTATGATTTCTCGAAGAAACGAAACAAGCTCTACTAGAAGAAAGGGCTAGGTTGAGAACCGTTTGCTTAATTGAAGACATTTAGCATAATAACTGTTGCCAGAGCCCTGAATGAAACTTCTTTCCCGTTCTCGTTGTAACCAATTGTGCCTAACAATAGCAAACATAAAGTGGATGATACACGAGGAATAAAACGTTGCGAAGAGAAAGGCGCGAACGCGGGTGAAATTGATAGACGTATTTATTCGCCACGGTAGACGAGCGAAACCAGATGCCAATTCGATCGGGTGCATTCCACTGTTATATTTGCCAATAGCCATACGTATGGGTTACCCGCTTCCAATCCTTTCAGCATATTCGCAATTCTGGGAAACACGATACACAGGAAATCGTAGGTAATCGTTGACCACGATTAATCCTTTGAAAGAGACGTCACAGCGACTGTTCGGCAAAGAGTAGAAAATTTAATAAAAAAAAATTTAATCAGTACTGCCAATTACTGCGTAATCTATATGTCCGGCGTGGATATTAAAGATTTTACAAAGTTTATGGATATACATATACAATATTTTTTTGATAATATATTCCTGGGTATACTCGCACGTGAATCCACTCGAGAAGAATGCCAGGAGGGCAGCGATGCAGAAGACGAGCCAGGAAGACCAAAGGGGTCTGGGAGAATTCAAACGATCCTCATCAACGTCACGCACGATTCGAAACCGTGCTACTTAATGAAGACGTTAACTCGGAGAAGCGTAAAGCGACGTAATATACCAAGGAAAGAAGTGAGAAAAAGGGACAAAAGAAAGACGAAGGACAAGAGTTTGTCTAGCGCGGATTGTTTAATAAGAAGATACGGTGGTCCGAAAGCGACTTTGTCCTTTAAATGGATGAGGAAGGAAAAAGGGCAGAGATGTTTCTGACGTCTGTCAGTGACAAGAGACATACTCGAAATTGAAGTAGGTCCCTACAGAATATTTCATGGTTCCGTGCAATGGTGCACTTGTGGTGTCGCCTTAACGAGGATTCCTTATTGCCATCGGGGGAGCCGTCACGTCCCTCAAAGGTGTCAGGAAATGCATTATACAATTTCGAGAAGGCCGGTTCCTTCGACTCGGTGAAAGTTGCCTCGTTAAAATAACCATCGCGTTGCGCCGATCGATTTTTCTTTAACTATTTTTCTTTCCTACCTGACGCACAACCATCCCATCGCGCTCCGCGATGAAGACGAGTGAGTAAAGTTTGAAGTTAACTGAAGTTGCGCGAGAATCGTTTTCATGCGTTTCAGGCCTGGTTTCGGCCCGCATTTCCTGGACGCTTTGGTAATAATAAACCCTTATTAATCACCCTCGGCGAGGCAGCCTAGTTTAGCGATAATGAAAGCATCATCCATACTTTGGAGTTAATTTTTTTTTTTTAATGATTCGCAAGTATGCGTTTACTTGGCGTGAAATCGATCGTTTACAGCTTCCAGTTCTTCGGCCCAGGATAATTCAATGCTGGTGCAAGTTTGAGAAAAAGTGTTCGGCTCCGGAGAGCCTAGTCGTATAAGTACGCGACTACGGTTCGAGTCCAGGCAAAAAATGCATTACTTAAAGGGCGTATGTCTTAGGCGAGATTCGCGAGTGCCTATCCCGCTTATACGTGCATCCACGTGGGAATTTAAGGTCGTTTCGTGCTGGCCGGTTTATGCCGGGATAAAAAAATTCGAGCCAGACATTGCAAGGTGGCCTGAACATGCTTAAGGAGTTGCGACGTGGCGAAACTACCGAGTGCGATAAAGATAGATATAATGAAGAGGGGAACAAAATGGAGAATCCGTGGACGGTCAGTCTATTCCGTCTCGGTTGAGGATAAGACGAAGTTTTCTTGGAATCACCGTGTCCAGGAGGTCCTAGAAATTTTACTGATAAAACTGACTTTACAAATACTGTTGATATATTCGCGATGGATTCAAAGAATCTGAAAACTCTTGTTTGCCATTCTCATACGCCTCTCCATGGTCACGGATCTTCTGAAAATATGACGAAATAGGTAAACTAAAAAGATTTGAACAAATCTTATTATGTCATCTGCATTAACGTACCGCAACTTCCTGCAAGGGAGAACAAAGCATTTCTGTCTCGCGATTGGTTGATTTTTTTCTAGTATAATACATTGGATTTTTCAAAAAAAACTTTAAATTTGATTCAGGTAAAAAAATATTGTCAAAATGTGCCCGAGAATGCGAATCACGTGACAGCTGTCAAATGAGTTGCATAAGTTTTAGTTGATAATTTTTCAAATAAATAGCATAACGCCACTCGACGTATCTCGATCATGAAGAACAAATTAGAATCAGATTTTCAAGTAATTCAAAATACCATTTCTTCTAGCCTTTACTGCATCCGTGACTTCTTCAAGTTCCCATGAATCCGGTTCTTTATTTAACTTCATCTCCGATTATACATACATGAACCTACCGGACACTAAGTACTGACACGTGTTACTGTTAAGTATTTATCTACATATATAATACACATAGCTAATACTAATTTGTAACTACCGTACGCGATTCCTGAATTTATTTATTTGTTATCGCAGCTAAAATGAAAAGTTTTAAAGATTAGTTTCCCAAGCTACTATACCTCCGATGGAAACTTGGGTAATTCGATAGGGGAACCCGGCGCGCTTTGTTTGCTCCAGAGAGTCTAGCTGCTCGGCGGAGCAGCGACCAAGGCAGGCATCCCCTAGATTAATGTCCCGAGGATGCGCCTATCTCGGGATCAATTTCTCAGAATACTTAGCCGACTGACATTGTCAAGAAACTATCTCAGTGGTAGCGGGGGGTTTCGAACGTCTCAATCATTTGTTTCATTCCGCTCCACGGTCCATCGGCAAAGGGTGCACCCAGGTACCCACGAAGCAGCTTCCTCGGGCACGGGGATGATTTTTATACATTAATTTTTATCACACTGTCCTATCTGGGACGGGCGCCATTAAAGAATCTCGCTAGGTGTGTATATGCTAATCGGATCGTAGAGAAAAGCTAGTCGGGATTTTTCAGATAAGAAAAAAAAAAAATCGATTAAATTTCACCATGAAATTCCAGGACGTATTACACTAATTGTAAGTATACGCTGACTGTGTGTATAGACTTTTTGGAATTTCAAGAGAATTGTTATAAAGTTCAATTAATTCTATCTTGTGTTACTTTCACTCTTTACGGCGTTCGAATTAACATCAATCCTTTTCCGTTACGGGATAAGGGTTCCGATATCGAGGGACGCACGAGGCTCGCATTAATATTATTGTTTTGTGCGATTGATATGATGGTCGTGGAGCGTTTTATGAGCCATGAAAAGGGCGCAATGGGACGTGCCCAAATCGCGAGATAATGAAGTAAAAAAAATAAAAAATAAAAAAAGAGTAAAGAGTAGAGAAGAAAAAAAAGTAATATAATCGAACGGAAGCACTATCAAGGGTTTCCGGTCTCATCCCATACGAAGCTAACGCATTCACTTTTCTGTATACTCGGTCCTTCTTCTTTCTCCTTTTTTCTCACTGTTTTACCCACTTGTCTCTCTCTCTCTCTCTCTCTCTCTCTCTCTCTGCCCACATCGACGAGCATAACAACGCCGCTTACGTATTATTGAACGTGTGGCTAACGACCATAAAATTAGTTGCAAAGGGATCGTGAAAAGATCCGCAGGGTACGTCCACGTGGAATATCGATGATCCACCTCAATCTCAACGGTGGCAGGGGTCAACGAACCTACCATTTAAAGTGAAACGTAAAAGCTCACCCTCGGGGTAAGGTCAAGAACCTGCGGGATTTTAACCGCCGTTTTAAGAGGTAATAAAATACTAATGCATAGTGGCCTGTTGTGGAGGACAGGAGCGAATGGACTATGTGAGCGTTTCCCGAAAGCGGTCACTGGAGAGTATATATCCCCATGATTATTTTTACCGTGAACATCCTACTGTAACCAATATACCGTGAGTTACCAATCCAGAGACACGAATAAAAAGTGTTCCAGTTCCAAGAAAATCCTAGACTAATTTTTCATTAAGGTGGTACCGAGTGACTGTGGTAACCCATGTATATCTAAAGGCTCCTTTAATCCAGGGCCCTTAGAACTCTTTCACCGGCACTGCGCCCGTGAACAATATACACTTCTCCTAACTCGTGCACCTATAAATTACAAAGTTCCAAAAACACCAGGCAGTACTACCAGGGTGGCCTTTGATGCATATATAGGTATACATATACACGCACAACGCTGCGTGTACGCACAATTTTTCTATTTGATCCTTTGATGCTCTCATTCGTCTGCGTTCCTGTGTCTCTCACTGTGTGTCGTCCGCAGTTTCTTTCTCTCTCTAGCTCTTCCTTATTCTCTCATTAAATGTTCCTTACCTTTATGGATCGTAAAGGCATCCGTCGCGCGGATAGGATACGTGTTCAACCCTATCGTATCTCTATGTTAACCACCGTAAGTAGTTAAAGACACTCGTGCAAGGAAGATATTTAAAAATCTAAAGGCCTTGGTACGTATGTGAGAGGTATATGGTCGGTCAGTCCCAGGGTGATTGATATTCAACGTAGCGCACGTTGTCTAGGAGTCTAGACGCATTTTATAAACAGCAGATACCCAGAGAATGTTTATGAAAGGTCGCCGATAGGAAGGACCCGTACAAGCCATCCCTATATGGCAACCCTTAAAGTTATTATATTTATATCAGGGAACGGTTCCCCCACGACGACAGCGAGAAACGTTCGTTTCTGTTGCCACGTAGGAAAAAAAGAAACAGGAATGAAAAAGTGGGTAATGAGGATGAAAAAATTATTTCGTGATATTATCGAAAATCGAATATATATATATATACACACACAAACATATATATACTCTCTACCGAAAAAGGACACAATGTTCCAGCTTCGCCGTTGCAACGCCTACCGGCTGCATTGATCTTAATGCGGTTTGCGCCACACTGAACACGTCCCTTTCTCTCTCTCTCTCTCTCTCTGCAGTCTTTGTGCAGTCGTGCCGTAAAGTTTGACCGATTTCTAAAAACGTGCTCCGAAATCGTACGTTCCGAGGTTAATAATAATTTTGGAGCTATCACGGTCTGTAATTTTTGTTATCTATGTTTCGTCGTACCAAGTGTAGCGTCGTTAGCAGTGACGTATTTCAAAAGCGATACGCGCAGAGATTACGAGAACACCCGGATCCTGCCCCGAATGGGGTAAATTTTTTCTGGGTACGATATGTCAGAGTATCTTGGAAGCTTCGACGATCGAGACGTGAAAATTCAAGTCCTACTACGCCGAGGGAATTCTAATGGGGATTACGCTGTGATAATATAGATAATTACGGTAGGTATATGCTAGACTACGAATACTTTCTCACGAGGGATTGTTTCGGCTAATGAGAAATTATGACTGCTATGGAAGAAGTAAAGCCTCTTGGCAATTGAGGTCGCCTTGAGTCCCTTGGGTCTTTCGAGAGTAAGATCCTGGATATTCTAGGTTCCTTGAATTTGGAAGATACTATTTAATTCCTCTTGCATACTATTATATATGGGATATCGGGTAATACTCCTTAGAAGCTTATTCCGTATATTTTGACAAGCTTAATTGAATGATAACGATTTCCAAGAGAAGCAACGAGCAGTATGGCAGTTACAGTGATATGATTTCCGAAACGATACTAAAATTGTAAAGTCCTCTCGAAGAGTCGTGGATATTTTATTTATTTTTGAAATTTCGAAATATCTCAAAATACCACCCACGCAGATAAAAACATAATAATTTTCTGTGACAAGAAATATAATAAGAGAAATACCTATATACCCTGTGGTCCCGGTGGACTAGCCGTTTTATTGGAATCGTTGGACACCCTTCCCACGTGCACCCCTGCGACGAAGAATAATAGCGGTAACGAGGAAACTAACACCGCCCATAGTGATAAGATCATCATAATTCCCACTGGCAACTTGGAGAAAAAAAAATCGAATAAAAGAATAACGACGCTGGATGAAGTTGAGCCATAAAACCGAAGTGTCCCGGATGCAAAGACCCTAGGAAATTCAGAATGCGTAAGGGTGGTTGGTAAGATGTTATTACAACAAATATTATCTTAAGCTCACCCTCGCGCGTCCCCTCCTGTACCCCTGGGCTGATCCTACCAAAAACGTGTTGCGTAGCAAAACATCGTACCGAGATACTATTTGTAGAACATACATTTTTATCGGTTTTGTCTATTTCCACGGTTATTCAAAAACTCACAGAAATACCTTACCCTGGCCTATAAGGGTAAAACATCTGCCGACGAAGGAAACAACTAAAATCCAAATATTCCATCAGCCTGTACGAACTCTTTGGCAGACGTCAACAACACCGGATACTCGCCGAACATACACGGCATGCCTAAAGGGGTTGATCGTCCGCATATATATAACACGTATGGCTATCCGGTTTCCAAGACTGTCAAACTTTTGAAAAAGAGCAATCGCGATCCGTATCCAATTTCTGCAGTATGTCCACCCTACTGACATTCACCAGGTGTATCGCGCGGCCGGAGAACGTTTCACATTTTTCGATAGCAGGCAGTTAATCAAGTGCAGGCGGAAGGTTAGAATTAACAGTCAGCAATTCAATAAAAGTCTATTAGTCTATTACAGTAAAGTCAAAAAGAAAAATAAATCGAGTCCTTATAATAACACTACGGTATAAATCAGTCAACAGTTTTCCTCGTGTATACATTCTCCGATTTAATTTATATGTTCGCACAGAGATTATCCATACAGCAGCAAGCCTGCGTATAAGCGAAGTGAAGTAGCATGATACGAAATGCATTTCTCGCTACACGATACTCCATCAGTTTTTATGCATTTTTATGGATTACATAAGCATCGATGCTTATGGACGCGTTGAAGGTCTATACGCGATATCAGGTAGTCGAGCTTAAAGGCTACCTTCCATCGTGCGATGTACCTTCTACCGGTACGTCATAGCATAATAAAACTTGTTTACGCGCGGTCGAACGTCTGCTGGACACCAGACGAATTTATCTGAGATCGGCTCTCACGTGTTCAAAGAGACCGAGCCAGAGAGCCAGATGAGTAGGCTGTATCTACTCATAGAAACGCACTCGCATCGACACTCGCATGCGCGCGTCCGAAAGTGTTTTCGACCTAGGGAGCGACAGATTAAGCATCGCGGCAATCTTGGCCCAGGCTGTCGTATTTACAGAAGGTTTAATAAAAAGAGAAAGAAAAAAAAAAGCAAAAGCATTGCTCGGTGCATTTGCATCGAAATTATTTTTGGATGGCTCGGAATCGCGAGACTCTCTCCTTATAGCGGGTGGTCTTTTCAATATACCACAGTGAGCGTCAAGCCTGATTTTTGTAGGTGTTAAGGTGAATTTGCAATTTCTTTGCATCGTACGGAAATAATCTTATCGTACGCGAGTGAACGTGGATAAAGAGAGAGACAGGCAATAACCTTGAGACTCTCGTGGCTCGTGACGTGTGGACCGAACACGTGTGGCAGTCGGCTTGAGCAAAAGAAAAGTCTTAGGGCGTCTTTTCACACGTGCCAAAAATCCCAGGATATATTGTCCTAACGGGGCGTGAATATACTCGGAATGTGGGGGGAAAGAAGAAAAAGAGACAAGATGTTTTCGTTTCCACTAGAGGCAGTATGGGTAACGAAGGAAAATTCAACTTCGTTCACAGCAAAAACCACCCACTGAGTTGACTCGAAAGATTTTTAATTTCCTGTCGCAGCCATGGGATTCCGATAAGTTCCGTCTGGCATGATCTTCGGTAATTTTAACGCGCCGTGAGACAGCCGTGTATAAAGTGCGTGGGCAAAGACGCATACGAGCCATAGGACCAGTTTAGGATATAACGTAATATGGAGAGGTAAGTGTTCGTAGAATTTTACCATGCAGGCTGCGTTCACTGAGTCTGGAATAAGACGAAAACTGGAAGAGCCTCGTGAGTCTCATGACGAGTTTTCAAGATCGTTCGACGTCCATCAAATTTTTTAATGCCTCGTACGCACGTAGGCCAACCCCTGTGCAGGGAGATCGTTGATTACATTCCTGACAATTTTTCAGAGACGTGGACCGGACTCCTTGCGTGAGAATATTCAAACTCGACACTGTACAATTTATTAGACAACATACGAGCAGTGATATATGCCTCGTTTTCTTTATTAATTATCGTCACTCTTGGGATCAGATTAGAAAAGACTATTTGAGCATGGTGTAAAAGGCGGTATTGATTCGCTGCGAAGGAGACTTTAAACACACGTTATATAGACCCTTGGAAAATATTCGGGCGTCAATAGCTGAGATATTAAAGGAGCGTCTGGCATACGAAGGGACCAAAGTACCAGGTCTCGTAATTGAAATTCGTGCCCGTTAGAATCTGTCGGTAAAGAAGAGCAAGTCAGGGTCCCGAGAGTGTGCCTAACGTTATGCGGAACCAAATGGGTTTGTGTCCACGATTTGCATTTATATTGTAACAGTCCGGAAGTCGAGCGAGAGTCCTTACGCAGAAAAAATTTAAATACTGTCATCAATCGCACACTCAAGACGTCTGTTTGAATCTACAAAAGAAAACGACGCTTCCGCCGCAGTATCCCGTGTACATGAACCTTAACGTTACCCGCCCATTCTTTACCAGCTAATAAGAAACAAGGAAAATGACATAATTGATATCAAGGACTAAAGTCGTATGCTGTCACGCATCAGCGCCATCAATTTTCTTTTGCTAGTAGAGCTTCATAGAACGAGACTCAATGAAAGAAAATGGCGACGAGTCTCGGTGAAAGTGTCGATCGTTACCAGGAATGGAGTCGATCCTGAATGGACCTGGCCGTGGAATCTTCTTCGTCCAGAATCCTTCATCTCCGCCCCTAGTCGCTCCATCCTCTTTCTCAATTTCTCTCACACTCCTGCCACAGCGAGTATTTTAGAATAATCTCCGATCCCGCGTCTGCACGCGTGTGCGTGCACCATAGGCGCAGGAGCGTGAGTGTCAGCCAGTCCACGTGCGTGAAGACGCGTCCCGTCACTGTGAGCGTACAGTGCGCTTACTGTGAATACGTGTAAGCCTAAAGCCCTACCACACAAAGCTGAGCTGCTTCCTCGGTTGAAAGAGAGTCGAGAGCTCAGTGCAGCGATGGTCACCCAGCTGCGAAGTCACGGACTCACCCGACAGAGTTTACCATGCACGTTGCGTTACGTTTAACTGCAATGACATTTATTAATTTGACTGTGTTCCTATGATTCGAATTAACGTCCAAACATTCATTATATGTATCGAATCCTGACAGTGATTAAAAATAGATTCAATGCATATTAATTCTTTTCACGGGATGAATAATAAAAACGGACCGAACACACGCGACTGACCCGATAAGGGTTATCATGGGGACGGAATTTCTGAACTCTAATAAATTTATCAAGCGTGAAATCGGTTCCATGTGAAAAACATCGGTCATCGATCGTATCTTACGATGCTTCCAGGAGCAGGAAGTGAATTTTTCGTGACCGCCAGGACTTTTCATGAAAACGGGTACAGGGTTGGATTCTGTGAACGGACCAGTGATCGTGCTAGTATGAACAACTTTTTTTTTAAACCGTGGAATTTATAATATTATTACAGTTTATGCTACAGAGACGAAAATTGATGGGGATAATTTAATGATGAGGAGTGGTTCGTTGAATGCACGTTGACTGACAGTGATTTCTATGACGGAATGTGTCGTATTGACATAAACATTCCCACGTGTCCGATTTGTTTATTCTGGTAAACGCGTGAGCACTCGCCTTGCTGGAAATCCACAGATTCTTATCACACGATCAGATGTGCTTCCGTGTAAGTATTAATTATCTTAAAGTGAACTATTAATTTAGAAACGTAATTGATATAGATCCTGCTAAACGAACGTATACCGTATTTTATAGAGACGTGTAGAATTAATGAGGAGAATAATTCTCCCTCGAATCTTGGCCTTCCTATTGAACAGATTAAACGGACTTGGCTTCGGGCTAGAAATTATTTATGATCGCCCATTTCTTCACATACAGCTAGAAATCGGGTTAGGGATCCTTCTAGTATCCATCGTCCAATCATTAAACCACGCGGCTTCTCCAAAGGTTTGAAAATTGTTAAGATTCGAGCACCAATTTCAAAAACCATCAAACTTTATGAAGGAGTAGTCATTATCTCAGAATGCATGTATAACGAATTGATAAACAATGCAGAGGTGGATATTGAAATTTTAATGAATTTACACAAAAAAAATATTTTCCAGCGAGAAAAAATGCAGAGAAAAAAATTATCCTCGAAAAATCGAGATAATAAGAGAATTATGAAACTTCAACATTCACAGACGTCATTATACGAGACATTAAAGGCAGAGGCAAGAGATTGAAAAAACTTAGTGATAAAGTCCGTCGTAAAGATAAATTAAGTTATTCCAGATCATTTTATTACGGCTAACACGGAAAGCAGTAAATGTCATGGCGCACGTGTAGACGGGAGTCGGAGAATAGAAAATAATATAGAAATATTTAATTTAGTTCCGTGACAAGAGGGATACTATCTTTGAAAAAAGAAAATTAAGTAAAAATTAAAGATAATCACTTCGTCCAGCGACACCACTTAATCGAGATTCAAAGGTCCATAGTAATCCGGGAAAACTCGGTACAAATCGCGATACGCACAATGAGAGGCATTTGACTCGATTTAAAATGTTTTATTAAGGCGTCCGCGCATCGAATCGAGTCGTTGACGTCGCTGGGTTATGTGGGACCTTATTCATTTACTGGCACGAATGGACACGCAATTCGTACGTCAAACACGTTTTAACTGTTGTATACATTTTTATCTCAAGCTACATTCCAGGAATGTTGGTGTCAATACTATTTATATTATTACCCATAATCCACCTTTATATACACTACATGCACGGCTATGATCACTCTTTCCACATGACTTTTACTTTATCAATTTTCCGTTACTCCCCCATTCAATGTTTACTTGGTATTTTATCATTCAAATCAAACGATACAAAGTTGGTAATCGTGCGACATAAAAAAATCCTCACGTTTTCTCATTAGAGAATATTGTGGTAAAACTTTTGTTTCTTTTTTACACGAACAAATGGTAACTGATTAACGATCGATTCTGAATTGACAAGCGTTAGCTTTACCGACACGAGTAAAACGATGCGCGAGAGATAATCTTTCTGCAGAGAAAAGATTCGCTATGGTGAGAATACGGGTTACACCGGGTAAACCCAAGATAGAATTCCAAGAGTCGATCGCCGTTGGTTTAATAACGTAACTTTCATCATCGCCCTGGATCTCCCTTAGTAGAATAATACTGCGAAAACGACTGCGTGGACCTTTTAGCGTAATCCATTAATTCGTCCATCCGTCCATATTTCGTCTGAATTCCATTCTCAAAATCCTAAAGTGTATCCCACAGAAAATACGACGGACTTCCAGCGTGATCCTAGATTCTCGTGCGCGTCCACGTAATTCGGTAAAATATTTGGCAACTGTACGTGACCCAAGAATTGACACGCCGCATGCAATTTTTTGGAAAAAAAAAGAAAGAACGCATCACAAAATCTCGTGTGTCATTTCCAATTTGACGTTTCGAATGGATACAGTTTTCATTGTAAATATTTAAAACAAATAGAGTCTGAAGGAAGGAAAAATGCTCAGCGATAAGATTACACGCCACTATATAAATTATTATGACGAATCAAAAGCAGAAAATATGTATCATTGGAATCGGATAACGTAACTGTATATGCGCTTTTTGTAAATAAAAGGTTCAACGCACGTGAGGTGTCTCGAGGTGATGCTTTGACGTGTTGCGAATGACGTGCGCTACTGTGGCTACTGTGCACTCTATACACACGCTTGCCAGCAAGTATCTTCATCTATTTCAGTGGCTAACCTTGTCGGAAGTATCACTCGACACAAGCTTCCTATTATGATAAAGCGTACATATGTAAACATATTTTTAGTCGTATGGGCGCCCACTTGTCTGGGTATCTAACCGCGAAGCAGAATGAAGATTTATAGGGATTCGTGTGGTAAAGAAGAGAAAAAAGAATTTAGGAAGGGACGTATGTATAAGGACCAAGTGGGAAAGTATAATTCGTTATACGTTAATATAACGCTGAAATTTTGGCTAACCAATCTATTCATTATTTTTTTAGTCCTTCGGAACCCCCGAACGAGCCCTTTCTGATTCTAATGACCCGGCACTGTTTGCAAACTGCCTTCCGAGACCCGGGCACATCGGGAGATCAGCATAATGTCATTGTGAAAAGTAGAGCACGTGCCAGTTTTTCTGGAATACTTCATTTTTTATCCCCCCCATTGCCAACCCAGCGGACAAAGAGACGCAATTCTTGCATATTCATTCGTTCCCGGTCACGCCACCCTTTTTTTTGACCCGGTAGAACCAGATCTTATACGAAAAGGAAATACGTCTCTCGCGAATTCTACGAACATCCTGAGCCATCCAAAGACACTTAGGAATTTCACCAAGTGCACAGTGGAGCGAGGGAACTTGAACCAAGAAAAAGATTTGATAATATCAACCAGCAGCTGCGTTCACGGAAAAATTTGTCTCGAGCAATTTCGACGTAAATTTTAATGCACTATTTTTTATTTACTATTATCATTTATCCCTAACATCACTAACGTACACCTTTACTTGTTATGGCAAACTCCATGTGTGATCAAAATTAACGAAATTTTTCTTGACTTTACAAATTCGTTTTCTCACTTTAACGTACACGTATAACATAACCTATGTGCGTTACTAAAGTACGTAAAAACAGCCTGAGCCCCGTGTCAAAGATCTAGATCGGTGACCGAACGAGAACAACAAGACAAGGAAAATATATAGATTTCTTCGTACGACGTGGCTTTTAATCGTGCGATTCGAGTTTGATTTAAGAGAGTGCGGATTTAAATCGCAGCAATCCGGTTGTTCCGCGTGGGATTGTAAAGGAGGCTTAGTCACGGCAGAGGTTGTCGGTAGAAGTGACATTTGTTCGCAACGAAGGTGACAGCTGTTCGAAGCTGGAGAGCCGAGAGAGTGAGAAGGAGCATAGTGAAAAAGGAAAGCACAGTAAATCGCATGCCCACCCCCAGGGATACAGTAGGGGGTAAGAGCGCTGGGTACTGGTAGACTCGATCAGGATCGTGCAATTTGCCAATTTTATGCGCTCTTCGCGAATAATTATTGAAAATAGAACACGTGACGCGACGTCATTGTTCTCGACTCGACAATGGAATCAGATGTTTTGTAGGACATAATAGAGCGCGTGGCCTACACGCTAATGAAAGGGTTGCACCTTTGAATACACCTCGAATGCATATCTAAAGTTCAGCGTTTCTCAACTACCCAATTTCTATTTTATATCGTCATGATCCAACCTCTATACAGTCACCAGAATAAATACGTCCGAAATTCGCCCGGAGGTTCCGCCTTGGGTTTCCACCTCGTTTCCACATATCTCAAGAGCAGCGCTCCGTACGCACAGAGCGACGTATGGGTACAGGACGAGTCCTCGTATCGAGTCACTTAATTTAATGAGCGTCTTACAATTAGACGCGTGACGCCGCGTACGAACGCCGTTTTATCACCAATGAGATTCCCGGCTATTTTAATGATTAGTAGGGACTCGCCGATTTTTTCAAGCATGTGTGCACGCACGTATACCTCGTTGTGCGCTATATTAATCCAATCGAAGGAACAAAGAGATCGTACGAGTATGGCAAAAGCGAGCGGGAGGTTTCTAGGATCTATAGATCATCGCACCCCAGTCACACGAGAGCCACTGGTTTAATACTGACCCTGCAGTGGTACCAATGTCAAAGTTCGTAACGATTTCGAGATCTTGTGACGTCACGGTGCACAGTGCGGACAATGCGGTCGATTGTCTGAACGGATCTGCACAAGAGTGTCATACGATTCCGTAGCGCTGAATGGGAGGAACGAGTGCGCGATGCAAATTGAAAGGTGTTTGGATCGCGCGACAACGGCGTTTGCGATGATAAAACCGTGTACAAGTTCTGACCTTTTGCTACGTAGTGTCGGCATGGATAAAGGCGTCTATACTCTTTTGAATTAACTTTCCAGATATTTGTATTGCGTGAGATTGTTTTATCGAGGGATATTTATTAGCGTTCCTAAGGCCCACTTAGGTTATCCTTACGGAGACGCGTAACCCGCCTACACGCTCTACTTTTAGAGGACCCTGTCAATGGGAGTAGTGAATGACTTCCGTTTCCACGTGAACGTGCGGGCGGAGAAAATATACTCACGTGCGCGCTTCTTATTCGATCGACCTCGTAGCGAGAGACACGTACGTATATAAGGGTATTGCAGATAAAAGGATAGCAAAAGATTGTTTTAAGAAATTTTTCATAATATTTACCACGACTCCGTGTTACGTTAGCCGTTACGTCTCTGACTAAATATTATATATACACGTTGCAGGTCCCTGACCTACCAAATTGTTAATATCAAGTACAAACAGCAGCGAGACGCGACGCGACGAAGTCTCGACTGTATACAGAAGGTCTTAGACCGGTAACACTAACGATAAACGAATGGGTAACATTCGGTAGATGCAGCGAGTCGTTTGGTGGGCGGATTTTGAAAAAATGTAAATGGCACTCTCGCCAGTTAGGGCGTCAAAGTCAAACGTCCATGGCGTTAAGCAAAGGCGCCGATGTTTGCCCTTTGGATTTTCTTCTCGTGTAAGTCGCTCGGGAAGTCGATCAAATATTTGCCTGGAGAGCAAAAGTCACGTTAAAGGGAGTCAGGAAAGGAGATGGTAGATGCATACGTACGGCAGAAGAAAAAGAGAGAAAATGAGGAACGAGACGAAGAAAAGTGTATATGCATTTCGAGTTGAATATTTGTCCTTTAGGCACAGTCTCATATAATGTCTCCTATTTACACCCAGGTTATATACGGTACTCCACTTAAGACAGGTCGGGATATCAGGAATACGTTTAAAGTGCCTAATACCTATATCGACTGATGTCCAGTTATTTATTATTCGACGCTATACTTCTTTGTACATAATATATCTATATATGTCCACTCGAAAGACTCCGGATTACAGGAAGCAAAAAGGGATCGCAGCATTTTACATTAGATACGGTCCGCTTCGTTTATCAAAGTGTATCGCGAGCACTGCTATCAGCCGTCGAACGAAACGATTCGACTTGCTCCGGCTGGGCTTTATTTATAATCGCTCCCACCCAAGGTACAGCCATTAAAATGTAATTTAAATCGGTACAGGCATATATACACAGAGCATGAACATACCGTATCGTAACCTGTATAATCGCTCCAACGCCCTTTCTCATTTCTCTCGAATGTCTTCGTACTCTCTTCTTCAGCCTGTTCGTTCGCAAGCGTCCACTCCCTACTGAATGGAGCATTCGAATGCTTGGCTCTGATTAACATAGATTAGCTAACAATGCAGACTTGACTAATCAAGTTGCGTCCAACTCCAGTCGGACCGTTCTTTCCTCTACGTCATTCGGGATCTGTCTTAGGTATACTTACATACACACCGCAGCCTCCTTGCTACAGCATCCCTGTATCTCAAATGAGATGTCGTGAGGTTAGAAGTGGCGCGCGTTGCTTGTAAACGGGAACGTTCGTATGTCTCGTAGGAGGGTGTTAATTAGGAAGCTATAGCTCTTATTTCGGAGGTAAATTCATTGGATAAAAATAAGTATCCACAGTGTTACGAGGTTCTGACTGGCTTCGTATATTTCGAACGGTTTTGCATCTAATTTCTGATTTGTGGCGCATTGAAAATATCTCGAAGATCTGTCGCCACTTTTAGCGATGTCGATTGGTGATCTCTATCGTCGTTCGATGCGTGTGATTTTGCTGCTTGGTATGTGCCTTCACAGTGTACAGTCAATTTGACAGATCGCGGTTACTTTGGAGATGTAAAGACAAATCATTTTTAAGCCCTCTTGAGAGCGGTACCCGAATATGCTCGAGATATTGAATTATTATGAAATAGAATCCGCAAGGGGGTTATAATTATTTATTTCACGCCTGGCTGACGGGACAATGGCACTTTTGCTATGTTGGTCATTGTGCCATTGCACCGACACGTAACGACCTACGCGGTACTGCCACCCTGCAGGAAGCATCGTGACTCGTTCGCACGTGAAAAAAAAGAACGGAAATAAATCTGATGCTTTCCCTGCAAAACTTTTATGTCGTGTAACTTTACCTCGCTTAAAATTCCCAAACAAATATATTTGCTCGTATGCTGTTCTTTTTTTTAATAAAATACACGCGACGTCCACGCTCTCCGTGATAACCAGTTCAAAAAATTATGACCGTGCATCAGCTTCGATTAAACTAAGAAAATAGTAGTGCATAGGACAATTACATGTAAACCATAGAAATGCTATTGTCAGTCGATGCACCCCTGTAGCGAAGTAAATTACGGAGGTTAATTTTACATCGGCAGTGGGGAAGGAGGGAGTCATCGGGACACCAGACGCAGAATGGTTGCTCTACAAGTTCGAAACAGAAGCAGACAGTAGACGTAGACCGTAAGTCTTCTCAGCATGTTGCATGATTGCATATCAAGGTTGGGGCGAGAGCTAGCACGCTTAGGAACCGTGAAGGAGCGTTCACGAGTGCAGACGTCATACGTTATTCCCGGAGCATGTCGAGCGATTCGCTTCCTTTAAGCCAAGCGCACCGTAAAGGATCGAGACACCAAGAGACCAGAGCCATTTATTCTCAGCCCCCTGAAGAAAACTAGGTACACTGGTTCCTAGTAGTCTGACAGTCGTCCCTGCATATACATAGTTGCCGCGTATCAACTCGCCAGAAACTTTTTGAACCCTTGATAAAAATTAGACTCGCTCGCAGAGACGTCGTGTTATCGCGTTTGCGTAACAAATGAGAAGCGATCGACGGCCTCGAGCGCAGAGGCGACCGAGAGACAAGAGAACGAGACCACCGTGGTCGCGTTCTTGGTGACAGTCGGCGAGAGAACTTCCGGGATGAAGAAGATGTAAAAATTTGGAGGAAGGAAAACGCTCCCTTTCAATTAATAGAATGGAACAAGGCGGGTACACGCGAAACCTTTCACGACAGCAATACCGGGCTGTCAGTCATTAACACAGTCCGAGGACAAAGAGCCTTGGATGTAGAGGTTAGAGGTGAGGGGGTCGAAGGGGTGTAGCGGGAACGCAGACCGAAATAAATAAGACATACGGCAGGAGTAACAGGACGAGTCCGTAGGTGGAGGAGGAGGGGGCGGGTCCTGTTTTGAACTAGGAAAAGTGAGAATCGTGAAGGAAGATGCGAGCTTAAAAATAAAAGTGAGGGATGTGTACACCACGTATAGATAAATGCGTGGGCTCAAAGGAGTCGGGGTACGATAAAGGAAATAAAGTAAAAGGAAGTCAGGATCGAGAAGAGATGCTCCAGGTTGGCTATGTGGGCACAAGAGGGTGAGATAGTAATGCACGATCGTGCCTCATACCGAGTCTTGGTCATTACCCGCCAAGTCTTCTTCGTCCTGGAAGCCTTAGAGCCTGCCAGACTGGGATTACACCTTAATGCACCAACGTTCAAATCTTTTCCTTCTTTATACCTTGTACTAATAACCGAGTCTCTCCAATTCATAATTTTTTAGAGGATCTATACAGAGAGTCGTTAACATCCTCACCAGTCAGACGATCTGGACTCGTTACGCGTAGTGGAATTTTATCCGGTTCGAGTATTGGTAATACTTCGAGGAAAATAATAATTCGTGAAATTGGCAAGCCTACTATGTAAAATTCAATTTACAGTGTAGATATAGTGCAATTCGAGTGTGATAGCAAGAAACAGCGATACGTATAGAACGTAACTATCATCTGTAAGAATGATTAAATAGAATGTACGAACCAAGTTCTTTTGTTCAAGCCAAAGTATCGCTGGAATTCTTTGACTGAAAGGGAATAGCCAGATTTCTTCTTCCTCGAAGGCGACTGTAAGCAGTCGACGGATACTCAGGTTGATTGCTTTGTAAAATACAATGTGCATTAGGAGTAAGGAGTTGCAGGTGGCACGAAGAGTGAGAGAGAAGAGTAGGAGAATAAGAAGAAAAAATAGAAAGAAAAAAAGTCAGTGGTGTCGAGTGAGATAAAAGATATATATTTATAAGTATAAGGCATGGAGGTATATGTTGACCGGCATTAAAATAAAAGGCTAATGTGTATACGACGGTTTGAAATATCCGTGCATATAATGGCTCGTTGCGTTAGACAGCAGTGACTGGATATACAGATATTCATAGCCACTTGACCCGAATGCGGCCTGCATCCCTGTACAGTACCCACCACCCTCCTCTCGTTTCTCTAATAAAACGTAAAATACGAGGGATCACGTAATTCACTGCGGTTTCTCAAGTACGTCAGATTTTACATGAAGCTTCAGCCTTGTTTTCCGCTAAGCTGTACCTTCCCGCGTATCTAACTCATACACCGAAACGACGTGGAGCACGATCTTGGAGACTTGAGATAGCGACGGAAAGAGGGTTAAGATAAGGAATGAAAAAGGAGAGAGAATAAGGAGGAAACGTATCGAACACCCCTTTATCTCTAGAGCATCTTCGGCCGAGCACACCGTGCGCCTGGCCAACCTCGTTAAACGTTACGAGCTGGCCTATTATTGGATACTGGCTCAGAGTCGAGCAATAAACAAAGCCACGTGGACGATTTTATTTCGACCTGGTTATATCTGCTGTGATTCGTAAAAAAAAAAAAATCAGTCCTACGCGAACATTGATACGGCTTAGAAATCGAAGTGAGTAGTGGTGGGGATGACGGAGAAACGCTGAGGAGGGAGAGGGGAACGGCTGACTAGTAGGGCAGGGGCTAAGACACGGGTGACCCACACCCCTTTGCTGAGTGAAAAATGGAAAATCGATGACTCCATGGATTTTCGGGACTTGCTGTCCTCTCGCTCTTCTCTTCTTTCTTCTCACTCGAACGAAATTCTTCGGGTGCGAAGAAGGGAAAAAGTTTCAAGCAACCGATTCTCTACTACTTCGTACTTCATGCTGAGTCTTTCGACAGTACTTTGATTTAAATATGTCGACTATCTTTGGATTAGTATTTGTAAGTTTAGATATTGGCTTTTTTAATGGACATTCCATTGACGAAATGTTTATGGGATCTGTATGGCGATGGTTATTTTATTTTTTTTTTGTAAAAATACGAAGCGCGAAACACGTGTATCGCGAGTGTTAGAAATTCACGACGAATTACCCAGTGGAGGCTGACATAGGGATGCTGGAAACATGCGCGGATGTTGCGCCTTGGCGAGTGCCGACGAGCCGTCCCGATTGAGAAATTTTTCGAATTCTTAACAGCAAATATCTCGGGGCCGCCGGTGTCAACGTTTCCGTGGAATTCAGACGTCGCGCTTCTCAATTATCAAGAAATTGTGCCTTGCGTGCACGGACTAACCGCTGTTGAATTAAATTTCCACTGTTCAACCAATGCTTAAGATAATTATTGATCCCACTTGCTTCTCTATTGTTCGATCATTTTTTATAAGAAACAATATATGCCGCGAGGTTTAATTTATAAATATATCGATAGAAGTCTCTGAGCTTGCAATCCTATTAGAGCTGCAAGTAATTCGCTCCGTCGAGATATTATGTTATTCAAACGGAACCGATATATATCGAATCGCGTGTATATTGACGCGAGCTGGAGATAGAAGTGCGCACGAGCGACTCAGAATATCAAGACTGTAGGATTACCGAACTTGAGGGAGCACTCGATGGGAGGAGTCTGGTATCAGGAAAATCTGTAATTAAGTTTCATTTTCCCTGTAGCCGCAAACGATTAAGTAAATTCAAAGGAACGCTCCCATTGGCCGCGGGCGATACCCAAGCCCGTGCACTCTGCATCTTTTATTAAATCTCCTTTCCAAGTTATTACGTGTATCGGGAGTATACTTAGGTTCAGCCTCTTAGCCTCTGATCAGCCTTTAAAGGAACCGGCCGATTGGATGGCGCCCTCTTTATGGCCTCCCCTCCCTGACCTTTTAACGTTCACCAAGGACTAATTTGTAAGGAAAACAACGATCGGCCGGGACGCTAAAACTCCCCCTGAGATAGCTCCAATATTCGTAGTCCAATTAATTTCAAAGACACACTATATAGTCGCTTCCCGCTTACTCGGCTTTAGGGCTAGAAGATAAGACGGCCTACCTATACTCCTTCCAAGTCAGAAGTACTTCGCTAAGCGATATATATCCAAGGAAACGTGCCAAATGGAAATTCGGCAAGGCTTCCCTAATATATCACAGAGCTGAGTGTAATTTTACGCTAGGTGTAGACGAAAACAAATATTACAACAGTGAAGGCCAAAATCATTTTCGTTGTATTTATCGGCAGATCATAAATCACTGACATACAAAATAACAAACAACAAGCCACACTATCGATCGATACGAGAAAGTGACGCCGGTGGTCCAGGATGGACCATTAGAGAGTAACCGAAGTAAGCGTAAATACAGTATGGCCTGTGTTAAAGCACTCTGCATTGCTTCTGCCACGGTAAGATAATAGCAAGATAAGTGTTTTCGAGTAAACGCTTCGATCTGCAATACGCCAGGTATTACAGAGTGAGTGGGCGTAGTCACACGCCCCAGCATCATTGCATAGGTCCATTGCGGAATGAGTATCCTTATAACGAGAGTAAATTTGTTTCAGCAATGAAAGATCAAACTAGAAAATGAATGAATAAATAAATAAATGATAAATTGAGTTAAACCATCAGCGCCAGGATAAGCTCTGAAGAATGATTCGGCTGAGGGAATTCATCAAATGTCGGACTTTACTCGCAAAGGGAATTAGAGCGAAAAGTTCCTTGGCGAAACTCTTTCATTACAAGAGTCTGGAAAGGGACCCTCTTTTGCTAGGCGGGGCGAACCAGCACAAGAGCGACCTCGTAATAGGAACGCGTTGTTAAAGGGATGCTCGAATTAATCATAATGCCGTGAAATAACGTTCATCCGTTAAAGTTAAATCAGCATTTACCTACGCAGGTAGGTGCCTAGAGTGAGTAAGGAGGAACATTCGTATCCGCTGATGGAACATTACACAATTGCGAAACGCTTGGCTGTTCAACTTACAATTAGCGTTAGGTCAGCGAGTCTAATCGATAAATGAGGAACGTATAAACTGGACGTACGGGAAGGTAAGATAGTGGGATAAATACCCATATTGCTGGGAATAATGATGAGTAGATAGGCGAAGGATTCAGGAAAGGACCTAGAAGTTGGTTAGGGATGAGCACGAGGCGGGTGGTAGGCGCCGTGAAATGTTCTGAAAAAATGATGGATGGTCCACTTAGTGAAGGGAAAAGGGTAGCTAATAATTCCATGGTCAGCAGATTGGAAACATTTTAGTGACAAACGGTTCGAGAAACCTAAACGTAGGACGCCCACCAAAGAAGTACCTGGATAAGAAGGCAATTAAGTAAAGGGAAGATCCTTTCTTTTCAACACTCATGTTCGTTCTCAAGTTTTAGAACTCAGGATAGAAGTTTCAAATTTTTCCTCCAAAAAATGGCTATAGATCGATACCCGAAGAGGCAGATAAACTTATTTGTAGGTTCTCGAATCTCTCCAAGAGACAATAATTAAGGAATAAGAAAGGTCCTGCCTAGTCATTAGCGTTGTTCGATTAGATATCAGGATGGTCACTACCGATGTCTCCTTCGTGCCGTCTTGGCAAGTTTAAATGATCTGCTCTACAATTTCATTATTTAATAGTGAAATCATACCGTATTAAGGAAATTTTGAGAGTATTCATATTAATTGTTTCAGGTAACTACTGTGCCAGAAGAAGGTGAGGACGGCTTCAAGATGCCAAGAGCATCCGTGGTACATATGACGTCGACGGCCACAAGGCCGCAGCACATGTCCCAGGTAATATATGTATATGTAATTGAGAATCCTTTCAATCGAAAAGATATTAGGAGACGTCCTGAAAGTTGGATCTGCGCATTCGTCCGGAGAAACGCGCTAGTTCTCCAAACAAGCTTCAGCATCGATTCGAGGAGTACATACTGTCTCTCTCTCTCTCTCTGGAGTCTCTCCAGTCTTCAGTCTCTCTGAACGTTCCTGCCATGAAAAGAAACGGAGTACCTGAAATTTTCATTGAACTCCATCTTCGGTGAAGTTTGGCTCGCAGCCATATTGAAATGCAAATGGCAAAGATAGCCCTGGGTTAATTGAGTGGTTCGGCTTAAAATGCATAGCCGCGCACACTCGGTGCACGTACGAATCTTCACTCTCGTTCTCTTTCTCCGCCTACGTATAGTCAGTCTCTACAATATCCATTTCCATAATATGTCACGGATTTTTATAACTTTTTATTCCACCTAATAGTTTCAAGCTAATGGCTTTTGGTTGCCTTCACTGGAGGGCTCATCGCGAATCGCCATCGTATTGTGTGCTTGCTAAACCTAGTATCGCAGTGTGACAGGCTGCAGGAGCTTTTAACATTTCACCCGTTACCGTAAGCTCAGGGATCAAACGAACGTGAATGCACTTTTGACGTTGCCGAGTTACTCGCGCGCACGCGTGACTCTGCAAGCACTGTTGCTATTTTTCAAATTGTTTTTTTTGCACTGGACCCTTTCATCCCGTCGATAATGTCACTGGCATTTTTTAGAGCGCTCGAAGCTTATATAAAATTTTTTAAAAATAATTAGAAACTTTCATTAGCTTTTTTTATACAGTTGACCAATAAAAAGAGTATCTAATCTGTATATAGTATTTACAAAATTAAAGTTTCTCCATTGCTGGACACGTCTACTCTCAAAATGCATAATTGATCCGCAAAGAGGATACAGAATTCACAATCTATCGGTAGTTCTGATTACGCAAATGTTCGTTACGGGTAATTTCGATCCCTGTGACAATTCCTTCGCAACCGATAGGCGGGTAGCTGTCTTCCTGAGGATATCCTTGTGGCTATACTGTTTGGCGATGCTCTTGTCCCATCTCCCTGATGATTCAGCTTCTGTACCTCATCGCTGGGTCTACGTGTTTCTTGAGCTGTTCCCTGTATCCGCGGCAGATTAGCGTCCGGAGATTAATCCAAATGGCAATGCCGGTTATCCTCACTTTCAACGTACTGCACAACGGACAAAGCCTAAGGTATACAAAGCACAAGCAATGAACAGTTTCTTTTCCACATACTTCTGAATCCGAGTAACGATACAGAAATTGAAACACGTACCCATAGTACAAACTTTTCCCACGGTACGGTAGTGCTGGATTTTGATGTTTTCAGAGTGTATATTCATTGTGTCAGTATCCCATGACAGAATTCATTCGAACAATTTAGACATTGTTTTATCTGGAGTGTCGAGTTGCTTTCTTATCCTGAGTATAACATTAAACATGTTAGACGCCTGGAGTCACAGTACTTGGTCCTCGATGAAACTTCCGCTCGTCGAATACGTCAGCACGTAGACGCAAAGGCAAAGTGTGACTTATCAGTCGATGAGATAATAATGTATCCCTTGATTCATGCCGGTTGACGTTTCTGTAATTAATTATTAATGAGTTAGATCCATTAAGAGAATCAAGGAGCCAACGAATACTCAGTATGAGCGACGCCCGCTGACAGAAACAGAGGTGGTCAACTGTTAGTTCCTATTAGCTCTTTTTCGAAGCATCTTCAATACACATACAATATATGATTCTCTGACGAAGAAGGCAAACCGGAAGTCGAGAAACGCGCATTAGCCCGACATTAATGTATAATCGTTTAATCAAGTTCTGAAACGAGATCAGGGCGCGTCGACAGCAACACGTTCTTTTTTAACACTGGCCTCGCCTTTTAGTAGGTACAAGACTCTAGTAAAACAAATAAAGAAACGATCCGTCCTGTAGAAGTAAACGTGACACGCGCGACACGCAATTCAATGGTAAGACGGATAATTTAATGCATATGCAAATGCATATGGGATCGGCTATGCAACTCGAACGCCATATATAACGCTTAAAATTCCTCTGGACAGATACTTAAAGTGTACATACGTTCATAGGTATGTGGATATATATATACGTTTAGTCAGATACATGAGAGTATGATTGCCATACGAGAGAAGTCTCCACCATTCCTGAGTATACCTGTATATGTCATGTATGTACGCATACGAGTCGCACGATGCACTGTACTATATATGCGGTAGTAAAGTGAGGGTGGACTTGCTGTGAAATATCGACGGAATTTATAACAGGTGCAACTGGCAGGACTTTATGGATGGCTTCGTAGTTCGTACCTCTTCGCGATGGCAAAGAGCCGAAGAAAAACGAGTATTCACGAGAAGAAAAGATATATTATATTTTCTAGGTGTTTCTCTGTTAAAATTCATAAGTGATCGTACACGTTATTGAGTGACACGTATCACTGAAGATCAATGTTGAACTGTAAGAGATGAATACAAATAATTTGTCCTCTTAAGAGATATCTAGCAGGGACAGATTTTCCAGTATAATATAAACTGTGAAGTATACTTCGCACTGAGAAACGTAGCCTGATAGCTATATGTATGTACACCTTCAGCGACATACCGACCTTCTGTTTTAGGGCGTACACGCATGTCCATTGTCGTAGTGTACACGGGTAAGAGGTACAAGACACTGTAGTACGTTGATGTAGATAGGTTTGGAGGTAGGTATAAACGTGGACGAGCAGAATGTTTAGTATTCCTCGCAGGAGGTAGGAGCTCGGCTTTCAATTTGCGGGCCGCAATTTGTCCAGAGACACCAGGACAATACAAATTCGCACCAGCAAACCCACCGTCGTGAATCTGCATCCGAGCTACCGGGAGAGAGAGCTTCCTTTCATGGTCTTGCGTTCACCTTCGTAGTACGGCATGCACAGTTAACAGACAGGCATACAGACTGAATGGCGCCGATCTCTTAAATTGAAAGGAAGGAAGCTTTAAAAAAAAAAGATTGACAGATCATGGCCAATGGACCAGATGACAGCAAAGAAAAGTCGAGTCAAGACGAAGGCTCATCTCGAGTGTTCGCTCAGCTACTTCAAGGAGCCATTCCAGTACTTTTTTACTTCTGTTCTCATCGGATGATGCGATACTGATTCGCGGTTCTCTTGTCCTCAGGTCCTGGCAACCCTGGCACTATCCATGGGAACATTGGCGTCTGGCTTAGCCAAGGGTTACACGTCGCCAGCGCTGGACTCTATTCTCGACAGTCAACCTCATCTGTATCACTCAGCGAGCAATGACACTTGGTAAGAACTGATCTGGCAAATAGCATTGAATATTAAGATAAGATGAATCGAACTCGCAGCAGTAGTAGTAGATGCTCACCATGGTCCTCGTTCAATCGGATGACACCACACCCTTGGTAAAATAATTGTAATGGCCAAGGGTGAGTCACAGACAATTCCACTCCAGGCGACTGGGATGCAGAAGTCGAGACTCCGTTAAAACAGTTACTGATCTTGTCACAGGTCAGGATTCTCGGTAACGAAACAGGAAGCTTCTTGGGTAGCGTCCCTCTCTATGCTGGGTGCCTGTTTCGGCGCCATGCTTGGCGACTGGATAATGCGAAGGGGTCGCAGATTGGCACTTCGCGTCTCATCCTTACCCTTGACAGCCGCCTGGATTCTGACGGGTGTTGCTCCCAGTGTAGAGCTCGTCTACACCACGAGCTTCGTAGGTGGTCTGTGCTGCTCCGTCATCATGATGGTCACTCAGGTAGATCCAGCTTCTTGATGGATAGGATGGACGCTAAATACCATTGATTTTATTCTGGACGGCGAGTGAGAGAAAATAATAATTTCATGAAATCACATAGGTATACATCTCGGAAATATCGATGCCAAGTATAAGGGGTTGTTTATCCGCAATGCTCAAAGTCGTCGGCCACGTGGGGGTACTGCTTTCCTACATCGCCGGGACGTATCTGAACTGGAGGCAGAGTGCCCTTCTGGTTGCAGTGGCGCCACTGATGCTCTTCCTTGGAGCACTCTTCATACCGGAAACACCGTCCTATCTAGTACTCAATGGTAAGGATGAGGAAGCTGCGCAGAGTCTTCAATGGCTGCGTGGCTCTCACGTCGACATAAGGCACGAATTACAGGTAATTCACCGAGTTCCAGGTACCACCGATACAAGCCAATTCAGCGACAATCACAAGATCCCATTTTTCATTTCAGGTCATAAAGACGAACATCTTAGCCTCCAGAGCTAGGCGATACGGTTTGACGTTTCGGAACAGCGTGATGACTCCAAGACTCTACAAGCCCATTGCCATAACGTGCGGTCTTATGTTTTTCCAAAGATTTTCAGGAGCCAATGCGTTCAATTACTATGCAGTCATTATATTTCGTCAGACCTTGGGCGGTATCAATCCTCACGGAGCGACAATAGCCCTTGGATTTGTGCAGCTGCTGGCGTCTCTACTGTCAGGTGCTGGTCCAATTCTTTTCTTGATAGTATCATTCAGTTACAATTTCTCCGAATTATTCCCAATAATGGTAACCAACGAATATCGCAGGATTCCTCATAGACATCGTAGGCAGGTTACCACTCCTGATAGCCAGCACAGTGTTCATGTCACTTGCACTGGCAGGTTTCGGAAGCTACGCATACTACAACTCGATGTCGCAAACGCAAAATCTCCCATATCCCGATCCGTCCGTGATTGGTCAACACGATTGGATACCCCTACTCTGCGTGCTGGTATTCACGACGGCCCTGGCGTTGGGCATATCGCCAATTTCGTGGCTATTGATTGGCGAGCTGTTCCCTCTCGAGTACAGAGGACTCGGCTCCAGCATCAGCACAAGTTTCAGCTACTTCTGCGCCTTCTTCGGGATCAAGCTCTTTATGGACTTCCAGCAGGTGAGGATCGTCCTAGTGTTCTGGCGAGAGCACTGCCAAGGCATTCCCAGATCATGTTCGTCCTAAGAGACGCAGGCAGCCCTAATGGTTTTTTTTTTTTTTTCATTTCACAGACTCTAGGTCTTCACGGGGCATTTTGGTTCTACGCTGCCATGGCTGTTTGCGGACTTTGCTTTGTCGTTTGTTGCGTGCCAGAAACCAAAGGGAAACAACTGGACGAGATGAATCCGGACTACGCCCAGGCTCGGTAGTATAAGGCCTCCCTCACTGGAGGGTTATCCAACTTGGAGAAGACTAACAAACCCCTTCCCGGCGGGGCGTATTCGAACGAGCACGATCCTCGTCGTCCTTACGTACCCGGAAATGCTGCAGCTGGCAGCAAAGAAATTTCCAATGGTTCGAGCGTCTTACCAGAGCGTGGCAATCGCAAGCTCGCCGATTACTGTGGCTTCATTGCTGAAAAGACCGGTAGGATCGGCAAGAATATCGGCAACTTCATGCAGTCGAAGGGTCTGCTTCCGGCGCGTAATGAGGAGAGAAGCGACGAGAGAAATACGGCCCTCAACTACAACAATGGATTTACCAGCGATGCTGGACGCAACGATCGATCGATCCACCCGAATAGCACTAGACCCGGTCGACCCGCCGAACGCTTTGATAATGGAAATGAGGCTAGTGAGAATAATGGCTGCAGAAAATATCGCGATCACAGAAAGCATGGAAAACATTTTCATCCTAGAGATACCGTAGCTCCGAGTAACATTGACAATTTGAAACCAGGAGATAGCGCTCTGATCAATTATAACGAGTGTCCTCGCCGCGTTCACCATGAACGTCGTCAGGAGCTGGTACCGTTCTCCAGGAGCACGGATGACCTTGAGAGAAGGGTCTACGCCACTTTACCAAGACGCAACAGGACTCTTGGTTTCGAAGACTACGCTTATTCGGACGATCGTTATCGGGGATCGAGGTGTCCCAAGAGTCTTCAGGATCTCACGGATATCGAGATAGAGAGGATCATCGCCAGGAGCGCCGGCCATCCGAACGTGGATTTTTCCCTGGCTAAATACTCGGCTGCCAAGAGCTACAGGAGGCACGCGGAAGAGGAGAATTACATGAAACTTTATAAAAGCTTATCGAGGCTCGACAGGAGTTTACCCAGAGGAAAGTACGCACCCGGGAGAGTGCATTATGAGAGAGAGTACAGGATATATGGAAAGGACACGGTCGCCTTGATATATTACAAGACATGCTACTTGTGATGGCCAGGATGAAACGAGTATCGAGACACACTCAAGAATCGAAAAATTCTTTAGGTTTTTTTTTTTTTCATACTACGCCATATTCTAAAATGTCTTCTTCGTTGCGTTCGATGAATCCTCGAATCATAGAGAATCTTTGGCGTTTACTCGGATCTCAAACGTTTTCGAGTAGACGCAGTTGTAATGTTGAGTATTTACAAAAAAAAAAGAAAACTTTTCTTTTTTGCATCATTTTCCAAGCTCAATGACACGGTCTAAGTACTAGGATACTAATTGCGTTTTCGATGCGGCAAGTATAAGAGTCTCTGAGCCCGGAATGAAATTTTTTAAATTTTCATCAACATTAAAAGGCCAGAACTTCCATACATCGTGCCTTCCTCAAAACACGACAATACTATACGTTTAATGATTAACACGTTAAGGAGATACTATATGAGTAAGCGAACGTCAGGAGGATCTTTAGTATATAGGTTAAAAATATTATTATTATTAGCGTAGCGTCGTCTACTACTCGTTAGTAGCAGATTTCTACTTAAAATTATTGCGACAGGGTCATTGTGAGTGCCGATCGATCTTACCGTTATTGCCAATGATAACGATTGAAATTCGAAGCGAATCCTTTCAAAGTACCACTAAAAATTTTTTCAGGCACTTTTATCGTGTCAAAAGAAATTCAATGCACGGACCTATTGACCTAATTAGGTCGTATTCGATTTCGTAATCGGCTTCTATTTCATTAATGTTCCTTTGGGTACGAAAAGTTTTATGAATTTTCATTGTTAACGATAGCAAAGATAAATCGCTCGTTCGAAACGGATCTGCACTAGTAGTGTGAGCCGCTTCCGGATTGAACGTTACTTAAACAAACAAGAAAAAAAATACATTTGCAACTTCGTCGTGGCGTGACGCTAAAAAAAATTAGGAGGAAAAAAAGTAATATTAATTGATTTGAAATTGGCGAGACAAGGCTTCCAAAAAAACTGCCCCGACCCGAAAAAGGCGAATGACTTAAATGGAAAAAAAATTATATAAGAAACAACCACGACAATATCAATTGCATAGATATATAAATCTATATACATAAAAATATTATATATACACATATACTATACATATATTATATTTCATATCAGATAGATATTTAAATGTATATTGCCTATTGTACATTGTACGTTTAGAACAGAGAAGAAAGAACGACAATATTAACCATTGCCAAATTAATGTGAGGGCTTTGGAGAGTGTATATCCAAACTTATGAAAACCTCTATATAAGTAATGGGACAGTTATAAAATTCAAGCGACACTAACGATATTCATGAGGAACAAATTCCAATTATAATTTTCCCCTATACTTCTCTTTCATCTCTCTAATTTTAAGTATAATCACGTGCGATTCGAAAACGCCGTAAAATCTTCGATTCCTAGACAGTCCCGCATGCCGGCCGCATATCTAGATTCGCGGTAGAACATTTTCTATTTTTATATAGTCTGTAGAGGAATTGTCCGCGAACTTAGTAACGTAAGAACGTGGATTCGCGATGATGATGCAAAAAATTTTTTGTCAATTTTTCAAATCCATCACACCAATAGATTTTTCATTATCGCGAATCAACGATCTGCACCGTAATGAAAAAAATTCTATCCATACGTATATACTATATATATATATATCTTTTAAAAACCCGTGAGTCATATCCCTGCCATATCCGACTTTCTTAATAAGACAAAGAACGTCACCATGTAGATATCTTAAAAAGCGTGTATGTACTTAAGCAAAGCAAAGAGGGCAAAAAACTTTTCTTTATACAAAAATAAGATGACAAAGCGAACGTACCTCACGACGGATGGATATTTGGAAAGATTAAAAAAAAACAAGAAAAAAATTATAATTCCACATCGAGTAACCAATACGTAAAATTCAACTCCAGCAGTAGGTATTCATCGATAGCTAAGAGTAAAACTCGGCATTCCTTCTGCGAATATCGAATTCCTATTGTTCGAAGGGTGGAACTTGTAATCTGAACTCAATCCGTGGGAACGACGCTACTTCTGGATACCGTCCGAAAGAAGCTACCTAGGCATATAGAATAATATGTGCAATGATCTTTCATGGGATTGGATACGATCGTGAGTTAATGGGGTAAGAAATGACGACGGACTATCGGAACGATAGTTTTGACGATCGCGAAGTGAATTCATTGGATACTTCATTGATCGTATCCAGTTTAATGAGGAGATAAGAGATTAATTGACCATTCGCACGATAACTCACGATTCTAAATACTTCAAGTAAGCACGTATCGTCGTACGTGCGCACGTGTGTACATACGTTCGAGTTATCGACGAGTCGAAGACTTTGTTTTCTTTCTGACTGGATGAGTTATATTGAAAATAAAAAAAATCTGCGCTGTGCACTTCTGCGAATTGAGGGTTTCTATAAAACGTAAGGATATTAAAGTGCGAGAATCGATAATTCATTAATATTGGAAACGTATATACGTATACTTAATATAAATACAAAGATGCGAGAATGTAGAACTTTTTAATATAGCGCGTGTGTGTGTGTACATATATATATAGTTAAATACGAAAGAAAGTCGCTTCTAGAAGTACTGAACGCCGAATAATTTCGCGATTATTTAAAATCTTTTCTTTTTTCAAGAGAAAAAAATTTTACGAATGTAAATTTCCCGACTGAAAATATCGTTCAATTAATTAACTCGTTACGAGTCTGATCGCTAATTCTTTTCTCCGGATAGAACTTATAATGACTTTACGTTAATTATTATTCAATTCCGTCAATACTTCTGGCACTATATATATAGATACGACAATAAAATATATCTAAATAAAATCAAGTACTGGCCATTGTACTGGTGATTATGTTGGATTGCCATTGTATGGGTACGCACGTAGATACGAGTGACAAATTTCAAATTGTATTTTCCCAAGAGACAAAGTAACCAGTGACACCAGAATTAGGAACCTTTGTAAAAACGCTAGCGCCTTAGCTTTGCTTGTTAGATTTAATATTTTTGTAATGACGCGTAGTCGTAGCTTGTTTGTAACCGCCTGTACGATATCTTCGGTACACACTGTGGTATGAAGTAACGATTACAAAAATTGTATTGAATATCGTTAACCGAGAGTATTCGAGATTAAAGAATTAACAGTATACCATATACTTTTTGGAAAAAGAAAAAAAATCGCATTATTAAGATCTGCTGTCTGAAAGAGAAAAGCCTCTCTAACAATGATAATAATACCGAAACAACAGCGCCTTTCAAAGAATTTTTTTTTTTATTTACAAAGAAAAACAAAAAACTGGCTGCTCATAAACTGTTCGAAAAAATTCTATATAATTTTAAAAAACCGTTCGAAGTGTTCGTGTAGACTGGATCAAATGAATTATAATATGTATGTACGAAAACAGAAGACCAGGAGGAACAAGAATATGTAGCACAAAAAAAAAATATGGTGAAAAAGGGGAAAGGAGATGAAGAAATATATATATAGTCCGGCCATTTGGCGCAGAGCTGTGAGATTACGTACGGAGAGAATATGTGTACCTCCTGCGAACGCGCTAGACATGTGTTTGTCTTATCGTGTATGTAATTAAAACTCCCAATTACATAATGAGTATCTATGCGTTTGTACCTACCTAACGAATAATATAAGTAGTACGTATTACTTGTAAAATCGCTGCGAGGCTGTTTCGTGGAACGAAAAAGTTGCGTCTTTGTATAGATATATACATATATACACTATATATATATAGATATATGTATAGAGATTTATATAGCTCATACGCACCAGTTGCATTAGGCACTTGTCACACGATAATTCTAGAAAAATATCATTTAAAAAAAAAAGACTATAGCCTGGAATGGGAAACGTTGATTGTTAAAAGAAGAGCTGGGTTCTTACGATTTTTGAATTTGCTGTATATATTGCCAGCGCAAGAGAAACGGACTTAAGAGATCATACCTGCGTAAGAAAAAGACATATATAGTCTGTTTTCACATTTGCAGCAGACATAAGAAATGCTAAAATTCTAAAGGTTAAAACCTTTGATAAGTGTTCGGAATGTCAACTGTGTTTGGGGATGTGCGAAATTCGCTGTTTTTATGAATTCGATACTGAACATTGACTGAAAATGCCATGTGACATTTAAACGAACAAACCTTATGGCAATGCAGTCAAAATGGACTGATCCATTTGAACTAGAAAACCCTGTATTGTATATGCATCCATGCTTGACAAATAGAAAGAGATAAACATTCGGCAGAAAATATTTACTGAATTCCTTATACTCCACTCAAATCCATAGGCAATTCATTATACAGAAACGGCTGTACACTAAGTAATAGCTACTATTTCTTACAATTAGTTTTTCAATAGTCGTACGCTGTTACATGCTTATGATTCATTTCAACAGGGTATTGCCATCTTACCAAGATGTCCCGAACTACAGGAAGTCGCGCGATGGTAACTATTCGTCTTGATCGCTCGTACGGTTAATTCCCGATGATTATTAAGCATCAAGGAATCTACTTTGATCATATTTTGAAAATCAAGAAAATTCACTCACCGAGCTGAGGCACGGACATGTAGGTTTCACAATCTACCAAGAACTGCCCGGTCTGTACGGCGCCTAGGGCGACGATTCTCTTCGTAAGGAATTCGATAGTCTGCGGGCCGGTTCTGTTTTCCGTCATGGGAAACTGTTGCAGCCTGAAACATGGTGATACGGGTCATCAATGTTGCAGGATCAGTTTAAAAAACAAATTGAATTACATCTGCTACAATTTTAAAAAGGTATAATATCTTAAAGGGGCTTCTTCTGACATGTGCGGTCTAGAAGACATAACCTATAATTCAACGAAGTGCGCCAACCTCATACAATACATTGTATCTTCTTGTCATTTTATTATGTATTTTAATATTGATTTATGTGCCATGTATTTATGGTATAAAAAACTTACACAGTCACTCCCATTTTTAATTACGAGCACTAAACCATACGCGTTCAACTTGAAAACACTGAATGACAACTGTATACTTGTTTATATCGCAACTTGCTGAAACTGCTAAAATGGCGCTGGTTCTTATTTCTTCTGTTTCATAATTCACCGGTAGATGGCGCATCATCATAAATAACGTTGATTTTGAAACATAGGTATCAAATAGACATGAATAAACAGTTAACTGATGATTTAATTGCTTTCACTCTGACTGTTATATCGGACAATACTATAGACTGACATCAAGAAATTAGACTTACGTACACATTCATTGTAGCGCGACTCCGACATATCGACGAGTCATTGACTGTTATAACAACGAAAGATAAATTATATATGAAAATATCTCCTCTATATGAATGACAGAATCGTCGAACTTGTGTCGAAATTATACTGACAGTATCCTTCATTCGGATACTATCTGATAAGTGCTGTTCTTTACGATAAACTTTACAACTTGTAGTATGGCTATCAATGACTTCACCCAGGGTGAACTACCCTCTAAGGGTAGGACTAAGGAGCAAGTTAAGAAATAAAAAGAGAAATAAATCAGAAAATAAAGAAATATGTAAGCAGAAAAGTAAGAATTAGTAGTTGAGAATCGAAGAAGAAGTAAATATAGGAAAAAAGAAAGACATGTATAAAACAGGAACTTTGACGAGATCAGTTAAGTGACCGGCTCGTGGAATAATGAACGCTTTGAACTCGAGTTGCGGAGTTTGTCGTGTTAAATTACTGCTGCGACAATCCTGTGGGCTCGAGTAGAATTCCTGAAGTACGTTCAAAAACCTCTCTAGAGTCGACTCTAGTATCATTCTATCTTTTTTATAATTATAATGCTAATAAAAAGAGACGCAATGTGTCCGAACTATCTTGAATAAAATTTTTGAATGCACTCTTGAGAGTATCCAGAATTCATGTTTAAATGAATAGAATGAAGCTGTGTTGTTGTTATTTAGAATAACATTTAACTCAGTCGTACTATTTCGATATACTTTCGTGACCTCCAATTGCACTTTCTACTACATCGCTCAAATTTATTCAGAGATCTCATCTTTCCAATATCTTTGAGATCTGTGAATACGAGATTCCAATTGCAAAGGACAGACTTAAAACACTTTTAGAATTTCTGTCATAACGTGCAGGGCGGAACAGCAGTCACACGATGATTAAAATCCCTAGACTCATTCGCATAGGTTCTATTCTATTGCATGGCTGCCATCACGATGACACTTGAAAAAAAAAACTTGTCTCATATCCATCATGAAGGACATATATTTAGTCCCACTTAGCTTTTTCATGCAAATTTATACATAGGAAGGCGAGCGAGTGTATCGGGTCATCGAGTATATTTCAATTAAGCTGTTCCTTATGTCAAACACGTGAGTTTTTTTTAGACTGCAAACCTTATCTTCTAATAATTTATGGGCTATTGTAAATATCTGTTGAAAGCTGTTATTATAATGCTGGTATTTCACAGTATGATATTCAGAGGAAGCAAAGGAGTTTGTGCTGTCGTACAGCGGGTCTCGTGTGCTTTTAAAAGAAATTACGCCAAAATGCAAGTCGCTCCGTTACAAAAAGCACTTCTTCAAGAACTGTGTATTCTTGTTGACGAACAGGACAAACCAGTTGGAGAAGCTACGAAAGAATATAGCCACACAGTTGCGCAAGATGGTAGCATACCTCTTCATAGAGCATTCAGTGTTTTCCTTTTTAACAATAATGGTGACCTACTAATTCAGAAACGTTCTCCAACAAAGGTAAGTTAAGAAATATATAATTCCTTTCTGTGCATTGCAATCCCTAGTTATTCACTCTTCATTACAGATTACATTCCCTGAAACATATACCAATACATGTTGCAGTCATCCTTCTGCAAAAATTCCTGGTGAAGCCGAAGAAGATAATGCTTTGGGTATTAAAAGAGCTGCACGTCGGCGGCTTGCTTATGAACTGGGAATCCCTGTAAGTGAAGTTCAGCTGACAGATTTCAATTATTTAACAAGGATCCACTATTATGCTTCATCTGATGGATATTGGGGTGAACATGAAATAGATTACATTCTGTTTCTACAGAAAGATAAAGTATCCCTAGATCCTAATCCAGATGAAGTCAGTGAAATACGTTGGGTGCCGAGAGATCAGATTGAAAAATTTGTAGAAGGAATTGATGTACCCCTAACACCATGGTTCAAACTAATCTTAAATAATAAATTATTATATTGGTGGGACAACTTGAAAGGTTTAGACAAGTTGCAAGACCATTCAACTATTCACCGTTTTTAACTTTTATTTAGGACGCGAACACGAATTGTAATTATATAATTAATTCAAATGCATTTATATTTTATATTATAAATGTTGGGTTCTGGAATTATTAAATATATATTTTCATGTATAACAAGACAACTAATTTAACTATTACTTGATTATAATTTCAATTTTTCAATCTTTCCCTCTCTTTTTTTGCTTTTATCATTGTTTTACCCTCAAAGTAAAGTAAGAAGGAATATCGGTCTCCATAAGTCAATACCCAGTATGATGCTAAATTTATCAATTAACAAAAATGAAATTGAGTTACAATCTATGGGTGGAGTTACAAAATGCATTTAGCAGATGGGAATTAAAATATATATATCATAGAATGACAAACTACATAAATATTCCAAAATTAAGTTCACCATTTCCATCCACAGATATGGTTATCATTGTTTTAAGTAGCTCTTATCATCTTGCTTTCGTTTCTCTAATAACTTTATCCTTGAGGTAAAATATTACGTAAACAGATCGCTTTCAATAAATCATTCGTGAAAATTATATTCTATTTAATGGATAACTTTTTTATAGTTAGTTCAAATTACTGGGTAGGTTTTCAAGTCACTTCTTGCACTACATCATAGGGATTTTGTACGAAACACAGTGGTAAGTCTGTAACCGGCATTTGACGTGTCCGACTGCTTGGCCAGAACGATTGTTGGTCTGCTTGATTGCTACGTGTCGAGTAAGAACGAGATTGTGCATGTATGGAGAACTTCTCGTGAGAAATTACGTAAATCATTGTGTTACCGGGCGACAGGACAAGAAACAATGATACCGAATAAAGCATCTGCTCCTTATACGAAGAAAGTTTTATTCCCGGACAAGAAACCACCGTCTAAGCAAATGAAGTCTTCGACGCTAACGAATGCCGCTGGGCTCAGCTCCCTTATTACTTTCACGATTTTACTTCTTGCTTGGATCTCAGGATTTGCTTCTCGGCTGTTTGCCGTTATCCGATTTGAGAGCATTATCCATGAGTTCGATCCTTGGTATGTGATGTTACTCCATTTTATAATTTAATTTGGAGTGTAATTCGCTCTGATCATTATTGAATTATAGTCTTTATTCTTATACAATTATGAATTTATACCTTACTAAACAGTAGGACGATAATTTTGTGTTTATGAAAATAATTTTTAATATTTTTCTAAATAACTCGGAATGGTAGTTTTAATAAATTTGTTTTTCAATACAGGTTTAACTATCGAGCTACAGCATACATGGTCCAACATGGGTTCTATAATTTTTTGAATTGGTTTGACGAGAGAGCATGGTATCCATTGGGTCGTATTGTTGGTGGAACAGTTTATCCTGGTCTCATGATAACATCAGGAACAATTCATTACATTCTTCACTCACTTAATATTCCAATACACATCAGAGACATTTGTGTATTCTTAGCTCCTATTTTTAGTGGTCTTACAGCCATTTCAACCTATTTATTAACAAAGGAGCTCTGGAGCGCAGGTGCTGGGTTATTTGCTGCTTGTTTCATTGCAATAGTCCCTGGCTATATTTCACGCTCAGTAGCTGGTAGTTATGATAATGAGGGTATTGCAATTTTCGCCCTCCAATTTACCTATTATTTGTGGGTCAAATCAGTGAAAACTGGCTCTATATTTTGGGCATCAATGACCGCATTATCCTACTTTTATATGGTGTCTGCTTGGGGTGGTTATGTTTTCATCATCAACTTGATTCCATTCCACGTATTCGCGTTGCTGGTCATGAACAGGTACAGCAATCGACTCTTTACAAGTTATACAACATTCTACATTTTGGGATTGTTATTGAGTATGCAAATACCATTTGTTGGTTTTCAACCAATACGAACATCTGAACACATGGCTGCTGGAGGTGTTTTTGGATTACTGATTTTTGTGGCAGCTCTCAGGTACTTAAAGGCATATATACTATACCCTGCAGATCAGATTACTAGCTGTTTGTTGTCATTAATTTTTAAGATAAATATTAATAAAGATGCAGCAAAACTATTTCTGGTATTCCCAATGTGGTATTCAAAGTTGTTAAATAAATTTCATTTGCTCTCTAATCTTCTGACCGCAGTCTTAATTTTTTTATTCTATAAATTTGTTGTTTCTTATAAAAATATACAAGATGTCTTAGCAATTTTTGAAGAATTTTTTCTAACATATTCTTATATTTTCAGGTATCTCAGAACAGTACTTACGAAATCAGAAATGAAGTACTTCGGTGGCGTGGTCGCCGTAACTGCAGCAATTCTCTTGTTAATTTTAATTGCGTTGACGTATACCGGAGTTGTCGCTCCTTGGAGCGGACGTTTCTATTCACTGTGGGATACCGGATATGCGAAAATTCATATTCCCATTATTGCCTCGGTGTCCGAACATCAACCTACCACATGGTTTAGTTTTTTCTTTGATCTACAAATACTGGTAACCACATTCCCTGTTGGATTATGGTATTGCATCAAACATATCAACGACGAGCGCGTTTTTGGTGAATATCTATGACACAATGCATTGTATGATCTTACTTTATTTAATATGTTCAAGACAAAATCTAATTGCTTTTTAGTTGTTCTATACGCTATAAGTGCGGTATACTTTGCTGGAGTGATGGTACGTCTCATGTTGACCCTTACACCTGTCGTATGTATGTTGGCCGGAGTTGCCTTCAGTGGACTCTTGGAATTGTACCTGAAAGAGGAAGATAGAGAAAATGGTGATCGCGAGGGTGGTGATGGTAGTGAGGAGGAAAGTGAGGAAGAACGCGAAAGAAGTCCCGGAAGGGCACTCTACGATAAAGCCGGAAAATTAAGACGCATGAAACACGAAAGACCTAAGGGCAGTGGAGATGGATTAGGCGCTAATTTACGGAATGGTGTTGTTATTGGTATACTTATGCTGCTGATGATGTTCACCGTTCATTGTACTTGGGTCACGAGCAACGCATATTCTAGTCCTTCTATCGTTCTCGCATCCTACAGCAATGATGGTGGTAAATCCATTCTGGATGATTTTCGAGAAGCTTATTACTGGCTTGCTCAAAATACGCCTAATGATGCCCGAGTCATGAGTTGGTGGGATTATGGGTACCAGATTGCAGGAATGGCTAATAGGTAAGATAAATACTTCGATCACTACGTTAAAAACTACGTAAGCAATGTTGAAATATATTTATTATTTAAACAGAACAACTCTGGTGGATAATAATACATGGAACAATTCGCATATTGCATTAGTCGGTAAAGCAATGAGCTCGAATGAAAGTGCTGCATATGAGATCATGACCTCTTTGGATGTAGATTACGTTCTAGTGATATTTGGAGGAATGATCGGCTATTCCGGGGACGATGTTAATAAGTTCTTGTGGATGGTGAGAATTGCAGAAGGCGAACATCCCCATGATATTCGTGAGAGCGATTACTTCACAGAAAGGGGAGAATTCCGTGTCGATTCTGAAGGTTCGCCAACTCTTCTTAACTCCTTAATGTACAAGTTGAGTTACTATCGTTTTGGAGAGGTGAAAATAGATTTTCGATCACCATCTGGTTACGATCGTACTCGCAATGCCGAAATTGGAAATAAGAATTTCCAGCTGACATACTTGGAGGAGGCTTACACTACTGAGCATTGGCTCGTTAGGATTTACAGGTGATTCTTATTTTCCTTCGATAGTCATAAGCTTTTCGAGAATACGATTATCTTGTTTCACAAGACATTATAGAGAGTATTTCTATTTTTATGTAGGGTTAAAAAACCAGACGAATTTAACCGCCCAAGGATCCCAATCTCCGAGCGTACTATCACTCGCCGTACAAACTCATACATTAGTAAAAAGGTGAGTGTTTTGTTATAAGAGTTTCAATGAAGAGACACTATAAAATGTCTCTCGTATCGTTTGCCCTTTCTCGAAAGAGTGCAATAATAGATCTGGAAACGTAGTTGAAGTTATGGGGGGTGGGACATTGATGTTTCAGACGGCGAGACGCAAGAAAGGTTTCATTAAAGGTCGACCGACTGTTGTAAAGGGACAGAAGCCCCAGCAGAGAATAAGTGCGTAACGTAAATATTTACGATCAAATTCTCATACAACATTCAATCATGACGTTTTTAATAAAAAAGAAAATTGAGAAATCACCGTCCTTCGGGTCTACCATACATTACAAATCAGGATAAGATATAATACCATTGAACACATTGACTTGATTCGAAGAGTGGAGCAGAAGGAATAGCATTGAAAATTGAATGATGTTTTCGAAGACTGTATCATCGGAACTACTTTCACTACTTACTACAGAACATGATTTGCAATTGTAAGGTATTGTAAGATACATGATGTAATTGTGTCATACGTAATATATATCGAAGATTTATATGTTATTTCCAATGTAGTATCGTGCCCGTAAGTACGACAGAGGCAATATCTATTTTCGATACAACGGTCATGTATGACTACTGGTCTGTTGATTTATCAGAAATGTCATACAGTAAAATCATATAACATTATTTTGTTTCGTTCGTTTTTGTAAAGAACTCTAGGAACGAGTCAGTGTGTCTCCCAGCAAGCTTTAAAGCTTTAAAAAAATTTGCTTGCTGTTATTAAAAATCTAAACCACTAAATGGCTATTATAATATTTGGGTAGTACAGCGTTTTTTGATCATTTATTTTCAAATTCTTGAACAAGAGAAGCAAGAGCTAATTTCTTACTAACATAAACATTTTTTTTTCATAATAAACTCATTAAATATTGTGTCACAATCGTGAAGGAAAACAAATGTCAAACAATGTAAAACAGTAAAAATGGTCTAACACTTACCAATGTTTAATCATTGAGCTGAAAGGGCTTGTATGTGTGTCCTGTGTACACAATTTGTTGTATAGCATCTTGTTAAAAGATAAATATTTGCAATAACATACCTTTGTTGTTAAAAAATTTGGTATTCAATTTGTCTATTTCGATATGTGGTGTCTATGAGTAGAAATTTTGATAATGATTTCATACTATCGATCTAATATGATATATGTGTATACATATAATCATGAGTATATTGAGTTAGTATTAAATGATTAAATAGAAGACAAGTGTCATGTCAAAATTAATTACTTCTAGTGCACCACTCCTTGAACAAAACTATACCATGTATCCTCCTTCAAATAATTAATATACACCCATGTGTTAATGTTTCTGTTTGTAATGAGGAAAAAGAAGGTACGATAACAATTATGAAAAATAATGCGACAGACTGGTAAATTGAATACAGAATAATTTGCCGCTTCGACAACGAATATCATTTCGTAATAAGGTTTACTTTTTGTTTAGATTATTACTTCAATTTCTATTTCGTATGCTCCTGTGATTTTCAAAAGTATAATTATATTTTTATTGCTTGGTGAGACCATTTCAATAAAAATGTTTTATAGAATTCAATAAAATATTAAGGAAAAATATCTTCTGTGATGACCATTTTGCTCTTATTATCAATTTACCACACTTCCTGATACAAACAGAGATGACTGTAATTATAAACGGTGAGTATGTCTGCCTAATGGCTATTTAAAACATATATGGCAAAAGTATGATGTGCAGCATATTTACTATAAGCAATGCAAAGATAACTCTTTTTTTTATTATATACATTGTTGATCTCAGGTACTTATTATAACACTTGTCATCTGTTATGTCTTGTCATTGGAATCAGGTGCTCACTGTAATCAGTGTAGTGGGATTTTAAAAAACATTTAAAAAACCGCAATAACTTCTATTTCTATTCCGTTTGAACAATATCATGATTTCACAAAATATTAGTATTAAAAATTGTATACGTGACTACTAGTCTGAACATTCATTAACATCAATTAAAGAATCTAGTATTTTCGTACTATAGTACTTATCTGAAGATTAATAATCTCATTTTGGTAATATGAAAATCCTCACATTTATAGGTATCGCTATGCTAATGAATATAATTATTCAATTTTGAACTTTTTCCTAACTTCAAACTTTATCATTAATACTACTATTAAAATGTTTTAATTAATGATGATTAACGAGGATGATTAGAAGATTAACAAACATTGCGTAAAAGCTAATTGTGAACATCAATTATAAAAGAATGGAAAAATATTTAAAGGGTATATTGGTAATGTAAATATTAAGATGTTATAAAATGTTCGTAATAATCAAGTGGAATAAGCGCTCCGCCGAAGTGCGCGGATAAGTCGAGTACGTCGTTTTCGAAAAAATTACCTTATAAAAGCTCTCCAATGTTTTATTGAAGTATTTAAAAGCCTTCTAGGGATATATGCAATTTTTTTGAAGATCTTTGTGTTCTGAAAGTGATAATGTATAAAAAGGATAGTTACAATTACGGCTTAAAAGCGCCTTCGTAAATAAATTAGGTTAGGTTAACATTGTGACGCTGAAAATTCCCATTCGCATTTGTACGCGAACGGATGCCCAAAGTGAAATTTATTTTCCAGTGTAATGCTGTGAATGCGAAGCCCATCGAGATACATGTGAAAAGAGCTTTTATGCGGATTCTGCCGCAACATCATTGCGAATTCAGGGATTTTTCGCGTCTCGGACGGTTCGTCTGGTCAGCAGCCGCCATTTTGCTGCCTTCACAACTGACATGTCTTTCTAATGTTATTATCGATGAGTGGTGAAGTTTATGCGTGGCTTTACAATTGCTTTGGGGAATATTTTCTTAGTGGAGGTCAGGTGTGTTTGCGAAACAACTAATTTTTATAAACTTGGCAGGATCATCTTCGATCTATTCCAACCTCGGCCGGATGTTGAGCTGATAAATGCAGCTCTGTGAGTTTTCTTGTTATACTGAATCCACCCTTGTTATGGGGTTGAAATTTGATCAACAATTAGCGTGACAAGCGTTTCGTCTATTGTGGATTTAAGCTCAATCAACGCACAGCTACGCTACTCAGTGTTATATTGTCAATAAGCGAAGTGAACATAACCAAACAGTGTGACCTGCCCCAATATAAAGTGTTGGTGTCAAAGTTCAGGAGTTAGGGCTTTGCAGATGATGGCCTTGCCCTATCACAGATTCGCAGAGCTCACTCAAGCATCATTTACAACTGTGGTACTCAATGCACGGAAGTAGTGCTGTCAAAGATGTATAGGACATGTTTGGTGTGAACAGCGATGCTAGGCAAGGATTATTTTTACCCTACTCTAGCCATGGACTAAGTTTACGCCTGTTGCTCAGACCAGTTTTAATATTTTGCATTTTTCATAATTTGATATATTACGATGCTGTGAAACTTCACTTTTCATATAAAAAGTAGTATAACTTGTTGCATTGTTTGTGTCGAGATGAACACATTGTTATGGAGCAATAGCACTTATAATATAAAATATAGAAGTCTAATTACAGCATAATTTTAAAGAACATGAATTAAATGTTTATGTTAATAATTTTTACATAAAGTAAGGAGAGATTAATTTAACTTCTTTCACTTGTGATTATATCTCTTTCAAATAAGCTCTTTGTGTAACTTTTAAAATATACCTTTTTATGATAAATGCGTTTTCTTTTGGTATTGCTATAAATATTAAAAATATTTTATTACTCTTCTGTTAAAGATTCATCCTCTTGAGTGAATCGTGTTGATGGACAACCTTTTTTACATACCATACGTGTTTCCAATGGAACTGCATAATATGCAACAGTAACTACTTTCTAAATAGGTATTTTTTACTTTGAAAACAAAATTGAATTTAGTCCCGTTTAAATTGTTATCCTGATTTTCATTTTGTATGTGAAGATGAAACACTTTGAAAAATAGCTCATGAATCTTATACTATGAAAAATCTTTATATGTTTTCTTCAGTATTATTTTTGTAATTTGAATGCATAAACGGGCCTCGGCATATGGCGTGAACTAATTCGTACCTAGATAGGAGGAAGGTTGATTTGGAGAGTTTGAGAATGCAGGTGGAACGGGAAAGGACAGAGGCAGCAATCGGTGAAGGTCCCTGTTCGCGAGAACTCAAACATGGACAATAAATTGAAATTTTCGGACCGGCTGAAGGCTCTGCTGAAAACTGAGGCTCGACAAGACGTCGATCCGTACATTTTCAGCGAACCGGAACCATTTGCTGCGGCTACTGGAAGAAACACGAAGTTGACGCCTTCGAAAAATCCTAGGGTGATCCTGAATAGTAAGAACAACAAAGTAAAAGGAAAATGTATAAAACAAAGCATAAAAATGGAATCCGTTGGGGATACGGGTTTCGGAGGAGCGTCGGACAGAAACTCGGAATTGGATGAGGAAGGCGGTAGCGCAAGAAGTGTGGAACTCCGGTACCCTAACACCGTTCGTCGAAAACCTCGTCATCTGGAGAATCTGCAAAGATTAAAATCAAGGCGACAGAGTCGAGATCACACCCTGTTATACTACCCTCGGGCGGGCGATGAGATTTTGGACAGCGATTCGAGTGGTGACGAGATGACCGTATATCAGCGTCACTGGTTCTCCGGCGAAACGCCAATGGCTCTAAATCGCTCAGCACGACTCTCGCAGTTGCGTTCCCAGCTGCGTCGACGATTGATCCAGTTGCACAAGAGCGGACCAGAGTCTGAAGCCCTACTGCGTGAGAGAACGCGTTGTTTATTAGAAGCTGCTTGCCGAGATCCCGAGTCCACGGCTAAAGCCCTGCACGATTCGCCAGGAACAAGTAAAATTATAAATGGACCTTTACTAGTAGGAGGACCGTGCGGAGCGGATGGCTGTCGTCAGACATCCTTACCTTGCACGCGTCATTGTTCCCGGCACATAATGCTGAATGGGGATCAGCTTTTGTTTGAACATTGCACTGCCAAGTTTAGTGACAACACTCAGTGTTGTGTTCCCGTATTCGATGTTGCGCATGAACTACCTCTATGCCCGGAACATGCTAGGAAAAGAGATAATTATCATCGCAAGGCCCAAGAATCGAAACCAAAGAAGGCTCGTAAGAAGCCGGCATCTCCTACGATCCCGAGGCCTAAGCCTAAGTCCAGACCCAAAAAACGGAAGCGACCACCTTCTACTAAACTGGAGCCCAAGAGTTTAACAATACCTAACGAAGAGAATCGTTATGTGAACCAGATCACCACGGGCGAAAATCATACCAAGACATTGAATAATTTGAATGTACCACAAGGAAGCTCAAATTCGTCGAATTTGAATCTTGGATTAGGATTGGGCTCTCTTGGCCTTGGCACAGGACTCAAGGTTGAACTGGGAGACCATGAGGTGTTCGCATCCCTGGATCCAGCGGAGCACGACTTTGGCAATGTGCTCAACAACTTACCTGCTGATGCTTTTAACGATTTGTTTATTGGTAATTATCTGATAATATTTAATTACAATAAGGACTCGAATGTATTTATACATCAAATGAATATACTATATGAGACAATGTGTCTTGTTGTCTATTATAGAAAGCAGGAATGGAGAATATGAGCCATCGAGAGAGGAAGAGGAGGAGCTGGAACGGGCGCTAGAGGCAGTTGACAAAGATGTTCGTAATCTGGAGCGAATGGGCCAGACTCACGGGCTCCTGGAGCCGGCTTTGCTTGCTCAGCTCATGTCGGATATCGCTTCGTAGCCCCCTCCGCCCTGATAATCCAGTCTGGAAATGATTCGGTTCGCGCGTGTTCCTTATGACGTAGAGAAAAAAAATACTGTTCGTGTCTGTGCTGGTAAACGTAACATTGTATTACTAACTGTCGTATAGTTAACGCGAATTTAAAGTAATGACAGGGATGGGTGCATGGATTGTATGGGAGGGCATGTAGCATCCTTGTTGGTATACTACAGATAATGCTAAATGGTCATGTTTTTGATCAGGTATGTGTCGGGAAAATTGATTCGCTTGTAAGTGCTGCATTTGATCCTCTCGTATTTCTGGATAGATGCACCGATTACAAGACGTCGCCTGCGTAGGGCTAGTTGCATCGAACCCATCCAGGAATGGCAGGAATTTAAAAAACCTGTGGTTTTAGCTATAGGAATATACATGATCATGTTTACTGTTCATCGGTAAATGAAAATGCAGTGAAAATAACCAGTTATTGGCACAATGTTCAGCACATACAGACACTCCGTGATGTAAGCATCTATTGACACACGTAACATTTGTTCTCTATGTGTATCAAGACTTTGGATTATTTTAACCGATCGATGACCGCAACCAGGTCCGTCATTTTGGTTGAATATCCATAGCCAGAAATTAGAACTCCAGGGGCTGAAAAGATCCAAGAGCTTCGATTGTCATCGTGAAAAAACCAAGGGTTTCGCGCAGTATGGATTTTCATTTGAATTCTGACTTTACGAATGTGCTTTGTACATAATTTGCTACCATAGTTAATATTTGTAAATTACAACGGTTCAATATAGCGGATATCGATTATTTGCAAAATATTGTCGGCGCCCAGTGTCACGTAAACAGTTTACGAAGGATCCAAAATTCCTTCCTTACACTCGTGAATGCTGCAATATTTTTCCACGTGCGAGTGTATATGCCTTTATGCACAAGACGGCATGTTTTTAACGACGGCGCTTAGACCTTCTCTTTTTATATAGTTTTCAAACGCGAAATACATTGGTACTTTTCAAAGTAAAACAATTGTAGAGAAGGTCCAGTACGAAGGTCACACTATATCCAATAGTTGCTCCAAAAAGAATGTCTTTTTGGTTTATGTTCTAATAAAAAATAAGGATTTTTTACAGTTTTGTCCTCATTGAGATACCTGATTGAGTGGAGCACCGTTGCACAGGCACACGACTGAATTTATAAAGAAAAAAGCATACCTCATATGTCCATACATGCTCACGCATCCCTTCTATTGTCTTGTCGATCGCAAATGATGCATCAAATACGATTGATATTTGCAGTTAATGCATAATGATCGATAATTTCACCCAATCCATACTGTATTATATTCATCTAGACAATTATTAATTAATGATTAGTTACAATGGAACAATAGAGTAACGATGAGAAGCGCCAAAGGAGTATCTTTTAGATATTCTTCTGTATCATTTGTAAACAGCCATGCGGAGCCTCTCCGCAGTATTTTTTTTTTTACAAAATGGCGAGTCTATCGCTGTGACATGGTTTCAGCCGAGAAGCGGCATCTCAGAGTATCCGCTACTATTTATTTATTTAAATACTCCATATAGGAATCTTTGTAATATCAAAAGTAACGATCGGCCATAGATTCTGGGACCTTAGAATTTACTTGTCAATGTTATATGATTTGCTGTGCCACTCGTTGAACAAAGATTGTTATTACGTATTCTTATGTATTTGGTTACTATGAATGCGGTGGATCTCGGAATTTCGCACTTGAATCTTGGAATCATGTAAGTGACTGCTAAAGTATGACAGTTTATAATGATTTAGCTGAATAAAATGTAACTCGGAATCTCGGTGACGAGATGAATTTGGTATTAAGAGTTTCCTATTCCGTTCGAAGTATGTATGCCACTCATAAATGTTAAATCAAAGGTGGATGCACCTCGAACAACGATTTTGTTAGCCAAGCATCGACTGACTGGTATAAGTAGCAAATTGTCACGCGAATCAAAGAATAATATGAGTTACGTCAAGCCCCATATTGGGGAACGAAAATCTTCTGTCTTAGGATCTGCGCTATCCTCATCTTTACATTGTTATTACTATATTTAATGGTAGTTAGCAGTTACAATTATTAGTTATATGCGGCGGAAGCAGCGATGTCGAATCTGAACGTGAAAGCATTATTCGCTGCTCCTAATGTACCTATATGTGTATGTCCTTGTAACATATTATCATTACTATTCTGATTAGGCAGTACCAATTACAATAAGCATATTTTTTACATTGCCTTGTAGCGCTCAGTTGTGTCTGTCCCTATCTTACACGTCCTTGTATATTCTTCTCTCTCTCTCTTTGTTTTTGTTTTTTTTTTTGTAAATCATAGTGTATCTCAATGCTTCTGCAATTCCAATGAACGGTTTATACGATAAAAAGAAGTAACACCTTCTTGCAATTTATGTCTGCAAACTCTTGTTCAATTATTTTTTTATACTTATTCCCAGGAAACGCAATTCATTACTTTTGTTCATTTAATGCAGCGCTTATAGTTTCTTGGTAATTGCTGGGTTTTTGTCTATTTAGCCGTAACGATTTGTACGTTTGTTTGACTAATTATTGCAAATTACATTCGGAGCGAAAATCAATCTTCTATGGAAAATTTTTTCTCTTGGTCACTAAATGTTATTTTGGATATATATCGAAACGCCTACGTTAATAGTTATTCGATAAAACGGGTCATTATCTCTTACGAATATTGCCTAAAAACATTCATGTAGATAAAACTTCAAAATATACGTAGTGACATGCGCTAGGCAAAATTATTTAGGGAATTTAATCAGACGATTATAGAAACACACAGTGAGCGGATATCAATGAGAATGGAATTTTGTATCCACTTAATTTTTCCATGATTTATCCGTAAATATTAAATATTATTTTGTTGGACTGATAGTAATCTAATCTATTGCATAGATAAAGTGCAACCATAGGTTGTGTCATCCGCACGCCTATGAAATGGATTAGATAATAATTGTATGTAAATAGATAATATTATATGTTTAAAAGTATGAGGCATAAGCTTTTTTCTTTTTTTTTTAATTAGTGTTCTAAATTTGAGGCATCTTCAATATTGATCGCGGTCAGATTGCGAAAGCTTTTCTTTTGAATATTTATTCCGGGAGAGTAGCAATGGAGGATGTTTCCAAGTACTTATTATTGATGCGTTTTAATTCTCTAGTAACCCATTTCTTTCGAGCATCCTCACGTTCCTTTTGATGCTCACCGCATATTTTCGTATCCACTTCCATTGGGAAAACATCCGTAAATTCAGGATATAATAGATACTGCGGCATCCTGACGGTTTCGTGGTCTTGATGCTTTTTATAAAATGACAAAAAAATTGTAATTAGATAATATACAAATTTATGTGGTACAACAGGCCTTCATAGGATACATTCTGAATCCTCGAAATATGAAATGCTTTAAAAGACCCACCATAATTTTTTGACGCTTTTCTGCCAGAGAACTTCTCCTTTTTTCCCATTTATCTTTCTCAGCATTTCCAGCTACAATTGGTTGTTCTTCTTCGAGTGGATTTAACATTATATCGTAATCGGAGCGTGGATGTCCCAAAATGCCAACCTTTATGCCTAATTCGGTCAACGATTCTTCTTTAGCAAGGAGTGCATTATGCAGATAAATAACACATGGATCTTGTGTATTCAATTTGACTGTACCTACAATATGAATTCGCCATTAATAATTGTTATTACAAGGTATGCATGCGACTCTCACCTAGGCCCATAATACGATAGTCGCAGTACGTATTTATCAGTTGATATGCCAATGGAGAATTTCTTAATAATTTCCGTTTTTCTGGCATTCTTGGACCATGTAATATGATATATTCATCTTCCAGCATAATTTTGTTGAATATTCCTTCGGTTCTCCTATCAGCGGAATTATATGCATCTGTTCTGAACAGCCTATGCATTTCTATTTCTGAGAAGAAAGGCGTTGTATTTTTTAATATAATCGGAATTATGTGAAAGAGATGGTTGTATCTATTTGAGACGAACCGATTAAGCTGTAATGTTTACGCTGAAGGCTTATCCAGACCACTCTGTGTGCCACTCTTATCAATACTTCAAAAATTCTTAGATCTTTTTCTCCTTGCGACTGAGAGCTTGCAGTAGATGCTGATTTTTTATTAGTTATCATATGGTGATACGGCAGACATTCGCCGCAGCCAGCCACTAAATGTGCATATTCTCTTCCTAATACACATCTAAGTGTCTCCATTTCATTAGAATATTTAGCTCTACTGCCCCTTGCTAAGGGATTTGGAGCCTTTTTAATTGTAGCCTCACGCTTGCGGGCCAAATCTTCCCATATTTCTATGTAATATTGAAAATATAAGATGAGGGCTCTTAGGAAACGATCTACTGCTGGCAGATGAAAGAAATTGATAAACTGTATCGTGATTGGAGTTGAGATGAGGTATATTACAAGGTCTTTCACATCCTGCAGAATAATGATATTAGGTTCTGTTGGTGACACCTTTCTCAGATACAGTCTTCGAAATCTGATCTGCGAATGTGTAACAATATGGAACATTTATTTATGGACATTTCGGTGATTCTCGTATATAATTAGCTAACATACCTTTTCACTTGGATTCAAAGTTTCGTGAAAGTTTAACATTAAGTAAGTGTGAGGACAGTAAACATTTGTCTTGTACAAGATTTGAGCCTGCTTTTTACGACTTTTTGTTTGCTCGTCCTCTGCTTTTGGAACTCTGACGAGAAAGAAAATGATCTTAAGTAAGCAATGGCACGTGTAATGTGGAACAACTTGAGGAATCCAATTTTATACCCCAATAACACGAGACCTTCGACGTCATCCCAAATGAAACGCTTCTCTCCTGTGGTAGGAGTCGCAGGCATTTCACCATTTTATATCACATTTGAACATATATATTTAAAAAAATGTTTAAACGGGTTACAAATTCAACGACATGGAAAAACAGTTCATTGAAGGAAGTTTGAGGTACCTGAAGTTGTAGTTTATTCCAATTATTGATTGTACCAGGGTGTATCATCTGTGTTACAGGCACATACGGACTTGTTTGAATATGTTGGAATTCAATGGATATATTTATTTTTTACTTTGTAGCTGTACAAAATCATTCTAAATGTGTAATATAATGACAATTATATCAACAGAGTATAAATTGTTCAAAGTATAGTTTAAAAAATCAGTAATGCAGCAGAAATACTTTGTTTCTTGGTATCCTTTTGTGTAATTCAGTTTGAACATTGAAAAAACTGGATTTCGACTTTATAGGAACTTGAAATGTTTTTATAATAAAAAACCATTAAACCTTCTAATCTTATAATTTATTCATAAACGTGCTAAGGCATACAATTATATTTTAAACACTTGGGTTTTCAGCAAGACGATGTTTTGGGAGAGCATCCAGTACCGCCTGATCTTCTGGGAATATTGCTTCACCATGAATCTTGAAGAATTCAGAGTGTGGAAGTCTCTTAGCAGGATCTGCAGACCAGTGGTGGATTGCACATCTGACTTTAACTTGTTCCTTATTATTTATAGTGACTGTTACATAGAACTCTTTATTTTCTATCGATAAGTCTGGACCACAAATTTTCTTCTGTGGCATGGTTATACATTCATCTGGTACATGAAAATTAGCTTTGCGGAAGGTGCTTCTTATGTGAAACTTCTCTATTGTCCATGGATTATCCAATGTCATCAACACTGATAACTTTAAGGTGGACAGTAGGTTTATTGTGCGTTCAACATATTTAGAACTATATTGCTTGGCGTCATCTTTCAAATCTTCATACTTTTCAATATTTTCAGGTGAGGCATATACAGCCAATCCAGGTAGAAGATAATTATGATATGCAGAATTACATGGCATGTTTATTCTCTGGCCCTTATTACCAATTCCAGATACATATGATGTTAGGATAATATCTATTTTTCTCTGTTTCTGCGTATCTGTATCAGCCACAACATCATATATGAATTGTTTGTGCTTAAGTGGTGGAGGACGTTGCCCTTTTTTATGAAGTGGCATAGGATATTTTCGTTTTAATATAATGGTATTCTATAAATGAATAAAATGAATATACAGAATCGCAAACCTCCATATTAAAACACAGTAAAAGTTGGTACAAATGGATCAAGGTAAGAACTTACACGCGTTTGTTGAGTTAAAGGTCCAGATATTAAGGTCAGTAAAGGACTAACTAGTGCTCGCAAAGGAGTCACACATATCTTCGAGTTATTCAGCATTCTTATTTTTTTATTATATCATGTGAATATGTTTTTTAAGTCCTATAATTTTTCTTTATGTACCGGAATTGTATTACAGGTTATGAACGGGAGGTTGAATACACTTATTGAAATATTATTTTAGTACGATAACCTCCCGGTAGAAAGCGGTGTTTCTACTATCTATGAACTTCTTTATTAGCAGATGATGTTCCTAAAACACCAAATCCTATCTTGAAACTTCAATTTTAATCATTTTTGTAATAATTTATGCATTGTTGATGAATTGATAATTGTTATCCTTTTCTTATACAAGTATAACATGGACTATATTATTTCATATAATTTAACTTAATATTTATTCATCCAAAACAGCAATGGCAAATATCTTGGCCCCATCCAATGAAATATTGAAGCAGGCAATAATGGATCTGAAGGAGCCTGTAATTTTTCATGGCATTCTCAAAGATGAAGAAGGATGCAACATTTGGAAATTTTTGGATTGGAACTTGACAGAACTTGCAGAGAAGTTAGGTGATATGCCATTACCTTTTAGAACTGGAATAAATGGAAGGTCAATGGTAATAAGATATTACATGAACTTAATAATATTAATGGCAATAATAGATTATTATATGTTTATAACATTGAAAACTTCATTTTTTAATAGGAGCCACAATGGGATATTAAATGTTCAACTCAAACTATGACCATGCAGAGATTTCTTGAGGAATCATACTCCTGCGACAGACCAGACAAGTGGTATTATTTTGATTACAAGTATATGCATGAATGGTTAAAAGATCAACCTGAAATATTGGCTTCGGTGGATTGGCGTCGATTTGGGTTTGATGCATGGGGTGAAGATTCTACACTCTGGATTGGAAATAAAGGAGCCCATACTAATTGCCATCAAGATTCCTATGGTTGTAATTTAGTTGCTCAAATGCATGGAAGGTGATGAACTTGCTGTTTATTAATTATATGTATAATTTTACACTGCTATGATATTTGTTCATTTTTGCAGAAAGCAATGGTTTTTATTTCCACCCAGTTGCACCAATGCGTTACAGCCTACAAGGATTCCATATGAGGAGTCAACAGTATACAGTAAACTTAATTTCTTTTGTCCAACACAAAAGGATGAAGAAGCTATTGTAAATGTCCCAGAGAGGCCTAAATGTATTACGCTTGAACCAGGTCAGGTATTATTTGTTCCTGGTGGTTGGTGGCATTATGTAGAGTCACTAGACTTAAGTGTCAGTGTGAACGTATGGCTTCCGTTGCCAACGGATTGTGAAGCAAGGCTAAGAGAGGCATTGGTTAAATTAATTGCGACGAGATTAGGAAAAGGATTTTTTAATTCTACAGAAGAACCGCATAGTACGCTTCATCGTTCTATGAAATTGGTATGAATATGGATACTAACTATAATTAGTCATGTAACGTTCAAATATTTAAAAAAATGAATATTGCTAGGTGGAAGCATGCCTTCGTGAAGTTAAAGCGAACGGGGAGCCTGTAGAATCGCCAAGCAAAAAGAAAGCAAAGACAATAACATGGACAGCAGCAGTATTATCCAAAGAGTATCCTAAACACGTTTCGCTTTTATCGGAATTGAATACGAAGGAATTAAGAAAATTACTAATTGAAAAAAGAGAACGCTTTCCAGTCAGTAATGAAGCTGCGTCTGATGAAAAATGTGCGCAAGTGACTGAAGATTCTGATCTTTCAGAATCCTCATTGCATCAAATATCAAAAGCAGTTATTAACTCCTTTTGTCATCCTGATATTATTAGCAGAGTGGCTCAATTGGTCATTGATTCAAATGTTACAGCGTAACATGTTTTCATATCTGGAAAATGTGATATAGTTCATGTTTGAATATTTCAAAGAATCCGATATTGCGCAGTTGCTTATTCGTATGTGTGCTTCGGCGAAGGCTGAAGTACACAGAACAAATGTAGGCTGGGCCATGTTAGGTTGGATTGCTTTTCTGTCAAACGTCTAACCTCTCGACATTCTCGATACGGCTTTGTAAATAAATTTCGAAAATATATATGGTTATTGTTGTATTGAATTAACAAGAGATGGGTCTGTTAACTGTTTTAAAGAAGTTGAAGCAGAAGGAAAAAGAAATGCGGATTCTTATGCTGTAGGTATTCATACAATTTTTTATACTTTCAAGCTGTTTTGTATAATCTTGGTATCTGGGTTAGAAATTGTATAAATTGTACTGTTTCAAATTTGGTTGGAAGTTTATGATTGTGTGGGTACTTATTTTAATGATATTTCAGTGGCTTGGACAATGCAGGGAAAACCACTGTTTTGAAAAGAATCAATGGAGAGCCAATTGACACCATTTCGCCTACACTTGGTTTTAACATCAAGACATTGGAACATAGGGGATACAAGTTAAATATTTGGGATGTAGGTGGTCAGAAGTCGCTGCGATCCTACTGGAGAAATTATTTTGAGTGTACAGATGGCTTGATTTGGGTAGTGGATAGTGCAGATAGGAGACGGCTTGAAGATTGCAAAGCAGAATTGCACAAACTTTTACAGGAAGAAAGACTAGAAGGTGCTAGCCTTCTTGTACTTGCTAATAAGCAAGACCTACCTGGTGCCCTTTCAGCTTCCGATATTGCTGAAGTTTTAGAGTTACCAAACATCAAAACTCATCATTGGCAAATTTATAAATGTTCTGCGGTGACAGCAGAAAATTTGGTGGAGGGTATAAATTGGATAGTTGATGATATTGCAGCTAGAATATTCTATGTAGATTAAGACTTAAAAGTGATAATCGCATCACCTGCTCCTTCATTAATACTCTTTCTTTTATTATTCTAATATATAGGATCGGAGTTTTATATAAAAATTATGAAACATTATTAATCCTTGATTAGTTTATGTTTGACACCGTTTATTTTCTCCAGAGATAATAAAACTAAATTCATAACTTGCAAAACTGCTTATTATTCATTTTCTATTAAATATGTAAGTTAACATTTACATTATAATTTATAAAATTATCGTAATTGTTAAAAGTAAATAAATTTAATGTCAAACTAATTGAATATGTTTTTAATAAACCTATAATTTATGCTTCTGGAGTTGATAAAATAAATACAATTAATACAAGACAGTCGAAAACGAATAAATGAGGGTTGTTCGCGAGGGCTCGTGGCCCCGGCAACCGAAAACGAGTTTTCCACGGTCCATAAAATTTCCTAGTGCCCTGTCAAATCGCAAACTTGCCTCTTTTCCTTCGTCCTATCCAAATTTTCTTTAAACACGAAACGTATGCCAAGTTCCGGAGTGGGACCTCCCTGGTAATACGGCAACTCCTAGTGAACATCTAGATGTTTTATAAAAGTGTCCGAACATGGTGCGTTAGGTAGGTGCGTCTTGTGTACTCGGTTTTCAAAAGAGGTGAACAAAGATTCTTTGTAACGAACGCTGGTCAATTGTTCGTTGTTTTATATAATGGCTGCGATTTAATGAAACACAGATCTTTTCCCGTATCTATTAATCTTAGGTACGAGCTGGACTCAAGGCCCAAAATTTTAGTGTTGCAACAACTCCAATGACAGAGCGGGTCGATCAATTTTTCCCGGTTAAAACTGATGTCAATTTTGGACTTTATCAAAGCACTGACAGTGACTGGTATTTGATGCTTGAAAAAGAGTGACAAATAATTCTCCGAATAAGAAGTGTGCCCGTAATAGAGGCGAACAGGTACTGGTGAAAACAGGTAGAAAGAAAGACAGCATTACATACGACAGGAGTCAGGGAATCCTCCAATGAAGAGCCACTGGCATGGCCACGCGACTCAGCCCCCGAAACTCGGAGGTGAACGCTCTTGAGCAGCGGGGCTATCTGATTGGCAAAAAAATTGGACAGGTTATATCCCATCCTAATTCATTTCCATGCCTTAACCTTCAATCCTTTTTCCATCTGTCATAGCTTCCTTTTATTTCATTACCGTAAGAACTTGTCTCATCCCTTGAAGGCTGTCTTATCTTCGGGTTCTATAATTTAGTCTCGTTTTCTTCACATTTAAAAGTATCCTGTGTTTCCTTCATTAAGTGTAAATGCAAAGACATTTTAATATCTTGAAGTGTTACCTGGCAGGGTTCTTACGCGACTGTCCACCTTGCTGAATATGTGGATGGACCTAGTACGAAAAAAATGCGATTGGCTTGTAAGATCTTTGACAAGGAAAAGGCACCACGTGACTTCCTGGATAAATTTTTTCCAAGAGAATTAGAGATACTGACAAAGATTGAGAATCCTCATATTATACAAGTACATAGTATCCTTCAGCGCGGTCCACGAGTTTTTATATTTATGCGTTATGCTGACAATGGGGACCTCCTCGATTTTGTCAAGAGGAACGGTGTTGTGCCGGAACAACAGTCTAAGCTATGGTTCCGACAAATGGCTTCTGGTCTTCATTATCTTCATGGAAAGAATATAGCACACAGGGACTTGAAGTGCGAAAATATTTTACTTTCTCGAAAGTTCAATGTAAAGCTTGCGGACTTCGGCTTCGCAAGGTATTGCATCGATCATGACGGCAGAAGAGTGCTCAGTCATACGTATTGCGGATCTGCAGCTTATGCGGCACCGGAAGTCGTATCTGGGACACCCTACAATCCCAAATTAGCAGACGTCTGGTCCCTGGGAATTATACTTTTCATAATGCTTAACGCATCCATGCCTTTCGATGACTCGAATTTACGAAAGCTTCTCAAGAATCAAATGTCCAGAAATTGGGTATTCAGATCCCGTGTAAAGGACACAGTTTCTACCTTGGCCAAAAGTATAGTTAAACATATTTTGGAACCAGACATAACATTAAGGTTCACCTTAGACAGGGTACTAAACCATGAATGGATCAGAACCAAAAAGGATAAGAGTGGATCTCTGGTTGGTAGACTGGTACATTCTGCACCGCCAATTCATCCTCAAGTAATTATACTTTTTATAATGATTCATTTAACATAGATTTGATCGCCATGATATTAACTCAATAGACGAATGGTGGTGGTGGATTAAACGGAGGGGGAACAACAGGAACCGGAAGTCCCCCAACAATTCCTAGAATAGGTCTGTCAGCGTTTAAAGGTATAGAGAATGCTAGTCAACCGTCTACCATGAAAAGCATAGATAATCCAGGAAAGGAATCATCTAATCAGTCACCGATAACTGTTGAGTGATGAATCCAAGTTTTCTAATGATTTTATGTGAAGCATTGATAGTCGATGTGAAAGTTAAAGGAATGCGACCCGCATCTAGTCATCCCAAAGATTCTATATTTTTCGAGAATTTCATTTTGTAAAATATTAATTATTCATCTGTATACGAATGGTAATTTTTGCTAATATATAATGTCGAAATAAAGATTGAACATTCTTGGGAAGTGATAATAACGAATGAAAATTATTGGGGAAAACGACGTAGTCTTCCATCTTTTTTATTTAATAGATTAGCTAGAATCATGTAAATTGTGATAGTGAAATGTGTCCAATTTGCAGTGAAATTAATTGGATACATAACATAAATCATATGCATTTTAAAGTAATGAAATATCAAGAAATATGATGGAGATGTAAGATTAATTAGTACATATTCCCATGTACATTAATAATAATTACGTTTATTATACATCTATCGTCTATTAATATACAAAACTATAATTTTTGGTTACATATACATATATAATAATATAATATTGTGTAGATAGTGTGTAACGGTACAAGTAAATATTTTTTAATATATATAGTTTACATTAAAATAACAAATAATTTACACGATCATTTATGTTTCTTCGCGGGACGGAAGGTAATTTCGTCCGGTCTAGCACCGTTTTGTGATGTTGAAAATATATTTATCCGGACGAACTTAACTTGTAGTCCCGAAGAGCAGTTAACACCTAATTAAAATTATGGGCTTCAATTTGAGGTTGGGAATAACTGTAAAAATATTACTTCACAGTTTTATTTTGATATCTTCAATGCATTGCTATAATTAAAACGTGCGTCGATAAAGGCACGATAAATTCTCCTTATAAGATATCATGTGCGTGTTTTAGATCCATATAGCTAAATATAATGTGTCATAATGTGTAATGAATTTCCTAATTTCTTCATTGACTATCAAAAGACTATCTTACTTCCGTCAACTTTGATATAGTGGGATTCATCGTGAATCCATTAATCGGTGATAAAAACAATTAAAAATGTTTAAAAATCTTGTAAAAGACCGTTGACCTGCGTGTGTCATCATCTATGAAAATATTATAAAATCTATATTGTGGGAGGACTACGATTGACGCGTTCTACGTTACTGTTTTTCTATGTACAAACACATTTTTCAACACCGCCCAATTAAAAGATCATTAACATTAAGTATTTCCACAATTGTCAGCCACCAAGGCAGTTTCCGCGAGGCGCTGAAGTAACGAACCTCCACTTCAGACACGTTTATTTTTCCCTGGTTGTTAACAGGGACAACAACAAGAAAAATGCATTCCAGCCAGTGCGTGCGCGTTACGGAGATAATGGCAAATGCATCGAGAGGCATGCGATTTTTCTATGGGACTTTCCTAAACCCAGCCACCAGTTAATTTGTGGAACATTTCTTCGTTCAGCGTCTGGTTTACTTCCTTAGAACGCATTGACAGGAAGATATAGCCTCCAATGAATTCATGGACGACCTTACAGTCGGCAGATTGGCATTCGAATATTATATTCTCTTCTTCGAATTGAACCATCATGTGCTTCACTTCCCAATTGACATTCCATGCCTGTGCAAGTGTTTGACAGTTGATATTACATGATTTTCAAAGAAATGTGACAATTAAAACACAATATATTTTTTTATCGTACCTTCATGGTATTGTACCTCCAGGTCTTGAGATGATCCCCACTGTTAAGGTCCATACGCATAAGTCTGTTATTAGCAATTCCTAGAAGTTCATCCTTATTTTTTCCTGTGAATCTGACAACAAACAAGGAGATTCCATATTCCGGAAGAGATTGCCAGGCTTTGATGTAATTTAATTTGGCTTCGACTAAATGAAGATCTTTGACGTTAGCGTGTGCCTCCAGGATTCTCTGGACCAACTGTAAAAGCAAAGGTTACGTGATAATTTCAGCAACACGAATACATTATACTAAGTAAACATTTTCCATGACCAGCATACCTTGCCCTTGAACTTTTTAGCAAATCTCGGAGCAACGTAATCCTCGGGCGTGATGTCAAGAGAATTTGGATTGATGGCAGGAGCAGGTGCAGGCCTCTGCAGCTGCAGGAAGGCTATGATACTGTCAACTTCGCTTTCATAGGATGCATCTGCCAGCGTACGACCTTTCGCAGCCAATCTGCAGGCAGCCATCCATTTTGCGTATTGTTGTTCCTGACAGAAGATGATTACCAATAACATATATCCAATTGAAACTGTTATCATAAAAATTGCTTATCTCAAAAACTTACCGTATCGCATCTGATCCATATTTCTGTCATTCCCTCGGCACTGGGTACTTCCAATCTGATTCCATAACGTCCCTGAGAGAGATGAACATCAGGAGTGACCTCACAGCCTCGGAGACTAATGATGTGTGCTGGTTTTTCTGAACTGTTGGCATCCTCCTTAGTTTTGTAAAGCCTTAGCTGAAGATCCCGGCAGGTGAACCAGTATCGCTTGAACGCCTTAAGTGTGAATCTTTTGGGTTTCAGGAAGCGAAGATAATCGCAAAGTTCCGGAACCTGTGTTATGTCACTTGGACTATTATTGATATTGCTACCCTCAAGGGTAACCTGAAGATCTGTAAGGGCTGCATCAATATCATCCTCGACCGGCGAGGACGCTCCGTTACTGTCGTAGCTAGGCTGTGGCACGCTGGCTTGAAGGTTGACTTGCACCTGCGAGGTTAAATAGTCCATGATACGTAATGACATCAGGTAAAATATTTTTTAGAAGTTGCTGCGTCTGCGACCTCCTTTTATCGATCTTGTCCCGTTGGGTCGTGGGTAGGAAGTAACATACGAAAACATCGTGTGGGACGAACATAGTAGGACAGCACACGTCATAGTAGTTAGATCCAGGTAAAGACTAGGTACACGTCGAAGGAAAGATCGCGCGTCCCATAATCGGCTTCGCGGTATCTAATTCCTTTACATGCGCTATACGAGTTTCGGAAGTTTTTCCTTTTATCGCTACGGTGGATTCTTACACAAAAAAGCGTACGGGGACCTCGGGAGACTTTTCGCTTAAATCGTGGAATTACGTACTCTCGGTGCTCACTAAAATTATTCCGCGAAACAACATGGAGGATCTCATACCTGAAGTGCAGCAAACATAAGCATCTCTTCTTCAGTGCAGTCGATCTCTTCGGCTAGTAGTTGCCACTTGGCCTGCTCGTAAATCATATTGATCCTGACCGCATCGGTCTTTGGGTTAAGATCGTAGAACGAGTAGAACTTGAACTTCAACCTGAGAGTATCATACTCCCGGATGCCCTGTTCCATGATGGAGAGTGAAGAGTCCAGCCATGCCACATTCATTCTCGCTCGTTCTACCAGCGTCTTTGGCCTGACCAGCTTTGAACGGATATCCGGAGACACGGTTGTCGGACTCTGAGCTAAGGATTCCGTTAATCCACCATTCAGAGCCTCCAGACTCATCGTGCTGTTGTTAGCATTGAACGATCCTGTGCTACCAAAACCCGAAGAATTGTTGTTCTTCTTCCAGGTACCGGGTTGCTATGAAGTCATAATTGCTTGTTGATTTATTTCCTCCATATATTCGTACGATCGATCGTCCTACGTGGTAATTATTGTTATGGGTAATACTCACGGAAACAGGAGAGCTGATCGGCGTGCTGTGGTTCCTGTTGGTAGGAGTAACCGGTGCGCACATAAATGGACTACTCTGATCGAGACTATCCGTTGAGCCTCTGGGACTCTGGCTTACTGGGATGAAGGTGTTTGTGTCAGCTGGGACGTTCCAGTGGCCGTTTTTCTGATTCTCAATTTTCTTTTTCGCCGGTAGATCCTTTAGATTGTACTTGAGATGATTGGGCTCCAGAGGTTTACAGAAGGACAGCTCTTCCGGATGCCGTATACCTGAGGAAATACATTTGAGATGTAATACATAAAAATTGGTAAATTGACAAAACACTCTGCCGTCATTATACACTTGCGCAAATGATCGACTAAGCGAATGATCTCAGAGAATTTCGTGTAAATACAAAAGATTGCAGACCATTTCTATATACGTTTATGACGCAATGAGATTATTCACTCGGATCGTCTCTGACCATACAAACAAGCGAAGAGACGGCGTAATTAGTTGCTAAGAGTAATTGCCGACCATGTAACAGTTTTTTTCTTAAACAACAAGAACTACACCAGAGATAGTTTAACCCTGGAGAAAATTTATTGTTAATTGGCTCCCTGTGCGTTTCACTTAAAGCAGGAAATTACGGTGGTTCTGTGTAGGCGTAACGCTTGAACTATTATGACGAGATATCAGACCCTATGGAATTCACGAGTCGCTCCAATTAGATATCGACCTCACTAAGATAGAAGATCTAAGAACGAATCACTTAAAAAATATATATATCTTTTAGCAGCTGACTACTTCCCATGTGCTATTTTCTCGTTAGGACAATTAGCATATCCCCAGGTACTTCCTTGATTAAAAAAGAACCAGTCTCACGGTGATAAATTTAGAGGTTTACAGTCTCAGTGACCTTCGCGTGACCAGCATGGGAGCTTATGGTTTCGTTCATTATGGCGAATAATTATAAAACAAAAGTCACCTGTCCCGGGGTGGGCGATACTCTGTCAGATACCAAGAGTCACTACGTTCTTCGTGCAGACTCGCTTTAATTCAAATGCAAGCTCGCTGCGGCACGTGTACAATACGAGTTCCACGCGTTGCTCAAGGTTGCATAATTAAATTAATTATTTCATTCACGAGGAGCACGAACCGCATGGACTCACCTATTTCCTTGCAGAGGTTGATGACGGCATTGAAGGTCTTGACGGAGAAATCTACCCTGCAATCTAGACACCTCATATCTGGAAGTTGTACCCGCAGAGTCTTATGCATCGGAGTGAAGTGGAGTAACGCATCGGCTGCAACTCCATACTGATCCAAAGTGCTTCTTGTCCTGGTCAGCCACTGATTTCGCGTTGGCCACCACAAGGCATGATCTGACCAGTCCATGGCGATATCTGGAAAAAAAATGGAAGGTTAGGTACAGACGACGATGGCGGTTAGTCATAGTGGTGAGACTTGGATATTTTTGAGGGTAGTGCACTTAGAAGGTTTCAATTAACAAGACAAAGAAGCGTTCAAGAAGAGTAACAAAGCATCCGGGAGACTCGTGTTTTTTTTTCAACTGCACTAGAAGTCTACCAGAGGGAAACTTATGGAGGGAAGAGAATGACAGGAGGGAATCGATGTCGTTTGAAGAGTGCCGTGAGGGCGCGTCCCCTAATTTTATTACTTGGTTAAAAAGAGGGTCTCGCAGACGCCAGGAATGTCAATCCTTAATGATGGCGAGAAAAGTTTCCCTCGAAGTGATTTATCCTGCCACCAGGAAAAATACGGGCTCGTTTATACCAAGGTTGATTTTCCTCGGCATCATGGACCATTTCTCGAGGATTTCTGAGACCGTCTCGCCGCCGCGTAAGAATGTTATTCTAGCCGCAGAGAGACATCCGGGACATGTGCGCTAGGATTTGTCGGATTTCGTGGTCACATCTGTTTGCCCGTCTCACAGATTTACGTACGAATGGGCAAGAAGCGTCCGGTTCGCCGTGATCTTAGCAAGTTCAAAAATTACACGTCGGAGAGTAATTCAAGAGACGGGAATGAGATCGCGTCTTCAAAGGTAAAGTACGCCCATAAGGAGAGAAAGAAAAAAATGATGGAGAATAGCAGGGAACTTCCGAACGTTTGTTACATAGCCGTCGAGGACAATTTGAAAGACGAGAATCTAAGGGTAGCACGTTCACCCTTCGGCATACATATGCGTAACATAGGCATATAACACAAAATACTTCTGTGTTCGCACCACGTTTCATTGTGTTGATCCTCCTCGCGAGCGACACTCCTAAGACCCAAGAGACAACCCTTACAACTCAACAAGGGTGTCGGGTAGCTCAAGGGTTTCATCCACTCGTCTTTGCTCAGACGAAAAAGCAGTTCATTCACTCAGAGAAAAATCCTTCAACTTCCTAAGGAAATATTGTTCCCAGTAGAAATTGAGTAGTTGGTATACTCGCTGCATGCTAGCAGGCCATACAGACCTCATCCGAATTGTCACAGCTGCCTTGACCCGGGCAGCCTTACTTTTGGCGCGGTCAATTTAACGATTTACCCAGAAAACCCGGTGGTAAGTTCGAATTCACTCCCAGGCGAAAATGGCTGCCATTTAGCCTTCCATTAGCCGGGGCATATGGTGCGGTCGGCATATGCAACGCGATTATTGGCGCATCCGACGGGCACAGTGGCTGCATTTAGAAGTGCATTAGGCACGACCCTTCGAAATGCACACTCGAGCATTCTTACGGGCTAGAAGGTATGGGGGGGGGGGAGGTACGCATAAACATTTATCAATGCCTCTCGTTTATGGGGATTCTCGGGACCGGTGCGTGCCTCCTAGCACTCAACGTACTCGTGGACAGACGTGACACGCACTTACACGTGTTTTCTGTATTCCATAAATAAGCGTCTACCTCGTCTAAGGGTTGAGGTTATCGAATTTTAAAGTGGTGCCAATGGAACCGTGAAATAAAGACCTACTACGCTGTCCTCTTACTATATCCATCTTCGAAGAAGGATTCCCATGCGGTTGTGCGTATAGCATTTTAACGCACCGTTATGTTATTACGAGCAGTGAGGCGGCGCACGTGCGTGTACGTTGGTAACAGAGGACGAGTAACAAGGGCCATAGTTCCTCTGGATTCTCTGTCCTTTACTCGCTCATTGACGTTGCGTTCTCGCGAGGCACCAAGTGCATTGTGCAGCTGCGACCTATAAATATAGTCTGGCTTTAGGGCCAGACGTGAAGTTATCCCGTTTCGCTGACGAGGTTCGAACTTTATCCGGCTTAAATCGCCGCTTGCAATGCGGATCTGCGCTCTGATAGTTGGCGAAAAAAGAATGGACTTTAAACTGCCTAACGACTTTGATATTAAGAGAACGATAAACCTGTTATTAGAGACAAGCATGCTCAGGGACACCAGAAGAAAAATACTGTTTTATAAAATAGAGACAACACTGAAAAAAGGCCAATCCGTCGATCCTTGGCATCCACCATGGGATATAATTAAAATCTGATTTACCCTTATCAGAGTGCGTACAAGGAACTCGAGCGACTTGAAAGCGTAACAAGAACGGGTCACTTCGAATGCAGAACGGAAACGAGCTCAACCCGTCGAACCTTCGATAGAAAATGTTCTTTGAATAACAAAGAGTCATGGCGAGTTATTAGGAGTGGCCTGGTGACACACTAACGCAACACAGTATATATCACCCTGCGAGTTCTTGCGACCCGGAAGTTTGCCATCCTGCTTTACCGTTCAGGGCGTCATCCTCTGATGTCGGCGCATCGAACCTCCCCTCTTTCCCTCGCCGCCTCCGAGAACTCTAGGTACGCTTCGCATTTCTCAAGGCACTCGCGAAACTTCATGTCTCCGTCCGAGAATATTCCAAGTATAGGGACTGAACTGCACCACGTTGGGCCTTTTAGTTTCGTAGCCTGGCGCGGTGGCAACGACCGCAATATTTGCATCGGGACTCTATTTATACCCCTTGGCTACGACGTACCTCATACGCACCATGAGACACGTACGTAGAGCGACGCAGCGGCACGAGTGGTAAGAAAGACGAGTGAGTGGGTACCTAGGGTGAAGTGGTTTTGTAAGCTTAAGGGAGCTGAAGTCACGAATGGCGTAGACGGTGGTGCAGGAAGTCACCGATGACGGAAGCGAACCACTTATTTCCTGGTCCTTTTATTTTGAGAAACGATGCTATTTCGGTCCTGGCCCTGTTGATGCGCAGTGTAAGGCGACCCAGGAGTTTTCCGGTCACGATCCGTAGGCTGCACCTATAGTACCTAAGTCTTGGTCTGCAGTGAACGAGCTGAGAATCTAAACATGCTATTATCCGTATCTTCGTTAACGAAGGCACCTAAGAAGCAACTGTGCGCACGTATAGCGCTCGCCGACTTTAGTGGCTTTGCCTTAATCTTAGTGTGGAATTTATCGCCAACCGAAAACACGGTCACGGTTTCATTCACTAAGGAGTAGCGTGACCGTACCGTGGACACGTTTCCTCTTTGCTACTGTTGCCAAGAATAATTTCAAACCTTCGCGCTCCCATATATACAACTGCTGCGTTATTACGTACGAAAGGGAACGCATGTGGTAATAACGCGATAACGAAGCTACCAAACGATTCTAGCAGCGCGACGGAAGTAGGGCACGTTTACGGTTCGCGTGACACGCACCGAGTACCTCGCAATCGAATATACACGGGAGCATCAGTGAGGATGATATTTATTATCGTCGTTTGTTGCACAGCAATGCGCGCATACGCGTACAACGTAGCGCGTCCAATGGAAATGCGCGTAGCATTTCCAAAGTCTGTACCTAACAAAGCATATATCTATACTTCTAGCGACAATAGATTGACGATCTGTCATGCAGTCTTTGATTTATGCGCTAAATTGTATGCGTATAGGGGTAAGTTGAGGGTTCGCGTTAATGAGAGAACAATGAGAGAAAAGCGACGTGGGTCTTAGATCTGCGCGTTAGACCAGGGGTGATCGGGCAGGAAGCCGCAATAATATTATAATGTAATATAATGGAAGGGTTGTACGTACATGCGTATTATATGGTCGAGGATTTGACAATACTCCACAAAAACGTAGCGGGGGGTAGGTAGATTTCTGATGGGTTCCAGAGCGAGTGCGAAGGGGTTCTTGGAAGAGGGGAGGGGAGGAGGAAGGGTGAGCGTGTGCACGCGTGCAGATACGCAAGGCCTCGATGGTTATTATTATACGTAGAGTAAAGAAATGTGGGCCATTCAAAGGGCCATAAGGACACGTGCTAGTTCTGTCAACAAGGGAACCAGGGGCTGCACGCTCTGGCTGTTGTCAAACTCCTAGCTGCCAACTCCCTTTCTAACGGAGCTACCCTCACCTTGGCAAGGGTGGCTGTGTAAGGCAACCCTAACTTAGTTCCTTCATAAAGACAACGGTTCCAACGTCTACGCTCGGATCATATCGACCGGAAGCAGCTAACCAGATTAGCACGCGTCTACCAGGATGCAAACCCCGTCCTTTGAGCTTTCGCATAATTAAGCTCGACTTACGCGTCGTTGGCGTCCTCATCTCTTCGAATTTGCGTACTGGTTCCTGTAAACCCGCACGACGGCTAACGATTATGGTGTTTGCTGACATAGGAGCTAATGCCTTTGAGCCACGGCATACTCAAATGAATAGAGCCTAATGAGCTAAGGGTTGATCATTTTATATACACTCTGTCTCTACTCGCAAGTACACCTATGCATGTATCCTTGCGCCTTGTCATTTCTATGGACGCGATTAATCGCGATAATTACTCTTAACTCTCCATCAAAGTGTTGGGACTCTGAATCACATCTTTCAGCGAGTCGGCCAGTAATTCGCCATGTTCGCTTGCGGTTGGTGCTTTTCTATACGCAAAATTGAGAAGAGACCTGTTGCACGGCCTATTTAACATAGCGCACTTGCTACCTCCGGCACTCGTTTCGATTTTATCGTAGGCGTTCGAGCAACCGTGCAACTGCGATAATCCCGATGAAGAATGATCGCTCAGCCAAGAAGACGCTGATGACAGTATTATTGAGGACGCGTTCTTTTATCATCGGGATCAATTCGAACTCCTCTGGAGCGTTGAAATGCGTCGTTCTCGCCTGGTGGCCCTTAATTGTTCTAAAATAAGCACTGACTCACGCCAAACGCCTTCAACTAAGCTTAATCCGTCTGTATCCCCTAACAACGGCCAATGGCGACGCTTGTAATTTAATACCACGCGACGTTCTCTGACACAGACAGACGTAAGAATGTTAAACGGAGAAGAAGAGACGAACGATAAGTCAAAATATAATTTCCAACGGTAATGAATAAAAATTTTCAATGTTCTTCATACGCTATATTGAGAAATTACAATTATTAGAATTTCACTGTACACACGTATTGGAGATCTCGTTAACATTGAGATAATTACGGAGAGATGAGGATACCAGAACGGAGTGAGACGATTCGTTTTCACTTTATGGTTCGTATTTATGTTGATAAAAAACAATATTTTCAGTCGGTGGGATTCGTTTTAATTTACTTTTGTCGCGATTTGGGCCGCTTTGAAATTACGAGAAAACGGCTGAAACCTTCCGTGAGCCATTATCATTATCAAGTGCTCCTGGGGGGCGTTTACGCGTACGCGCATACATAAATTCATGCGCGTACGTCTCTTCTATCTTTGCACTGACTCGTTCTCCGCAGTTTTACCATATGCTTTATCAGCGACCTCGTTAGAGTAGACCTCCGCATTTTGCAGTTTGCACGAGAACGCAATTCATTGCTCTGGGATCCGCCCTTTTCCCTTGCGACGTTACCTTTACATTTCCTGACCTTTCTACTTACCGGTTTACAAGCGTGAAAGGTGCGAAATAAAAAGACGATAATTTCGCTATGTTTTAAATCCAACATATTGTTGCAAGGTCTGTAGACGACGAATCGTATTCTCTGATGTCGGGGATGTCTGTATGGACATCCTCATAGTGAATGAATGAATATGTATGATGAATTTAATTAGCGCTTCAAGGCCGTAACTGTTTCCGTTGCAAACGTTGCGACGCGTCAGGAGAGTTCTGTTCGACCGGAACTTACTTTTCCTCGCTTAGTAATATTTCCTCGCGTAAAAACTCTGATAGTAGAACTAGACTGATTCTGGTATTCCGTATATTTGTCTAATCAGAGCTGACTCATCTGGATAAATTTGCGAGCAAATTGATAGAAATAATGAAAAACCATCGTTGCGTTATTCCAATCGGCGTAAAAGCATCTATTATGAGATTTACCAAGCGTTAGTATAAACTGTGCGAAAATCAGGTCAGGTCGAAACACTCCCTGGGTCCGATATCTGGTATCTAGCAGCAGATCAATAGGTAGTACCACATAGCAATGTACAGGGCCATCGTGGGAGTAAGGTCAGGCTGGAATGATAAGGTTAAGAAAATATTTTAAAAGTCGTCTAAACATCAAAGAATCGCAATATTTCATTGGGAAGTCATCTGCACGAAATCGATATAGTCTTTCGAAAATAAGCACTGTGTTATCAAACAGATTAGATAAGACCACTATCGCGTTGTTATCAGATTAGCAAAACGCTCGTTTTACAAGATCACGTTGGATTTCCATTAAAGTCAGCCGAGAGCGACAGCGTGACTGGTGTCGAGTCGTAATTCTCGTATATTTATTTTGACGACACCACAAGGTACAGAGTGTAGTCTCAGCACTGTAGTCTGAAAGAGCGAGATAATAAATGGAAATTTTGAAAGCAGCAGCATAACAGCAGCAATGCCTTAAATTTCGAAATAATAAAATATAACTCGGCGTGGATATTGATTTCGCTGCTCTCTCGTAGAGCGACTTATGCGGGTGTGTCTAATGAATTAGAATCGGTAGCAATTGACCGTCCATACGGGTCCCGACAGTTCAATTAAACGTTAGATATTAATTTATTCTTTTAAATCATTCCTAATTGACGTCTGATTTACGATCTGAACCTCGTGTAACGTTAAAGATCCTCTGCACTGATTTCTCCTAGCGTTAAAACTGCCTTGTCTGGAAACGAGCAGCAACTCTTCTGTCTTGTCTCCCTCTGCAATATTGAAGATCGTTTTTCCTCGCGTCATTTACCAGGCAACAGACCCTCCGGATCCTCCTATGTACGACGTACGTAGTATAGAAAAGCCCCTATGCCAGTGGCTGTATTCGCGTCTGTTCCACGGGCACGCTCCGCTGTGTTCGATGACTCTCGATAGCGGCACACCAGTGAAACGAGTATTCGAGTCGGACTCGAGTACTCGGCATCGCCCACACCCGACCACCATTGTGATGAAAGGTTACAGGAAGTGCCTTTACATAATCCTCCGAGTATTACGGGACTCGCACGGTGAAACGCGGTGTGTATATACATATATAAAAAAGAAGTGACGAACAGGAGTCTTCGTGGTAAATAGAAAACCATGCTACGGGATCCCGGCAACGGCTATGTACAAGCTACTTTATACGTTTCTACCAGTCCTGGCTACATTATACGTACGGGGTTACGTTCTTCGTGTCTAGGTGCCAATGTACGAATAGGTACCAGCTATGGTGGAATACGTATGGAGATGGTTGGCCGAGTACGGTTGTACCTGTACACAGAGAGTTGGGAAGAGTGCACAATAGAAGTCGGAACAACGACCTCGGAACGGCTTGGCCAATCAGAGCTAGACGAAATAGCTTGCACAAAATTGGCTTCGCCACTCAGGATAGAGACTGTTGTCAGGATCCACCACTGCGCTTCTAGAGATCCATTATTATGGGATTAATGCATTTCCTGGTGGAACAGCCGCGTCGTAGGGGATGAGTCTTGAATATCGGAATGGCAATCCATCATACGTGTTGAATTGTAATATCGCGATGCTTCTTGCATCGAGGTCAAATTTCTGGCTGACAACGTCCCTTCTCATACCGTATAGAGCTCTTGTCATGATAAAGTTTTGCGTGCCGAGTTCACGGCGGACAATCAGAATGGATTTCCATGGTTCGTTAAGTTTGGTCGAGACGAAATCGAGAGTTTGTCCCTTGGTGAAAAATATACTTATCTTTATTTTATTAGTGCGTGTCTCTTGGCTTTGATACCTTTTAACCGTGCTGGACAAGATCGCTTTCAAAGGGCGGTTGGCTTTAACGCTTTTAGTATATACGACATTGGGCACACGGAAATAGGGGATGGCTCTTTCGTCTCTTGTTATTGGGTACGCAAGGCCTTGACAGGCTGACCCTATTATTTTCTCACCAATTAGGGTAGGTTTCATGGCGGGACGTAAAAGGGTGACCCAGTTTGTCGCGGCTCAAGAGTAATCTTTGTGGCGATAACCCACCTAGTGATGACATCATGGCCGAGGCTTCTAATGTATTCTTTTTCTTCGCTTCCTTACTATACTTGACAGCTTCTTTCTCGAGGCTCAACGAGTTATGGAAATTACTTGTCGCAAAGGTCAACTTTGATGGTAGCGCTATAAAAGTACCAGTCCGTTAATTGCTTCGTAATATTCGTTAGATGTCAAAAATGCCTTTTGACTCTCGTGGACGATTATGCCATGAGCAGCAAACTTCAATACGTGGGCGATCAGTCAGAATAGGGGTGGTACGATTAACGGATTTATACAGGATGAACCTTGTTTCCCTTTTTTTTAATTGATTGAGAACATACAATTAGAAACCTTGTACAAACGCTGACTAAGAAACAGGACCTACGGAAAGTAGCGTCAGAGGATAAATTTGTTTTATAGCGACTTCTCGTTCCCTTTTTGGTGGAAGTAGGTCGGAATAATATTTATAGAACTCAAGATGGGGCGGCCTGGAAATCCCAGAGGTATTATTGGACTTTCCGCTCTTTGAATTTGGCAATCCTTTCGTGTTCATTAAACGTAATCCGCAGGAATTGCATTGTGAGATGTCACTGAGGTAAGCAAAATAGTCATGGAGAGTTCTAACACATGTGAATCTTTAAGAACATTGGATACAATTAATAAATGCTATCCTCATCGAATCATCCGCATACGCGTACAATGGTGTAGCATGCTGCGCGATATGTGATATCTAAAAACATATGAAACCGCAGGGGAAAAAAATTGTGACATATATTTTACATCGACGATGATTGCGAGGACATATATATATATATTTCGCAATCGTGTGCCAAGAGATACTACGGGGAATAACAAATTCTATTTTCCTTAAGACGCGTCTAAAAAAACAAAAATCTTGTTTTCAAAAGATTTTTGTCTATCCAAGCAAAAATAAAATAGTATAATGTCGTACTGTACCATACTAATTGATATGTAGACATCAGTTATAGACCGTCTAAATATTCATTGGACGGAAAGCAACAGTTATAATTATTCAATTTGTAGGATCGTTATGCAAGCTATATTTCCATGACCGACCCGCTTGATTTCTGTAAGCCGACACCGAATCAACTCGAAAGAAGGGGTTGAACGGTGGACAGAGGATTATAACGAAATCGATTTCACCCTCGGCTGGTTCGAGTAAGCTGACGATGAGGCGTGTGCAAGCTGGACGCTCACGCTCTATCGCTCGCGAACCACTCATTTTCACTGGCGATTGAGAATGAAACGAGAGAAATACCAGAGAGACTGATGTAAAGTCCAATTGTAAGTTGGAGCCGGTAGTGAAAATGGAGAGGGGAGAATATACATGGCGTAGTGGAGAGAAGGAGTCAGCAATTAGTCGCTCCACGGGAAATGCACCCAGTAATGAGGCACGACTGCTGGGAGCTTCCGGGGCGTTGAATTTACGAGGTGTAAGTTTTCTCTGTAATTTCACGAGTAGGAACTCACATTTTCTTTGAAAATAAAAAAGTTAAATAATAAATAAATGTAGACGTAAAAAAAGAGGTTAATGATGTCTGTAGTTATTTTCGACTCTTTCCCGACCCAGTAGCATTAATTACCGACCTGTCAGTCTGAACGTTCGGTATGACACAAGTATAAATTGCCTGAATAGAAGTTACAGGTTAAATAAAACAGCAGAGCGCTGCTGAATTTTATTCCGTGAACGATGCCATTGGACTTTTTGATTAGCTGACGCGGATCGGTACTCTATGACGTCTGGCGCCGTCGTGAATGAACGGATGACGATGCCTGGAATGACACTTTACAATCGTTTCGTATGCAAGCACTGTCCTTCGGTCAAAGTATCCTTGCGATACGCGAGCCGAATCGGACTGTGCTATCCGAGTTGAGTAAGTGTAGAAGATTCAGAAGTTGGCTCTATGCTGTGTAATGGAGTTGTAATTTATTGAGGGAAGTTGATAAGAGACCAAGGAGCAACTTTCGGCGAAGGGAAGATTCCGGAAGATCCTCGATTTCCCCATCGATCTTAAGACTGGTGTGCGTAACCGCGAGGGTAGAAAGCTGGCGCCGTGCATATTTGCATTATGCCATAAAGCATGGAATCGAATTTCCGCAAGCCAGTCCAAAAGGCCCGATGTTTTTAGTTCTGGGACATATCACGAAAATATAGCGGAAGTAAGTTGCGGTGTTAAATTTTGCAGGAAACCGTAGTATCCTGCCACAAGAAAGACCCGCAATCGCAACGTAACGTAGGACATTCTTCGTCGGAGAATCGTAAACGTTTTTAAGGCCTCCTTCGTTATACTCCGAGAAGCATCTACGAGAACAATAAACGAGATGAGCTCTTACCAGGATTGTAAAAAGAATCGATATTAGACTCCCTATTGGGTGTACTAACTTTGTGTATAAACTGCTCAAAACCAATTACTTCCCCGGACACCCTTAAGGTCCAAAACTTTCCCACTCTCTGATCTGGCGCTGATAGCCAAGATTCGCTGATCCAGCTCACTACAATTTGTTTGGCGCATTGTGTCTAGACCAGCGGAATTCCATTGGCCGAAAGGAACTGCTGATCTCCACCCCTATATAGGTTTACAATCTGTAGAGACGTAAGATAGATATCCAAGAACACGATTCTCCTTCCCTTTCCTTCGCGAAGTAGATATATCTATACTGGGTGCTCCTGGTTGAATAGACACGTATACAAAATGGGGTTGTCGTCCTCGTGGAATAAATGCAGGGGTGAATCTCGCATGCAAAAATAATCCTCCTTACCAGACAAAATGTAAATAAAGGTTTCGCCCATACCTTCCGTGTAAACGAAATTAGTCGTATCGTTGGATACGATTTGCAATTCCCATAATAGACGCGCGTTAGTCATGATATCCAAGTGCGTCAAGGGTGGCGTTAATAAATTAGTCAGAAGGCGTCTGGAGAGTCTTGAAAGAAACGAGAAAAAATAACTCGAGAATTCAATTTAATTTAACAATATTCCTCAGGACGTCTCGTTTACCACCACCCACGTTCTGAGGAGTTATCATAAATACGCATACCGGTATCGCCACGAATATTCGCAATAGTGCCTCTCGCCATAAAGACCCTCTTGTAAAAATGTCTGCTGTAAAAATGAAAACCCCGTATAGCAGAGTATTACTGAGGCTTTACGAGACGTTTTAAAACTCACTCGAGCTCGGACAAAAGTTTTGTATAAATCCTTAATGCCTGTTAGGTCCACAGAGTACTAGTCGCAGATGTGCTATCATAACTCTTTACAAAGCTTCCTCGAGGATTTTATATTCCCGTTCGAGTCATATACTCAAGATACGAGATCTTTTCTGCATCCTGTTTCGCGGGATACTGCAACACGCAATCTCTGGAAGCTCACGAGAAATGACCGTAGTGTGGAATTATTCACGAGGTTAAGGGAAGGACCGCGAGTCTTTGATATCGCGCTCTCCTTGTGTAAGTCTACATGTACATATATGAACAGTCACGAGAAAAGATTCCGGACGTTTTATCGCGACGCATGTACATACATACCCCCTTCGTCATATTTGCGAATATCATGTGCTTCCGGTGACATCATTACCACTATTTTATCCAACCCGCTTCCTCTGCCCATCGTTAAAATCCATCTATGCGGTTTACGAGAATCGAACAAAGGATCACCAGAATGTATCTAGTTAATAACGTAAAATGATGCGGCAGGATGCCAAGGAAAGTGCGTGCAGACAGGCACTCTGTAGTTTTTTTGAGGTCTCGAGACTGTGGGATCGATATCTGCTCCAAAGTTATATATATATACATATATATAGTTAAGAACAGATAGGATTTATTATGAATACCGTCAATAGACTCCCATCCAACTTTTTATACTGATAATTTGTTTGATCGGCAGAAACAGTAGTGCCGACTTGACGACCGTGAATTGATAAATCACTATCGGCCAATTTAACGATCTTGTTACAATTCTTGTGCGCGGTAAATTCTTTGACATATGAATGACTCCTTTCATCGTGCCACGCGCTTCTTGCACGGGTCTGCCAGTCATCCCTACTTGAGTAACTTTGCACTTTGCTACTTGCAAGAGTGACACGCGTATCTGTGATATCGTTGAAACTGGCAAAGTGATCGGATTAAACGTTGTTTATAGGCTTCATCTTTTTTTGTCCCAATAAAACAAGCGACAGTACCAAGATCTAGGATTTCGTGAAAACCTCGAGTCTTCGACACTTCATCGAATACACGTGTCCATTGGCGTGGCACGTATACCTTCGAACAAAATCGTCCAATACATAAAGCATATCAGTGTCAGAGGTCGCAGACGGTTAGAAAATGGCGGTAACACGATTTCACAAGACATATCTTATTTATCGTTTAGAAGTTTTACCAATAGTGAACCGCTGGTGTCACGTAGGCGAACCAGCTCCAATCGGTATCAGCGTATCTCGCATACTAAATCATAAACGAATGCAGGCCATTACGAGGTTCGCGTTATACGTATACGTACGTAGTACGTGGGTCTAAATAAGAAAATTATAATAATCAGCAAGTCGAATAAAGGCCGTATCTCGTCGCGGTGGGACTGTACAGCGGTGGCAACGTGGGTTGGTAAAATCGTAAGTTATCGTGTAAGACTTTTACGCAATGTAAATCGCGCTAATTACCAGAGCCAATGGTGCATTGCGTGATCCGCCTTTATCTCATTAATTCTCAGCCGAACACCTTTGCTTGGCGACTTTTCGAAATTCCATTGCGCTACCGGGTCCTCGGGACAGGCAAAGGGCTTTCGTGTTGCGTTAGTTAGGATAACGATAGCGCTACGCGGGTTCGGCATAGTAAATACTAAACACCATGAATGGACACGAAGGCGTCGAAGTGAATGGAGCCAGGCAGCCTGATTCGCCCACGCATTAATACATTGATGTAGGTAGATCCTGTTGGTGATCTTACATAGTCAATCCTATAGGATTCTAAGTAATCGTGACGTTATGGACCTCCAGCATCATTCTCGCTATTATCAGGATCGTACAATGAGAATAGGTTATGTTCTCGGAAGTGAACATCGGAGTCAATAATATGTCAAGATCACTGTTTAGAATGTGATAGAAGAGTGTTTAGCGCATAGAGTACTGTGTATATAACTAATTGAATTATAAGTGAAAAAGGAACCGGTACGGGCAGTGATATTCCTGCGAAATTCGATAAGATAACCAGAAGCGGTTTCTGCGTAGATAATAGCGTGAAATAATATTAGCATAAGCTGATAAGCATCCGTCGGTCCGATTAAACGTTCTTTTGTACGAATGCGTCTCCAAAGAGGTAAGGCTCGAAAGTCTTATATGTTACTTGGAATGTTTTTCTTCGTGTACGACTAAGAATATGTCCAAGTAGACAGTTGAGTAAATGAGTGTTGAAACATTTGAAAATTCCCAGAGCGAAATAACAGACTCTACGTTATGTGCACTGAAGTATGTACATACAATGAATTGTATTGCTGCAAGAAACAGTCTCTCCTAAACGAATCGCTTGGATTGTCCAACGAATAAAAAGGTGCAATTAACGATTGCACTTGGAGGTATGCACTTGAATCTAGCATCTGGGCACTTGGCCAGAACTCTAGGAATGTAACATGCATCCTCCTCACGAATACGTACAGTCACTATACCAAAAACGAGTATCGATACACGATTTTGCACTCGATGGAATTGCGAGAGGACTCGGCAGAATTCTATTGCCTCGATAGAAAATAAAATACGACTGGCTTCGCGTGTTGCGCCATCGTAACGTGTAACGTGAATCTTCTTAATTTCATATCGACCAGTCCTCATCAAGGTCACGCATAAAGATGAGGTCAATAGGCCGAAAGGATAAAGTGAAATAAATGCATGAGGGTAACCACTGGGCTGTATTGGATTATGAGATAAATAAATTTAAAAGAACAGCTAGATTCGTGTCACGGACTCGACCTCGTTCATTGTGTGACTTATTTCGCGTACTTAAGAGAATCGCGAGATTCGCATGCAGTGCTGATGCGCACATGCACCCAAGCACATATTCGTGGACTGAGGAGATAAACATGGAGAGTTAACGATAAAGTCCAGCTATTCGAGGAGTGGATGTCGCAAGGTGTTGCTGGTCCATAATATTCAGTAATGATCAAGGTGTGCGTACCTCGACTGTATTCTTATCCATTTATGGAGCAGAATCCCGCAAGGCCACGCGAAGAGTGTCACGTGCGAGTTGGCTTTATTAATATATAATACACGAGACACGCCTAGTCGAATAATACGGATGAATATTGCGATTGCATTGTGACTAGTGTTTTCGTACGCTTGTCTGCCGGAATTTACTCTTTTTGCGTCTCCGTGCGAATTAATTGAGACAGTCTAATGGATGCCACTGTTTAACCCATGGTTATTGTCTTAAGAGACAATAAGTGCTCCTCGTAATAGCACTTATGGTATGTATGCGGCATGCGGTATGCATGTCACTTGTTGTCGGCGACTGAGAATCCTCGAGACAGTAAGTTCTTTCCTGGGAAAGGTCAGTTACCCATCGTTTACTTTCCACCTACCGGAGCTAGTTGTCTTGCAAATTTTCACTCCAGTCACCATTACGCGGAAAGGAGAACCCATGGAACATTGGTTTGAACGTGATGGCGTGAATCACCCGAGACTAAAAAGTCAAGCCGCTCCTTCTTTGGCGAACGGTAGGCAAGAACCTGAAGGTGAAGGCTGCGAACGCTTATTTTTCGCGAATCTGCAAACACGGCCAGGGGAATCAACGCAGTCGGCGCTCGGCAACGTCACCATATACCGGTGACATTACGCCTGCGTAAAACTCCAGTAAAACAATTGACTGAGTAACGCTTGCCATTCGCCTATGTTAAAACGGTCAATACCATATCTCCAGTCTACTATGAAGCTACTGTTACGAAATAAAGAAGATAAGGTAATCCACAAAAATTCCAGAGACACAATCGGCACGGGTACGTGTGACGAGGACGTAATTTATAAAAAATATTTCAAAGTAACGTTCAATCGTTTGTTTTGATTTCGAGAGGAATCGAGGATCCCGAGACCAAATCGAAGATCTCGAGTTTGAGGAGGGAGACTGGCCAGGCAGAGGAATCTTCGATGACGTCAGAAGCTATGTTTAAACTCGGCATCAACCGCGACTCAGAGACTACGGGTGGCGTGTACTCCCACTACCATGATGACATACAGTCACGTACGTATTCATACATGAGATCAGAAACGGATGCCATGCGTACGCAGTCTCTATATTCCTACCAGGGAACACAATGTACCATTGTTTCTGCAGGTTTTATTTGTCATCTGGCTGAGCGCTGAGCGTGCGACCGCCACAAGATATATGCTGTGGATATACATACGTACGTGAAAGATGTATGAGCGAATTCTCTCCATCATCGTCACATTAATCATATCCCGTTTCAACATTGAAAAGTCGAATCAATGACCACGAGTCAGAAGTCCACGGAGCAGGAAAGTTCAGTTCGCCGAAGAGTTTACACCATTGACTTTGAGACTTTCACCAAGACGCCATCTTGAACCGAGGATAATTTTGGTAATGATAATAAATGTTCCCGCGGATGTCGACAGACTCTCACCAAGCTCACCCGATAGGTGCGCGCAGCTGCCCGCACCAATAAAAGGAAGGTAGCGCGAGTAGATATTGACGTTAGAAGTAATATATCTGTACGCGAATCATCGAGTCATCATCATCATCTCAAACGTCGGACATGATTCTAAACCAGCTACCGTTGCAGAGGTGTAACTCTACCTATCGTTTGATCCGTCGAATTGCTTATTGTATCTACATCTATGCGTATTGAACATGTCTCGAGTGGGTTGGTAATAATTAGCATAAAGGTGTTTACCATTTAGAAATGATCAACTAGACAGTCATTCCTTTATCAAACTCTCCCTGGTACGTTTACATTGGATATTCGTCTACGCGCAGACTGTTACTAGCTGATATTTATCAAACGCTCGAATCTATAACGTGCTCCAATTACCAAGAAGATTCTACCAAGATTCCTTTCAACCAACAGAGAGACCATTCAAATGATTCAGAGCTCCACGTTGTTGCCAATCAATTACGCATTTGCGTTACGAAATGCTACGCGCTGGGACGCATGTCAGGTTTATAGACGATGTCAGGAATATAAAAGCACATTATATATCGCGTGTACAGATATATACATATATCGACGTAAGCTCTGGGGTAGCATGCGTGCGTCTTTGGTTTACATTCGATCGAGCGCATGTATAGGATGTTTGGTCGGGTGTCAAATATCAGTTATAACACAGACGATAGAGAACACCTTGGTCGTGTCGGAGCTGCCAATCGGATCGCCATATCTGGGGTTGCGTAAAAAAAATCAATAAGGTCACATCCAGCTTGAGCAATCAGTAACGTAAAACGATATACGCTCTAAAGTGGCAAAGAGCTCGGTAGATACTATAGGATGTACCCAGTTATATCATTACATCAAGTAGCTACGTCCGATCAACTTTTCGCACGTAATCATCGCCGTTATCATTATCCTCATCTTCGTCGTTAACGGTGTGACGACTCCTGAAGTGGGCGCCCACGTAATATACTTGCATAAAATTTTCGCACTGTTCATGCCCATATAGATGTATAGGCATACAGCAAGTCTCTCTGCTCCTGGAGACATTCGAAACGTTCCTGAAACCTTATGGATTCGTGCAGTAACTTGGGACAGAGAAAGCTCGCCTTATATAGATGGAGTCGTTACTCTGTCAAGACGGATCCGCCGTTTGCCATCGGAGCACAAGTCGCGACTGCCAAGAGCCCGTGATCTGCCCACGCTAAAGATTTCACATTTTTGTTCACCTCGATCGTGGGAAAGATCTTTAGAAAAATATATACGGTATTCGATTTCATGGTACCTATGCTGTACTGGTACTGCTGTTATATGTGTGTGTATATACAATATAATAATTTTAAATTTCCGTCATCAGCCATTTAAATCTATTCGAACGGAGAATGACGTATAGAGATAAAATTAACGTAACGTGTTCACACGCTTGAACGGACGTCCATTACGTTTAATCACGCTGGACTTAATAAAGGTGACCTGAAGGATCTTGATGAAGGTGAAGGAACGACACGCGCACCTGTGTCAGATCAACTGCTACCGCTGGTCCTGCTAATTTACATCGCTCTTGATTTCGAGTTGGAGAGAGATTAGGTTTGTATGCGTATGAGTGTAGTATACGTGTAAGGATGGTGGCTGAGGGCCAATGAAAAATTCCAGGAAGTAGATCTGGGATTATGAAGGGAGCTAAGAATCCTCTGGGTGCCTCCGAAGTCGGATCCCCTCGGTGAGATCCAGTCTATCTAGGTAGTTTATCTAGCGATAGAGTCAGAGCTGTCATAAAGGTACTCGGATGTTAGAGTCTCGAGGCAGAGACAGTGAGAAGGAATGGTAGTTTGGATGCTACGTAAAAAGGAACTCGGGGATCTGTCAGGCACGAATGGCTAAAAGAGGGCCCGCAGTGTCACGCACGAGTGCTTAGAGTTAGAATATGGGCCTTGGGTACTCGGGGTCTGTAAAAAGGGCGCTGCTCAAAAAGTCAAAATAGAGAAGATAAGGGGCTGGTTGAGAAGGCTAGATAACTCCTCGGGAATCCATCTTGACTGTATCTTTAGTCAGAGTTCCTTCCTTTCCGTCATCCTTGTGTACCTCTTAGGAATGCCGAGTGCATTACATACTACCAGGTTCTTCCTGTACGTAAATGCTGGTGTCTGATTATCCAAGCAAATCTGACAGTTTATGTTTCGTCGAATGGAACGTGACGCGTTGGAAACGAAAGGTCAACGTGTTTCCGCAACGGTAAAGAAAGTGTCTCGGAGAGTTCTCGTAATTTTGTCATTTATCAAAGGAAAATCAACTCTGCGTTCGAATGACTTTTACAGTGTCTACGTGCTGAAATGAGGCTTGATACGATTAAAAGAAGATATTCCAGCTAATCTCTCGCTAGAGAACGATATTATTATACTTGCAGTGGGAACGTATACTCCGTGATATTTAATTCTAACTAATCTGAAACCGGAACGACGACGCCTCTACGTTGGACGATCGAGCTGTGAATTCTGGCGTTAGAAGTACAGACGCCCACGGCGCTTTGAGGTTACGGTTCTTTGAACAGCTGTTTTGTTTTTGATGGATATTATCGCTCAACGAATCCTGGAATGGCATTGGTATTCCCAAAAATTTTTTGGAAAAATTAATGTCCACATTGTATACGTATACTATTTTGCATATATTCCTGACGCTCGTGGTCCGCTTAGATAAACTGAATGAAATATCCGTACGCGTGTTCGGCGCGCGAGGAATGCGTGGGTGGAAAAAGACACCGAAGGACGGAGAGCATAAGAAACGTAGAAGATGGAGAAAGAGAGAGTTTAAGATCAGTAGCGTAGTCCATAACGCGCAACAAACAGGGTCGTCTTGTATTCAGGCAATTCGTCGGTTCAGTATAATACTGGCTTCCTACAAGCTGCCAGCTAGACTCAAATTCCAATAGCAAACCGGACCTATTCGTATTTCGCGGGTTGATATTCAAATCGGTTGATAATGACGAGTTGGTACGTTCGTCGAATCGTAAAAGTATTCTCGTTACGAAACTCGACAGACGCCATCTTGGAATTTATCTTTTGGAAACGAAATGCCTGGACTTAATAGCGCCATAATTAATCGAGCGTACCATAATTAACCGTAACTCCTGCTCTAGTGACTGTAACGTGTATATATACATACCAAGAGTACCTACGCCAGGAACATAAAAGACTCGCGATATCCGTAAGAAAATGCACAGCGCGTCTACAGTGGCTCAAGTGTTCGGTCACGAAGAATCGCTGGTAGCGTCGCTTCGTAGAAATTTTAACTGGAAATCATCGAACATGGTACAAGAATCTCGTGTGTATCACAGTGAACATATAAGGTCCGTCCTTCGTAATTATAGAACTCATAATGAAGTCACTCTGTCAAGGTTCCCTGGAAGTTTTCATGAGCCTGAGGAATAATTGGCCGCGTGATCTTCGAAAGTAGGTAGTGAGCTCACCGACGTATTTCAAAGCTCTCTCGCTCCCATAAATATCATTATTGTCGCTCGTCGTATAAGCCCTGTGTCTTTGATTAATCGTGGCGGCGCGTACTCCTGCCACATATCACGCTCTCGTCGCGATAACATCCCGAGATTGAATAATGTATCGCTAGTATCACGGGATGCTTTTCATTCCTAGCCACGCAATGTCTGGGGCATATAACCCGTAGATCGTTTCAACATGGCGACACTTACTGCTGAAATCAACTTGTACATTGTTTCTAGAAAATAAAAAAAATAGATTGTTCGTGAGTGACGCAAGTTTACTTATGACCCTGACGAAGGTCGTGAATAACCTACAATATACGTGCATGAGCTATATAGAATATATGTAAATTCTATTAGCTTATCCTTGGTGATTGATTAAATGAAAGTAGGGAGATGAAAAAAAAGATAATAAAGAAATAAAAATCGATAGACCGCGAAGACTCAGTATTTTATCAGGACGGGATTTGGTGTCGTGACGAGTACTGATACCGATTTACGAAATAGCTTGAAGATATATTAATGAGGATAGGCAAAGTGATGTTACAGCCTGGAGTCTCGTATTTGTGTCAGGCCCATTGAGTTTTTCGAGTCACCTCTTCCTCTGGCGCCTGTGTACATTGATTTAGGGTATCTTATCTGTTACGTGAAGGTAGTCAGATTATTGCCACATTCTCTATCTCTCTTTCTCGCACGGTAAGGAAACAAATGTATGCGACGACGTTTCTAAGGTTTACGTGTTTCCTCATATTTCGGACCATGGCAAACGCTGGTGAATCAACAGCTGAACGATGACTCAGAAGACCCGTTCAACATTTTTTGTCAGAGTCGGTACGCGTGTAAGATGGAAGTTCGCCAATTGGATAAAGTTCTTATGGCCCTGCTGCACGTGAAACCATTCACAAAATTTTATTTGCGAATTTTGCATTGTCTTTTGTGCGAAGGATGTTTGCGTTTTTACTTTTCCCTCAATGGGCTTCTGAGAGGATTTTAGGCACTGCGAAGTTCTTTATCAGAACGGTGAATGGCACTTCTATTGTCTTGGAAAATTTCTACCCCTAACCGGAGGGTGGTCCAACGGTCACTGTACGAGGAAACAAACAGAATTGTTCGATACTCGAAGCTTTCGGGTACAGGGTCTTTCAAAGGTGAATGTAAGCGAAAGAATTTCCCATAGATTTCGAGAGTTCACGTTTTCGACTCTTTTCGCTGCTTATTTTCATTTCATCTTTTTATTGTTCCCACTCGTTTAGCACGATTCTCGAGGATGATTCACGTCTAATTACAAATCCCGCTGAGTGCAGTCGCCAGACTGTGAAACGCTAAAAAGTGACGTGTGCTCTGAAAATTATTCGCTCGAACGTAGCGCTTATCGCGTATTCCTGCAGTGCTACGTGGACAATCGCCGTGTAATTTAACACGGGGGTAAAACGCATCAGCGAACAAGACAGCGCAATGTAGTGACTCACTCGTAAACACGAAAAATTCGTCATAAATGAGATCGACTGGAGAATCCCAAGAAGACTGAAAATAATAATCACAAAAAAAAAAGGCAACATATCCTCAACGTACGTGAATGATGCAGTTTTTACGGTTGTCACGTGATTACCGTAATTTTTATTATTTTCACGATAGCTGTCACAGGATAGATTAAGATATTTATCGCAGGCACGTGCGACTGTTAGCAGTTAGCACCCTCAAATTAGCACGGTTGATAACCATCTAGGGATCCATTCGGATTATTATCTCCTCAAGCAGGAATCTAATAGACGTTAACATGCTTAACAGTTTATACAATGTAAATATACATATGAGCGAGCACGTGATTCTTGGTAAAGTAAAAATTTACAATAGACTTTAAATGCCAGTGTGGAACAAGTTCCATTTTTTTGACAGCTGTCAAAGAAAATATTCACCGTCCATGAATGATATCGTCAAACCCATAGGTCCTGAGCAATGGTTAATCTTCTTAAGTCCTTTCTCGGAAAGGACCAGGCTGTGCAAGCGGTATCATCTCTGCTGGGTATCCCGTGCAAATGAGATTTATGATGTTCCAAAACTGAACCGTCCGTACTTTCCCCTGTTTTCCCTTAGCGTCCCAAGTACACGGTTCTCGTGATTGTCAACGCGTCCGCGAGAAAAGTACAATCCATTGATATGGAAATGGTAACGGTATTTCCTCACGGTTCGGAATTTGCAGTCCCGATGACGGTTACGGTCCTTTGGGTTAAAAGAAACACTAGACGCGTACGAAGTACCGTAAGAGCGACCTTGTCTTGAAATGGTAAAACGGGCCTACGAAGTGAACTACAATAAATGCTTTTAATTCCTCAATGAGCGTGAAGTCAGCGAAGATATGAAATACTAATTTTTTTTATATCATCATCTCAGACATCAAATTACTTTGAACTTTCAACGCGGTCGTGAAGCGCGATGACGCCATCGGAAGAGAATAGCAACGCTGGACCAGTTTTCATCAATAGTATCAAACGATCCCATTGAGATAATTTTGTGACAAGGCCACTGTCAAGTAGCTTGTGTACCTCTGCACGTAGGTACCTCTACGTACCTACATATACGTACCTAAGCCTCAAGGTATAAAATTACCGTCTAGTAATCCGACGCCACGTAAGCTGAGTAGATAATTCAAGTTAAGTGGCTCGTAAGGCAGCGCTGGGTTCGCCCTCGTAATTATTATTCGCAAATGCACAAAAATCGCGGATCGCATAGCCGACACTACCCACGCAGTTCAGCTGCGTCCTCGTCCACCTCCTTGCAAAATTCCAAGTAGACATGCAGGTTATTAGTGTCGTAACCGTCTATAAACATTGCCACCTGCGCGGCAGGTGACGTCACTTTTCACTGAGCCAAGGACTTTGAAGTTTTTCGAGAATTGTTCGAGGTTTAGAAGTTTTTGAAAAAAAAAAAGAATTCCTTCTACAACACCTCTTTGCAGCAACCGTGTTTTCCCGGTTCGGGAGGGTTAATGCTTGTTTGCTCCCATGGGGTAGCGAAGGGTTCCAGGTAAATTTGAACAAGTTAAGTTTACAGCAGGAATGGTAGCCAGTAGGTGAAGAGAATCGAATGGGCGGAGATCTGGTCGAGCAGGAGAAGCCGAAGAGTCTTCTGAATTTCGCAGAAGTAACGTAAGAAGAATGTGGTCTTGTCATCCAGTTGCTGACGTACGGTACATGAGACCAGGTTGCTCCTGGTGATACATACTTCTTAGGTACATCAGCGCAGCTTAATTATGTACATTAAATAAAGTAGCCACACTCAAAAAACAAAATACCTCGTTAATCCGATAAAGTGAGTATTTGAGAATCACTGAAAATTTCGCGAGTTATATCGTCACGTTATATAACAAAAGTATCGTATACGCTCAGGAACACGGCAATACGAATATCCTTGTTTTCTTGCGTAACGTCGACGATATTGACAAACAAAGTGGACGTTGCGACAAACGAGTGCGAGTAAATAGAAATCGCCGGAATTTCAAATTTCACAATTTATTTCACGATAAATAAACAGCAATAGTCATTTGTGGAATTGAGTGCGAATTGTCCGAATTTGATCAAATAAAAATTTATTACTTGAATTAGCACTTGGAATTTATCCTAAATCCAATTCAAGGCTTCAACTTTTCCTAATAAATGTAAACGTTACTTTAACACGACGCACTGGACTTATTACCATACAATGCGAACTTGCCCTAGCCGCGCAACTGTTCAGTAATTCAGACAATAACGCATTTATATTGGGCTTAAGCGTATCGTATATAAGCTGTTGCGTCCGGTCCAGAGTTTCCTCTGAGTAAAGCGTGGCGTCGAAACTATCATAAATGCATCACCCGTCATTTCCTTCTTGGCAACGTAATTTTCCAATTGCATCAAGATTTCTCGGCTCTTCTCGGCAACATTCAATTCTTAAAATAACACTCTCGTGTTTCCCTTACAGCCCCAAGACGTGCATTTACATAAATTTTTATTATTAGCTGAACAGTCTGCCAGAAGGAACTGTGGGACACCTGTGTATAGGTAACCTGTCAGGTCAGAACCCAAAGGGACCACCCCACAAAAGATACTGCCAGATACTATACCTGTCTCGATATTCTTGCTCTTCGGTATCTTCCATCTCTCTCACTCTCTTTGACATTTCGAATAGAAAACCTAATGGAATTCACGACAACAAATCCGCTCTCTACAAAGCCAGCATGAAGCGTTAAATTAAATCTCATCTTTAAACTCGTATCATTTGGCTGAAGAAGAGAAGCCTTCTGCTCCGTACACACTGCTAAATGAGATGCTCTTCGAAGACGACGTCAGTTTGAAACTATCTATAGTAAATACGAGCGGACGGTATGAAATTATCGAAAAGGGAAAGCCATTACGTTTATATGAAACGATCGTTGCCAAGTATATTACTGTTATTATTGACTAGTTAAACACGCGTCACATTACAGATGCAAGGATTACGGTCTTATCGTGCATGATCGCATGCGATATACCAAAGGAAGCCCTTTCACCAGGAAAGCCTCTTCCAGCGAGAACGAAAGGAGGTTTGTCGCGCGATCCTGTCTCTAGATTTGTCGCTGTAAAATATCGTCGAGCCGCCTACACGAGTGAATGTCTCCAGGTTTCAGCATTTATAGATTCACTTTCGTTTGCGTAATTATATGAAACGAGGTTGCCTGGATTTGTCGAAAATACCACTGGTACTTGTATGCAGGTTTGCATGGTAGTTGAGAGAGTGATATGTAAGAAAAGTTATATACGTATATACATAAGAATGGAGAAATAAGAAAATCAAAGAACCGTACATATGTGTTCAGGAACGAAGAGGTACGTTGCGCGGTCACGTTCTGAGGATTTCAAGCGGTTAGGAATGTACGTGGTGTCTTGGAGCGAGTAGAAGCGGGTGGGTGTTTTCGTGGGGTATGGCGGGCGGCTCCCCATAGAGAATGCCAAGCGCCTTAAAACACCATACATAGTTGGAAAGTCAAATAGATGAGACACGATGCTAAAATAAACCTATAGCTGGCGAGCGTCCATGAGCTTGAGCAAGGAAAAGGAATATCTTTTTCGGCGCACCGCCGAAAATATACTAATAGGTAATAGACGCCGACTCCGGGCATACATAACACGGACGTAGATATACAAATAACCGTGTCGATGCCGTACCTACCAGCAAAATAAAAAGGCGAGCTTGAAATGTCGGAGGATACACACTGTGACAGCGAGCCGGTTACGCGGCACGTATGGACGCATGGCTGAGGTTTAATTTTAAACTATTATCGCAATTGCCGAGAATAGAACCGCACTACGGACTGACTCGGCGAGCTCGTGCGGGCTTTCGCGCCACGAATTTTCTCCGGGTATACACGTTCGTAAAGTCTATGTACTTCATATTTCATGACCAATTTATGCGATAATTGCTCCAATTTTGGATCCTTTTAAAGACAGCTGAAAGGCCGTCCCATCGGCTGTTCGTATCCTGTTTTAAATTCACCCGCCTCGCATCTGGAATGCATTGCCACAAGATTTTTCTTTTGTTTTTGAAACTCTCTGTAGAACTTTGAAGCCCGAATCGTTAGCGTCAGTCTTGCTAGTTGGTACACGCTACAGAACGAAGGGACTTGCAGGCTCAATTAATTGAAATTGGCTAATTCAACAAACTGACTCGATCGCCTCGACTTTATTCGTCCTATCAATTTATCTTGCCGTTGACTTTTTCTTGGTTGCTTTTAAAGAGAATACGAGGGCGTACCGGATGCTTAAACAATTGCACTCTTAGTCTGTATGTCGATGATGAAATTGGTTTTGGAGTAAGCACAAACAAGGCTTAACTACGTGAGACTCTTGCATTGGATCGTTTCACGTGTCGCAGGAAGGAAGGGAGGAGAGTTCCTTAGCATAAAGGAGTCGCACATCATGGCAAAACTAGTTCGGACATCCAGTTTTTCCACTCTCCAGCGCTACACCAGCTCCAAGCGCACCGATCTTGCCTCCTGCCTTCCTACTACGTTCGGATCCCGCAACTTGTTGCTGCATCATAAGCAACCCACGCAGTTTACCAAATTCATTCAAATGAAAGAACCGTATAAACAAATGTTAAAAAAATAAATAATGTAGACATGTCCTCGAAACAAGATTCTAAAATTTAAAATTACCTATTTTTCAGTTTCCTCAAGAACATTCGTAACATGGTACTAGTGCACCGTCTTCACCAGATTCAATTTGCCTATACAATAAATAAAACATTCTTACCGAGATCTTCAACAAGACGAAGCATGACACCTCCAATATGAAGTTCTCCTTTGATACGAAGACTTCTCTCGACCTGAAGATCCGTCACGAAAACGCGCAGCACCCAGCTGCCGTCTACTTCGTGCCCGTCTGAATACATCTTGGCAATTAATTTTTCAGTAACTTTATAACAGTCTCCAAGCTTCCTCTTTTAAATGCAACACACTATCAAGCACAACGTTTCGAACTTCTCGTTCAGATTTCAGTCTAGAGAAATCATAGTTCTCAATCGTCTCTGAATTACAGAGCGTATACGCGCGCAGCTCGACTCTCGAGGAGTTTCGAACTAATGTCGCGTAATATACACCAGGAGGCTCCTCGTGCTATCGCAAGAGTAGCCGTGCCTTATCTCGCGGTGGAACACGAGCAAACCACGGTTCCCGATCTCAACTCTGCTGGACGTCAGAAAGTACGGAGCACGTAACACGACCGAAGCGCTCGGACCGTCGGCCCACCAGACACTGTAGTCACTAGTAGTACTGACTCGTTCACTGGCTCACGGACTCTTCTCAGAGAACACAACCATTTACAAGCAACGCGCGCTCGCTCGGCCTCGGAATGCGCGCGCACAGCCTTCTCTCTTGTCCCGTTTACTCCTTGTCGGCAGGCAAGCATCGCACAGGCACTACTTCGCTAACTCGTCCGCATGAGATAACTTTCTGTCCTTCACCTCAGCATCCTGACCACCTTCTTCAACTCATCTGGTAGCGGCACTCGTTCCCGGACTCCGATTCACCAGACTTTCCCGAGTGGTTTGCTGATGTCTTGCGAAAAGTTGCTTCAATTCCTTATAAGGAATATCGCTTGTCTTTTCTATGTCCGGCTGTTCTTCGTCTACGTTTCTTGGATTATGCGGAGAACGAAATTCTGTTGGTAGCTGCTGGCTATTTGATTACGAGTAAAGGTACTATGTTTTCTTAGCCTTGTTGAGAGCTATGTAGTAGGTGTTGAGAGATCTTTAATCGTCTACTGGTTTGGAATGTGTAGGAATGCTTTAGGATGCTTGTATGTATGTTACAATTGGAACCCTTGTGCTGTGAGTCGTAAAGATCTTGAATACTTGGGTCATGCTACTCTCCTCTTAGTCAAGTTGTACAATATAATATTGTTGGCGAAATATTACATATACATATAGTGCATCGTCCCTTAGTTGTTTTGAAATATTTGGTATAGAGTGCATTAGGTACTGACTTTTCTGCTTTATTTACATCAATCGGTAACTTGTTGGATAAGAAGAGTGTATCTACCGAAGGTAAGTAGACATATATCTGTATATACTGTGTGAGTCGTTCTTGTGAATGGCTAGAGATATGCTTTAAAGATTTTATATACTATTGTTAAAATGAGTACGTGAAATTATTTATTGACGTATAAGATTGCTATTACGATTTGATGAAGATAATAACAAGAAGAATGTAAGCCTAATTTGTTAAATATATATTTTAACGCTGATTTTCTCATCATAAACTGTGGAGAGAGAGAGGTTACAACATTAATATCAAAATTATTTTAGTTGGATGTTAAGTCACTCATGTTGCACATGTCTAATGTCATCGAATATATAATGTGAACAATGGAATAATCATAAATGCATAAATAGTTAAAAAAAGGTTTGACACGAAAATGATGAATAAATCTAGTATGAACGTGCTCCGTCTGTTGAGGAATTCACTTGTACGAACCAATTTTATTGGAATTCATTGGTATCATGCTAATGCAGTGAGATATAATTCTATGCAATCAACTTCACGAGTATTGGAATGTCTTGAGAATCGAAGTTTAGTAAGAGTAGCAGGCTCTGAAGTCTCAGAGTTTTTGCAAGGATTGATCACAAATGATATGCGACATTTTGAAGAAGGGGCTGCAAACATGTACTCTCTCTTTCTAAATATAAAAGGTAGAGTTATGTATGATTCAATCATATATAGAGGAGAAGAAAATGAAGTTTATTATATTGAATGTGACTCACAAATTGTAAGCCAGCTACAAAAGCATTTGAAGATGTTTAAAGTACGACGAAAAGTAGACATAGATTCTCTTGAAGATACCATGAAAATATGGGTGGCATTTGATTCCTGTTTAAGTCCGACTGATAAAAACAATATAAATGAATATGGTAAACCACAACTGGAGGGCCGAATACTTCCATGTGGTACATTGAACAAAAGATCAAGTAAACAGATCAATAATATTAGACTATACGAAGATCCAAGACTCTTTGATTTAGGTTTGAGAATATTAACAGAATCAAATGTAAACAGAGATGAAATTATAAAACACTTGGGACCTGTTGCAACCAATAATGAGATGTTTATGAACTATAAAGCTTTTCGATATAAACTAGGTGTAGGAGAAGGTATAGATGACTTACCTCCAGGCAAACCATTTCCTTTGGAAATCAATTGTGACTATTTACATGGCATAAGTTTCCATAAGGGATGCTATATTGGTCAGGAGCTGACAGCTAGAACACATCATACAGGTGTTGTTCGAAAGCGTCTAATGCCTTTAATATTTGATCAAATTCCAAGTAAAACTTTGGAATATGATGAGAAAATTTATGATGAAACTGGCAGAGTTGTTGGAAAGTTCAGAGGAAGGGAGAAGACATTTGGTTTAGGATTGATACGAATAGCAGAAGCTCGAAATGCCAAAACTCTCACAATTTCGGACGTTACCTTGAAAGTTGTAAGGCCACTTTGGTGGGCACGAGAACTCCGTAACGAAAAGATCTCAGCGGATAGTTAAATCAATTGTTGTAAATTCAATTCGTAATGAATGCACTGTGATTTTGTATCATAGATGTCAACAGAAAATTTAGTAATTTCTGTTGTATGCTTGTAATAATAAATTATTGTATAAAAGTGAAATTTGAATTATATCTTTATTTTCGAACTTTTTATTTATCCTTTAGGATGGACAAGGAGGCTAGTACGTCACAAGACACACGTGGTGGGTCCAAGAATCAGAATTCTTCAAGCACTACAGTAGCAGATGAAAAAAAGGATCCTGGTGGAACTTTCAAGTGTTTTTTCTGTCATTTAAATGAACATTTTGATTATAAGGGATTCCAACCTCCCTTTTCAAAGCAGATATGTTATTCCGAAAACTGTTATATAATGAAAGACCCTTTTAGTTTACCAAACAGAGGAGAAGTTTTGGTTCTGGGTGGTGATTGTAGTGTATGCAACAAATCCGTATGTTTAGGATGTAGCATTTTTTATACCCAACGATTTTGTAAGGAATGCGCATTTAATAATGTAAAGCAATTTCCTCTGCAATTGAATAATAAGATAACAAGTTTGGCACAAAGTGAGAACATTTAGGTATTATATGTACATTAAAGAAAAGAGGTATTTTTGACTTCTAAAATTTGTATTTGAAAAATACATGTCGCATATCATCCACTCACTGAAACATTTATATACACTCCATCAAAGCATTCACACTTACTGCAGACACATATGTAAAGATTTTTAATGGAAATGATACAAATAAAATAACGTTACACTTTCAATCGCTGTAAGATAAAGAGTACATAGAAGGCTCAGATGCCTCAAAATGACATAACAAATAAGAAATGGTGAACATATGAAACGTTACATAACAGATACCCTTGTTAAAATTAATTCGCCATTGGCTTTTTCGGTTTGGATGTTAACTTGGCAGCCATGATCTTCTTCTTCTTCTCAAATTTGCCACTTTGCGACACTTTTTTTACATCACTTCTTTGTCCCTGAAATGAAGCACGGCCTTTTCCACGAGGACTTCCTCCCTCAGTGTTTTGTCTTTGTTGTTCGCCCTGAGACCGTTTTCCTGCTTTACGTCGGTCATTTGGGCTAAACTGATTACTGTCGCCTGAATCATTTTTAAATTTCTTAGGAGATCCACCATATTGTCTTTTACCCTGAAACTGTCTTTTGCCCGCATTATTTTGCCAGTTCTTGTTGGGTGCCTTTTTCTCATACAATTTTACTCTGATTTCACGGTTTCCCATTTTTGAACCATCTAATTTCAAAGCAAGGGTTACGTCGTCAGGAGTCTCAAAATTAATGTAACCAAAACCACGACCGACACCGGTTTTGTTGTCCTTTACAACACGCACAGAGGTAATTTTGCCACAGTCCGCAAAGTGCGTCCATATCATATTGTCGTTAGCATCTGAAACAAACATTGAAATCACACATAGTTGATTATTTAATTTTAGCATTAATATTTCACAACATTATGTGTATTATCATTTTAAGACTTACCAAATGGTAGATTCCCTATGAATACAGCCTTTTTTGTATCATATAAATCATCTTTGACTGTTCTGCATATATCTACCCTCAAATAATTGCCGTTTAATTGTTTTCCATTCATTTCCAAAGCCTTCTGTACACTTTCTTCTGACTTGAATAATATAAACATGTGAATAGAAGAAACTCTTGGATGAATTTTCTTTGTTATGGCAGCTCCTTTAAGTGACATTTTTGGATTTTCTGGTATAGCACCTCTGACGCGAATAGTTTCTATTGGTCCATATTTACTAAAAACTTTTTTAATTTCATCTGTTGTTACATCTTTTGGAACATTGCCAATATATATACTTCTTTTGTTACGTTCCTCGATTTCTTCTTTTGTTAGCCGAGGCGTAGCAACATCCCCATCTTCATCTTCACCTTCATCCTCATCTTCATCATCGTCGTCATCATCAATGCTATCCTCTGATACCTTCTTTTTTATACTTGCAGGAGATTTTTTTTGTTTCTTAGCTGGGGAAACAGCTTCTTCTTCTTCCTCATCTTCATCAGTAATGTCTTCATCATCATCATCCTCATCATTTTCATCAAAGTCGTCATCATCATCATCATCAGCAAGACTATTTCCTAACAATACCTTGAGTCCTGGACCCGACTCTACCTCTTCTTCCTCGTCGTCGTCATCATCATCATCATCATCTTCGTCATCATCGTCGTCATCATCATCATCTTCATCATCATCTTCGTCATCATCATTGTCCTCTTCGTTATCCTTATCGCTCTCAACTGTCTCTGTAATCTCTTCTGCTTTTAATCCCTTAAACATTTTCACTCCTTTATGTTTTGTATCTAACGTATCGTCATTCTCATCCTCATCATCATCATCTTCAAAATCATCATCATCTTCATCTGATTCATTAGCTAAACTATCTCCTAAAATATCAGTCAGTCCAGGTTTATCTTCATCATCATCTTCTTCTTCGCTGTCATCGTGGTCTTCAATACCACTAACTTCTTCCTTGATGGTAATTCCTTCATTGATATCAGAATCAGAATCATTTTCATTTTCAAGACTTGAATCACTTTTCTTAATATTCTGGTTGTCACCAGGTGATTTCTGTGCTTGTACAGACAGTTTCTTCTTATTCTTTGGTGATTTTTGCTTACCATTCGAATTGTTTTGTTTATTTTGAGGACTCTGTCCTTTGCCATTTTGTGCAGATATCATTGATGAATTCTTTCCATCACCTTTAGGAGTAGAGCCATTGATCAGAGCTACTTTGCCTGTAGGTGTATTCTTGAATTTTGGCGTTTTGTTTTTACTAATAACTGGTTCTTTAATACTTTTGATATTTCCCTTCGGCGTACTGGGCTCTCTTTTCGTATTGGATTTCACCTTGGTCATTCTTACGGTTTTAACGGAACGTATTCTGAAAAACTATTAAAAAAAAATTCTATTCAAAATTTGTTCACACCTATGTTATCATATATATATCAGAAAAATGTGTCAATCAATCCTGTTTTTTAAACTAACTGCACGTAAAAATTTTAATTATCTGTAATGAATGTATTATTTTATATATTAAGGAACAGTTTGAAATTACTATTCACATTAAATCCCCACGTGTAGTTCTATAGCGCGCGGTCTAGACTCATTGAAGTATATTACTTTTTCATAAAGAAATAGGTAATAATAGATTTACAAATCGTGATAATACTACAATCAAAATAATTTTGAAAGCCAATTTGTTTAACTTGGTGTAATTTATAAAAAATGTTTTGTAAATAACTAACATTAAAACATACCTGATAATTATTTCAACCCGGCTTCGTGTCGATACAAGCGGCAATAGGAAGGTTTCAGGCGACCATTGAAACTAACAAGTGAACCAATATCCGGTAAAATATGATTACCTTCTCACCTTACATTTAATTAATTGTTAAAATTACTAATAAAAATGCGGAATAATATTTATTTTCATATTTCTTAGATCGATTTAAGTGTGTTTAGGCAACTTTTAAGTTTTCCTCAATTGTTATTTTGAAAAAACCTTGATTTCTTTTAGAGCTTATGTCCGATTTGTCCAAACAACTTTATTCTTTAATATATTAATTTGCGCAGTTAAGTTAAATTGAGTCTCAATAAGTCTGTCGTTCTAGAGTATTTATGTGCTCGGGATACTATTTCTGATTTGTACTCTAAATTTATATATATATACTAAAATTATAGTATTGATGCTGAATCTGTGGTTGGACTTGCGTAAACTTTCTCTTAGACCTAACCAATAATCTGCCAGAAAGGATTCTCAAGAAATAATGGTACATACACAACATACATTCCTATGAACGCGTTGTACCATTGGTCGGAAGTTACTGCTAGAATGCACTTTGAAGAATGTGATAGGTCCTTTATAAACGCCAAATGGTGCTTCTCACTTGACGTTTAAAGACCGTATGAACCTGATATAAAGCTTAATGCACGTGTTCGGTTGGATTTAAGTTAACCTAAAGTATTGAGCGAATACAATTTGATGATTAAAATTTAATTGTAATTAATTAATTCTGAGGTACGAATTTTAGCACGAATATAATGTCTTTGTATTGCCTTTTAACGAAATAAAGCTATTGTATGTGTCATTTGTCTTTTATAAAATTGTGCATGATAAAGAATTGTTTTATATTTATTATGATTTGATTTCGCTTTCCATTTGATACGTTGAGTGCTTAAAACGATATCGAGGAATCTTATCTTATTATTACAGAAAATAATTGTACAGCATGGATGGTATTGGACTTTATCATCAATTTGTACAAATTCATCAACCGCAGCTTCACTCATCGGGAGTTCCCAAAATATTTTGGGAGACATTATTTAAGAAATTAAGTGGCCAGATTTTTGATTCTGGTCTTATTTTTCAACTTGCACGAATTGACTATGAAGATTCTGAAAGAAATCCAATAGATCCTATATGGACATTGCTAGTCTCAGCTGAAAATGGAATTTCTGCTCAAGATCCAAATAATATTTATTTGGTGGATCATGCTTGGACCTACGATGCGAATAATGCGAGGCAACATTTGTCTCAAGTTCCAGGACTCTTAGAACGTATGTGTAATCTAATGGGTTTTGACAGTGACAGGGCTGAAGATGAGAAAATGGAATTTGTACTTTTTGAAATGTGGAGATATAATCAGTCGTTCAGCTTAGGAAATGCTGCAACAATAGAGGACCGAATGCCAATCTGGTATATCATGGATGAATTGGGTTCGGCAATAAATCACAGTGATGAACCAAACTTTAGAGCAATACCTTTCTTCTATATACCAGAAGGAGTTACATACACCCTTTTATTTCCTATAAAAGACGTAAAATACGAAGAAGAAGTTACCAGGGACTTTGTAGAAGGTCAAACAGATGATCCTGAGAAGAGAAGAGCTCTACTTCTACCATGGAAAGACAGTTCTTTCATCGAAGAGAGTTTCGTTCGAACCGAACCAGATGAAAGCTATTTTTTAGCAGGTCATATCAGAGAAACCTTACCTGAGGTAATAGACGTAGAAAGTTATCGTCGTCCACCCGGAGTAAAACTAAAAGTATTTTCACAGTATGTATTCGTTAATGAATATCTTACAGATTCTGAATTTGAAATAGTCAATAACGCACAGGACGCGGATATTTTGTGGTTGACACGCCATTTCAAAGATTACAATGAACTGAGTATTAATTCCCCTCATGTTTTTATAAACCAATTTCCATTTGAGAATGTCCTGACAATAAAAGATTTGCTGTCCATTATATGCAGAAGAAAAGCAATGGACAGACAGTACGATACAGAAACATTAGAAACATATCCATCTTGGGCACCAACAACATTTAATTTAGTTACCGAGCTAGTAAAATTTGTCTCTTATTACCAACAAAGAGAATCCAAAGGTTTGGAGAATCATTGGATATGTAAACCATGGAATTTAGCAAGAGGATTAGACACCCATGTTACTAATAACTTATTTTACATATTAAGATTACCTAGCACAGGACCAAAGATTGTTCAAAAATATATATCTAATCCAGTCCTGTACACAAGATCAGACGTAGGCAAAGTCAAGTTCGATGTTAGATACATCGTGCTACTAAAATCTATAAAACCGTTAAAAGTCTACGCTTACTCAAATTTTTTCCTAAGATTTGCAAACAAGGAATTCGCATTAAATAACTTCGACGTTTACGAACAACATTTTACAGTAATGAATTACGCGGAAGGTACTCCGCTTTGTCACATAAAATGTGCGGACTTCATTCAAGAATGGGAAAAGCAATATCCCAATTTCTCATGGAAAGAATCCACAGAACCAAAGATTTTTGAAATGTTAAGAGATGTTTTCGAGGCCGCCATTGCTGCGGAACCGCCAAAGGGAATAGCGCATAGTCCTCAAAGCAGAGCAGTTTACGCAGTTGACCTAATGCTGGAATGGAAGAATGAAGAAATACAACCGGTTCTTTTGGAAGTGAATTTTTCACCGGACTGCAAGAGAGCCTGTGAATACTATTCAAATTTTTATAACGACATCTTTAAATGCCTCTTCTTAAACGTAGAGAATCCGGAAGTCTTTCACGAATTGCGCGCTAAATCATAAAAAAAGCCACGAAGCACAGACCGGTAATCGTCAATGGTGATTCGCACGTAACAAAAGGATTGTGGTTTAATGCAGCGACCAAAGTGGTCCATTTCACGAGATGGAATCATTATAAGAAGAAATTGTTATAGATACAACGAAATGGCATATTTCGCTCGTGACGAATAGTGGCAACAATGAAGTTTGAGTAAATCCGCGCATATATGGTCATTAAAGCTACATTCCCCCATTGAATAATTCACGTCGTACATAACTTGACACTGTTGTACGGAGTGGTGAGACTAAAGTACTTAATGGAATAATAAACGAGGAAGCAATTAGAGCGGATCCATGATACTCTATTTTGGTCACCGGTTATATTGCACGTAGTGTTCACCTGCGGTGCTAGCTGCATACATAAATGTGCACAGCCGAATAGCTTACATTGAGAGCGATTCATAACGGTACAAGTGCGCAATTTTTTGTCTCCTGGCCCCGCCACTCTCACGAAAGTTATTTCGCTTTCAAGAGATGAGCCGCCAGCCATTTAAAATCTTCATTCATTGCGAAGCACAAGCTGAATTTTAAGTCAGCTATATCGATCGGGTCTACAGAGGTGAGACTCTATTTAAAGTTTAGTAAATATATTTAATCCTTTTTTGACGATCTTTCATTGGAAAATTCGTAATAATACATATTTTGATCGATAACGCTAGCAGTTCATTTATTTTGGGTCTCTCGTTAGCTCCAACCGTCCTCCATTGTTTTACCGCGCTGCCGGAAATGTTGTACAACGCGGCAGCTCACGTATAAATAATATCCCGCGATTATTTCTTTATTTCCACTCGCGGCGTTACTGGTGAAAACTGCGTTTCAGCGACAATCGTTCGCAATAACCGTTGGGGCCGCCGGCTGGCCACATTTTGTTAATTATTCCTGGACCTGTATAACAATGCATTTTGATGGAACCGCTCTTGAATAAAAATAAAAATACATATATAAAGAGAAGCGTAACTCGAAATTTTTCTCACCATGTCTATTTTTTCGCCGTGCGACTTTGGTGAAAGCCATGAGAGCTTTTTAATGTTATATCCTTATATTATCCCCCGTAAACTTCCGTGACAAAGGCTGCGGCGTATATCCGAAGATCGAACGAAACTCCAGGATACGAGGGTAGCGGGAATGCGTGCGGCTCCGCTTTGTCGCGATACTCACCGGCACGTCACATATCGTGCTGGCGCATTCTCACCGCACCGATCTCTGCACTTTTATTCTTCTTTCAGAGTCGTTACGGCCACGAATGATAATTTGCACAATGGAAAGTATTGCCTCTACCCCTTACCCGTCGCCTTCCCTCTGTACGGCCTCCCGGACTGACCATTGGCCGTCGACTAATAGACGCAATTAAGTAAATGAGCACCGACCACCCTTTGTCCAGTAGAGCATCGATATCGCAGAAACAGACTAAGTGGTCTTTGGATTACAGTTCCCATTCTATACTTACAGCGCAGTCAAATTGTCGATTGCCAACGAACATTGGTCACCTCTGGTGTTTCACGTGATCGGTCCACTTCTTTCGTTTTATTGTTGAGAGAATAATTCCAGGTTTGTACAGCTGTACGTGGGTCGGTGGTAGAAATAAAAATAAATCGGGTCGGACTAGGTGCGGGAACCAGACTAGGGAATTTGGTAAATTTTTTCAAATTAAATATCCGGGCGCCGAAAAAGACAAGAACCGTACTATAATTACCTGGTGGGTTAAAAAAAATCATATATATAAACTTGGTTAATATTACTGTGAGGGATTTACAGGGTGAATAACTATTTTCCCAAATCGTAGTAAAATGTAAATTAGAATGTACGATGTAGAAGAATGTAGAATATATATATATATATATGTATATATATATCGTTTATACCGGATTCAGGTACCTACTAGTATCATCCTTTGGTCTGTTTCATCGTTAGTTAATGCTTTGCAAGTGAGGTCAGAAAGTCCTAGCATCATCGCTATATAACCTCACTGGAGATTATTCAGCCCAAAAAGAAATAGCTGGGATGTTGAAAGTGGACGGGTAGGTAAACGTTTTCGTGTGGAGAAAACAGAGCGATCGATCGGTATTACCTTTGCGTTAGGTAAGTACCAGTCCTTGGTAGACGTATTATCGTAAGTTACCAGTAGCTGGAAGATAGATACGAATAAATACTTTCGTTGAGCAATATGCATGCAGGCTCTATTTACTGTAGACCTAAGGGAAGCTAGACTACCTTCTCTCTCCATTTCCTTGAATGTTTGAACGGGTTCTTTGGAGAACATATGATACGTATAACTATGAGCTGCTCGGCCATGGAATATAAAGCAGTGAAGCTCAGGATGCATATACTCCCGTCCATGAATATCGAAGTCAAGCCATTTGGTCAGTCTGGCGTAAACTTTACTTGAGCCAAGGATTCTTCGCGTAACCTAACCTAATATTAAAAATGTGCTCATAGGTATATGCTTTGGTATCGTGCATCCAGGAAATTCTACTCTGCTTTAATTTTATTTATTGCGATTGTTTACCTCTGGGGTATTGAACAAAAAATCAATTACGAATAAACAATTTTTTTATTGGGCGCACGTCCCAGCTTGTTTCTTCCTTTTCTGGTAAAATTTCACAGCATCCCATCTCTATTCGATGAAATTTTTATTTTCGTATTTCCCCTTTTTTCGCGTGATTGCATGTAAGGGATATAGCTGTGTGTCTATATAGGCGCCGTGCTGCGTTATGTGTTGCGTTAGACGTAAGACGTCCTCAGCAGCTGTGGCTCCTACCTCGACCGACATACGTTATTGCACCTGAAGACGAAATCGTGCCCTGCTCAAACTCTTCCTCATCCTCACCCTCGTCCACTACTTCGTTCACCCTATGCCTGGGTAGTTTCGCGTTGCACCCTGACTCCCTTGCCCGAGACTCCCGCAGCGGAGCACAAGGTTCATTACGCCTCCATAAATCACACCACGTACCTTATACCCTACACGGTGTACCTCACCATTATTAATTACCATCACTTTCCGTACCAATAAAAACAGCCTAGGACCACGAAGCGGCTATAGAACGAAGGGATCACGTAATTTCTGGTGCACTGCCGGAATTTTAACGGGTGTGCACCGTCAGGAGCCTGAAATATTTTTAAAGAGAGTATACACCGCGTCTTCTTGAAAGAGTCTTTCACAGTTTTTCACACACAGGGAATATCTTTTCAACGATTCGAACGGTGATTCTCTTGTTAGCCGAGCGACAAATAACCTACGCCAAAGTTATCGCCATTACGAATAACGAAAGGGTTAAGCGACGGCTTCAGGATAGCTGGTGCATTTAATTATTAGCTGGTAGTTAGCACTGCGGTTGTGTAATCAATGTTTTGTCAAGCGCCTGGCTTTTGTTCGAGTGCTCTTGTATTTACGTAAAAGTTGGGTTGGCGTCGCTGGTAAACTATATCTATATACGTACCATAGCATATACGAATGACTTCATCACAGAACCACCGGAACTCTCGAGCTTTATTCACTTTGTAAATTTCTGTAACATCCGGTTAAAAACGTCGTATAATTGCACAATCGTGATAACTGTATCTGTCAGTGGAGGATGAGACAATTTGACGCTTGTTAGGTTAGATCCAGTTCATTCTGCTAATGTAAAAGAGTAAAGTATGAGGTCAAAGCCAACTTTTTTTTTACATCTTTAACAAAGTCAGGGTCCTCAAGAAGTGATTATTCCAACCGAAAAAGGTTTGAGCTTTATCTGGGTAGGGTGTCATTGCGCAACGTGTATAACGAAGTAAGTACGTGAACCAGGTGAGGAGACGGATACCAGTGAAACATGGCTGCGGTGTCGCGTATGGAACTCTGGGCTCTTTTAAAATCCCTCAAGCAGGTCTACTCTAGCAGTGCACAATTAGAGTGTACGGCTTTTATCCTTGTTGTTCTCAGACTCTCCATTTTCTCTCACATTTCTCTCTAACCAGCCGAGACGACACACAGCCTCCCTTGTGCTCCTGTACTCATCTCGAGCAACGTCTCTAATCTCGCGAGTCCAAAGGGAAAGAGAGAAAATATAAAAGGAACTGGGCCATAGCGGTAACGATGGCGCTGATAGCGGCCAGGAGTGCATTCTTAAATCCGGAACCCCACAAGATGAAAATTGTCCCAGTGCGACCTTACTGGAGGGTAGAAATTTCTTTTTGTGCTATCGCTGTTTCTTAACCCTTTCCTTATACCGGAGTAATATTTTCTTCGATAAACAGCCTCTCTTATTTTCATCGTGCCTTTTGTACTTTTTATCTGAAGCTTATGAAGTATCCATTTTACCTTTTTTAATCTTTTTCATTAATTTTTTTTCGTATTTTTCTCTAACCTCGAAACATTTTCAAAAATTGTCTTATCACGGTGAGCTAACCGGTGAGCGACTGTCAATGCGATTTCCTGTACTTATTATTGTAGTGAACTCAAGTGGGCTCAACGGTATTTCTGTAGTAACTTGCGAGAGAGCGAGTTACTGGTAAAGCAAGAGGGAAGGAACTAACGAGGTGTTTTCTAGGGAAGAAAAGGCTCGTGCCACGGATACCGTTTCTCGATACCCTCCATACGCAATTAACAACCGTCGCCTACACATCCGAGATTCGCCGATTTTACCATGAACAATCAATCACAATGAGAAGCATAATTTACTACGGGGGAATAACAACGGTTCTTAATGCGAAACTCGTGTAGTCGGCTATTGTTTTCAATTTTCATTAATATCGATCATAACGAACGCCCAGTCATGCTGCTCTCGGAGTTACCGATATTCTCGCCCTCATTCGCAACCAGCCCCTATTTTTAACTTGATTTACTCTTATTTTCGACCAGTCCCTTGTTGTCTAATGGTATTTAAAAAAAAAAAGTGCCCGAAAGCACTTTTGGCCATTTGCGAAGAATAAACCAGGTAACCGGAAACGGAAACTGCTGAAGTCTATTGTGTTGTAATTCCGTTGTGCCGGTTTTCTCATATTCTCATTACTCCGGGGTTAATTAAATTTTTGTCTGCCTCTCTTGCGAGGCTCCTTCAATATCAATCGTGGGGTAGTGCTTCCGGATATTCCGTTGCCAAGCGCCCGGAATGATCAAAAGAGAAAACCCATTACGAGAAAAAGACTACTCGGAAGCGATTCTTCGACGTCGATTCGATCGTTATGAAGATCAAAACCGACGTTGATTATATAACAAGTCGCGGAAGCGTCTGCGAGGGACGAGAAGCAAGGGTGATAAGAAAGCCGTCGACTAGGGAGAGCATGAGGAGCGAGTTGACTAGGCGGAAGTAGAGCGAAGAGGGTCCAGGGTTTTCACCTCTGGTTATTTTGTGGCTAATTAGTTAGACCCTGGCTCTGAAGTGAAAGTTCAGTCCCTGGTCCCTTCTGGCGTTTGCTTACTCGGCTTTCTTTGCATCCCTCGCGCATTCTCATGGTAGCGGCTCGCTCGATTCTCACCAAAAGGGGTGAAAGAGGCTCCGGTATTATGATCGATGGTCCTGTCTGTTACAACACCCCAAATTTTCCCAACCGCCATGACTCTCTGCGCTTCCTTCTCACTGTGCCACAATACGTAATTAGATTTGAGTTATTTTTGGAAACCCCAGTTTTGGTTTGGATCCCATTCAATTTCGGTCTAATAAATAGGAAGGATCATTTACCAGGATAGAAATGCACGTATATTGCGGATTTCCGGCAATCAACTCCAGGATGAAAATTCTTCGGATTCTCATCAGCAGCCATGTCGTCCCTAAATAATAAAATAGGGGCAGATTTCTTAGACAGATATTACACAGGATTGTTAGGTGATACGAGTGATAAGACAATGATGAAATTGAATAGTAAATTGTTTATTAGTACGAAGGTGTGATAGTGTTTAAGTTAGGTTAGGTGATACCGTCGGGTGATCGAGTGATTTAGATTTAAGTGATCTAGAGATAGATGTTAGAACTAGTTACCCTGTTCTGCGAGCTGGTGTTCTTCCTTTCCATCATAAATCAATATTTCCTCTTTCGTCTTTAGTCCTTTGTTCCGAACTCTGCACATATTTTTTTTGTTCTCTACCTCCCATACCTTTGGTCCATTTCTCGTTTAATTTCAAATTGTTCGCATGCTTTTGTCTTTCGTGCTTAAGTATTTTCTTGTTTCCCCTTTTATTGACTCTCACGAAGTTACCTTACAAAAGATACGATGGCAAAGGAGAGAACGCCCGTGCAAGCTAACTTTCAAGAGCGCTACTGTTACCGAGGTACTCTAGTGCCTATTATATTGTGTGTTGTTTGCTATCTAAAATTAGCGCTAAATGTGGGAATCGTGACATGCCGATAGGTCCTCGTCGCGAGCAACAACGTCGCGCGTGTAACACCCATGGCCGTAATAAATAAAAAATTTCATTATATGAAAAAACTCACTCTCGTGTATTTCTCTCCGTCATAACGAAGGAATCGTGGTTAGGAAAAAAAAAAATGTAAACATGATTTTACAAATCAACTGTAACGAGTCGCGGGACTCCATTGGCGTTGATGCGCCATTCAATAATATTCAATATAACAATTTGCAATTGCGAAAACTATGTAGGAATCGATTACACATATGCTGGGATACTTATAGTATTTATATATATTCATCATATGTATAAATAAGAATAACTTAGGGGACTCGCGGGCATTATAAAAAAACGATTCTCCAAACGTACGTTTCAACTAACATGGACGCAAAAAGGTACAAAAGCGTTTTTTTTTGTTTCTGTGTATCTCGTATCTTATTCACTCTTAATTATCGCGAGCGAAGCAGCACTCGCGCACGCGCAGTCTGATCCGATTAATGCATTCTTTGATTCAATGCACTTTGATCGACTTGTCGTATATCTTATGTATGATAAGTACAATCCCATCTTTAATTCACATTTCAAATCTGCGATTGAGATTCGGACTACCCTCTGTTCGCCTTTCTTCGTTGATCGTAAGAATATGATTTTTGACAAATTACATCTTAAAAGTAACAAATTAAAAAGTATAGCCAAAGAGAAGAAGTATTACCTGCCGATGACCAGGCAGGTGTTTGTTTGACACGTAAGGACGGACAAAGGGTGTTGGGATGCTCGCGTGCAGATTTTACTTCCTTTTCTTTCTTTTAGATCCTATTTACGTACCTACATACCCAACTCTTGGGTATACAATATAAAATTATATATACAACAGAGCATCTCTCGTGAGGTATTCGAACTACCGTGGCTAGAAAGTGTACAATACTGAAGATAGTCAGAGAGAAGTATTTGACGGAAACAAAGAGGCAAGAAAATTGTAACGGAGCTCACGGGTATCCTGTAACCTTTGACAAAATGAGGAAGATTCTTGAATGCGTAAAACCGATAGCCTCTTCGCTTCCGTGAATGAAATTAGTTTACACTGTGTCTATAGTAATACAACGCCATTGTTACAAATAATTTAAAAATTATATATTAAATTTAATGCTTCGATTATTTTTAATAACGATATGGTACAGCTATGCTATACGGGAGGAGATTTTATGTACACGGGCCGCGCATTGCTTAGAATTCTAGTAACTGTACAGTCTAGTACGAATTCCTTTTATTGGTCTCTACCTGGGTGATGCTCGAAGAGCCCCTGAAAATGTACACGTGCCACTTGCCGAATCACCCTTGCGAAATAGGGTGAAGAAAGAGGAAGAGGCATTTCAGTCGAGATCTCGTTATTGACGAATCGCCGGAAGTTAAATCCATATCGAATTTTTAATAGTGCGCTATGTTTCCTCAGCGAGATGGAACGGGACCAGGAAAATATAAGTAACCGTGTAGCGCCTCGCATAATAACAAGCAAATGTTACTCTTTAGCAGTGAAACGTGAATAAATGTGAGACGACTGAGAAAAGCTTTTTAGGAGAGAATAGAGCTGGAAAGAGAATACTTGCTTTTTTTCTCTCTTAACGGAATAGAAATTCAGCAAAAAAGCGCCATTGGAGCACAATGTACCCACGTGAATTGTCGTTTTAACGCTGGCGTGGTACTCCGTCGTCGTGGAGTTCGGGTTGTGCATTAAAATGTCAAAATACATGTAGCACTGTTGGGTATAATTATAAATGTGAAAGTCAGACAGAATTTTTTGAACAGATTCAGTGAAAAAATGTTGGCCCTGTATCATTAAAAAAAACGGGACGGATATAGAGCGAATGCTTGATAGATCGAAAAAAAAGGAATTAGAGTTGATTGCTCGACTTTTCTAGCATTTCGCTACATGAATATTAAGAGTAAAGCGTTTCCTCGAAAATCATCGAATTCCGCCCGGATGAAATTTCGATTTGGATTAATATTTTATAAGTTTCTCGAAGGTCCTGCGGTCGCGACAGCACTCTTCGGGTCTTACCGATACATTTCACAGCCGCCCTTGCGATCGCGACTACATCCACTACTGTTAAATTACAAACGATTAGGCTAAATTAAAATATTTAGCGTCCTTTGGTGTGAGCCTGAGTCTCATTGGATTACAATTTGTTAAGTAGTCTTATACTGTTTATAAATCACTAAGAGATCACATTCCTGATCACTACGTTAGTCTTCGTTTCCTATTGCCTACCGTATATCACGGATTTTAGACTTCTTTTTTTTTCTTCCTTTCTATTGTAAAAGTACAGTGAATGTTTCTTTACTCTTCTGTACCTCGAGTTTTTCACTAGCATTTCAGTTCAACGGCTAAGGATACAGTCTCGTGGCTTTTTGAGACTCTCCTAGGAAAGTACTTCCCACTCGCAGCCGTTTGTCCTGGTGCTCGTACAACGAGATATCCAAAGACACGAACCAGGAACCACGAAGCATCCTTCGAACCATACTATTGTTTAGGACACAATATAATCAGCTGAATGATGAGAATGATGTGAATTCCGATGTTTGTCCTTTCTGTGATTCGTCCTGGAGTTACTACCCCGGGTACCAGTTGTGCCCGTTGTCCCAGTAGTGTGATGACTGTAGCCGCTGTCACTTCCAAAACTGCTATCAGGCTGTCCCTGATAGAGTCTACCCGAGGATATCTGGTCCGGATCCCTGGGTGTGTAGTACACCGGCTGAGAATATTTGTCCTCGGTGTAGAGTCTATCGGTAGGTTGAGAATAGGTATCCGAGTACTCTCCGCCAACTTGCGTGTAAACAGGTACGTTATCCTGACTTTGAAGGCCATAGTACTCTGGCCCGTAATTGTTGTACTTGTATTTGTCGCCTTTGCGAGACTTGTCTTTGTTGCTTCTTCCCTGAGTGGAGTAATGATGCAGCGGACCCAGGACTGGCACACTCTCGTAAGGATTCTCCTCGACCCTGAGAGCCTGTGCCGCAGGCATTGGAGGTACAAAATATGGTAACCTGTGAGCGACGGACGGGACGGACTGTTGTCGCTGGTTGTTCATCGCTCTTGCTCCAGCCACACCTGAAATCATACAGGAAAAGGATTTTTTTTAACTTCGGAATTAAATTATCAGTATCCAGATTACATTAAAATCAATTGTACAAGGATACCGCGACCAGATCATCAAGTATAAATGTAACTATGAGTTATCCAAAGAAGCAGCACTACTCAAGTTTCCAATATGAAATCGAAACCCTAACCGCAGGCTCATCTCTCCCTTGAAAACCAAAAAAAAAGCTAAAATATCTCACCCGCAACACTTGGATAAAGTTGAAGCAACGCGTCGAGTAGCATTCCTTCGTGAAACTCGCCAACATCATGACTCTTATCTCTTCTACGTCTATCCAAACTCTTGGGACTCCTGCCTCTGCGTTCTCTGGGTGGTCTCGCAGCAGCCGGACAGGTTCCCCAGGCTGGTGTCGTGGAGGTGAGCATCCTGGCTTCAGAAGGTTCACCAACCGAGAGTTCATCCTCAGCAAACTCATCCTCACTAGCCGGTTTGGAGGTCGATAGATGATGATGATGATGTAAACGATTCCTGGCATTGAGTTCGTTCTCTTCGTCTGTCTCCGGATGATCTCCTGCAGTACGTCAATAGATATATCCGTCAGATGTCGAAATGGCCAGAGATCATCAGACCGACAGCACTGGCAAATATCAGAGGGAAGCGGTCGAGACTCGCATCCATACAAGGGACATTATTTATCCTGGACAAGGTTCTCGTAATAAATGCCGTTAATTGTTTTAATGCACTCTGAAGCAATTCATCGGCTAAACGCCTGGTAGTAATCCACTGGCAATGTCCACTCGACGAATAGATTCCGACTACATTCATATTTGATATCAATCATTTAATTAATTTCATTTATAGTATCGACCGTGCGAGCTTGTCCTGGCTTACTATTCGATTAGATTGGACTTGCGTCACGATCCTTGGTTAGCCCGTACCAATTAACAATTGACCGATAGGAGAGTCAAGTCGTAACTTATCGAATTTCATTACCTATCGCGAGTGCACATCGAGAGTGGATAACAAACATAACAAATAGACTATGGGAATAGAGTGAGCAACGTGCGAAACTACAGCTGACTGGAAAATTGGTATAACGAAGCTGGCGTGTGTTAAACTGGGGAGAAAAAAAATGATCACTTCAACACCGTGTTAGTTCCATCAAGGATTCTCAGTGATTGCCGCGTACCTATTAGTAGCCACTTTTCTACGATCCGGATATCCGATAATCGGTGGTTACCTCTCAATGACCTCAGACATAACTCTCATCTAGAAGGAGGATTGGTAAACTTTAAAATTACCGCGTACGGATGGAACTACCGGAGAGACTCTAATCGTAACGCGAAATGAGATGGCGAATACAAATGCAATAGAACAGATTGAATAAATATAGAGAACGTAATGCTCGACTGATATCTTACCGTTACTGAGCTCCTCGTAGACGGGATTGTAGAGGTCTTGAGAAGTGTAAGGATCCGGTCCAGGACTGCTACAGACAAAAACCCCACGTCCGCCCTCCTTTACGTCGAGCATCTGCGGGAGAAAAGCGTCGTTAGAAAAGCTATATCCATATGGTGGGTTTTAGCTGTGGACTTGGCATAACCGTCCCCCTCTTCGCCGCTTTCCGCACCACCAGTGTATATTACACTTTTCTGATGCTATCTGCAAACGTTTGCTCGCCCGGCCACCGGCGAACGAATAAGGAAAAGCTTCTTAGCGTTGTAAACTGCTAGCTTACCGTTGTATCGCGCGACTTGGTACGGATGGAGGCTAAGCGAGATACACTATACCCGTAAGGATGCCGCGTACGTAGCTGGGCGTAAAAGTCAAATAAAGAAGGAAGCAGAATATCTTGAAGGTTTTAACGATGCATTAGATTATACTGGGAATGGGGACGAGCAGAGGGACAAAGAGAGGAGTATTGAACGACAGTATAAGGGTTCCTATGAGACGGTATAGATGTATATGAAGACATTCTGATGGTAATAGACGTCGAGGAAGGTTCCCGAGGAAATTCTGAAAGTCAACCGTTTCCGCGTAGCTGGAGGATATATCCGGTAGTTGGCTTGCTTCGAGTTTGCGGCGCCGATCATCGGCAGATCTTGGGAACACGTGTTCCTGACGGTGAGTAAAATCGGGATTGGCAAGAAGATGGAAGGGTAGGATACCTAGTCGATGAGCTGTTGGTTGGCTTGGTGGGCTTCAACGAAACGAGGATTGATTTGACGCAATCGGGGTGTGAACGGTGTAATCCCTGGCCGGTTAGCCTAGTTAACCGTGGGTCAGAGGGTTGGTTATCCTATCTATATCTATATACGCTATACAGAGGGTAGGTAGATGCGAGGAAGGCAAAGCCAGAGGCAGTCTCCTCTGTGCCTCTCTTGCTCGCAGATACTTCAACCTCTAGCTCTGCCTTCGTCAAAGTGCACCCTGATACTCCGCACCGGCTCTTCGTCCTGAGATACTGACGGTAGCTACGTCCACGTTTCCAAGCTGAGGGCATATCGCGTTAACGGGTAAATGGTGCGCCGCAATCCCCAATCTATCTCGCTATCACTGGTCTCTCATACCCCCCTTGCCGCCTTCCTACTCTCGCAATCCTCGTGTACGCCATCGCCAACCTGGGACCACGTCTCGAAATTATCGAACCGCTTCGTCAACTGGTTAACCCCTCATTTGTTGGGTTAGAAATTGCATTGTAATTTGTCCCACTGCCTGCAGAGGGACACTTGCTTATCTTGTGACAGGGGGCACAGAAGGAGTTTTAAGATATAGTACTCTGATTTAACAAGATGAAAGCAGACCTTCCGATTTATATGCATAGACCCACGATTTTAAATATATCTTCCTCTCTCTGTAGATTCGATTGGCAGTTACGCTAAGGTTGGATGGTTTGCTTTGACGAAGTCAATTTAAATACCATCTTTCAGCGACTTTCCTGTTGACTGATTCTCAAAGTTGTTTAGTTCACGATCTGAAATTGAGGAAATCGAGTGGTCTCGTTAACTTGCCTACGGAGAGTCGAAGATTTCAGTTAAGTTAACGTCTCGAGGGAGCCTCTAAAGAATTTAAATACGTGTCTAGTTATCTGAGGAAACTTTTTTTTTTACACCACGATCAGTAAAGTCGGGAATATCCCGATAAAACTAGTGGATCAATTCGTGAAAAAGTTTAAGGGTCTCTAGGAGAAATTTTAAAAAGATTCGCTAGTTTACGTTTCCAGGGATAACCAGAGAGGACATGACTTGGTCCAGGAGTAACTCCAGGAAGCAATATGTCCGTTTGGTAATAGCGTGGAGCAGGAAGGCTAATGGGTTGTCTCTAACGCGCCTAACCTGTCCTACGTTCTGCAACGTGTCCAGTGTCCAGGTCTGTGTTAGCTTCTCCAGAATATACATACATACGTGCACACACGTGAACCGTATAGCACGTTATCGTGCAGTTCCGTACATAGAGACATCGTGGGTATACGTGGAAACCGTCAGGTCCTGCTAATTGTTAGTTATTGCAGCAATTGCATTAGGCCTAAGTCCGGCAGGATCGTTTCGCCAGTTCTGTATCGGAGTAACGCGAACGGATCCTCTGCTAACAGCGGGGAACAACAGGTGGATTGGCGAATTGCGAGGATGCCGAGTAAGCGAGAGTACCCAGAAACTTTTAACGAAAGTGAAAATTCCAACGAAACTCATCTCATTCTTGGAAGGCGGAGCGTATCGTGCTTTCAATTGACACAGGATCCTTGACCGTCGGATATCCATCGGAAATCACGTAAAGAATTTCAGAAAGGATAACAGAGAGAAAGAAGATCGGTAAGATAAAGACGGATCAAGGGATGAAAATGGGAGGGTATTAGATGATAAAATGTGGAGTCTCTAGGTGTCAGCCTGAGGCTCTCAGAAGTCAGGGAAAAAAAGAAAAGGGAAGGGTCTACCGGAGGGCTACGAGTATATAGGCAGATAGGCAGTTACAGGGTGGGCGTCCGCTCTAGTCCATTTACAAAATTAGAGATCTTTCGTGAAAAGAAGGGTGGGTACCAGCAGTCGCACTCCGGAGCAGAGGTGACGTAGTACAACAATATGAGAACACACGCTTTCCGGGCGAGTAGCATCCGCCCGTCCTCGTTCCTCTTCTCGCCATTTACCTTTGCCTTTATCGCAACGAGACGTCTCCTCCCTTTTGTTGAACTCGGAGCGTCCACAACCACGACTTCAGTTCTCGCGCCACCATCAGTCAGAAAAACTTTGAACACAGAAGTGGTTATTCCGTGTCCATGAGTGAGTGTATTCGAGAGATAGACCGAGCTAGACGATGATTCCCGTGACTTTTGAAAACGAACGATTCGCCCTAATCGATTTGAGCTCGACAAGGGGAGCTAAGAAGATGCGACTATAGATGACAGTGACAGGGAAATGATCTGAGAAAGCGACAGACAGGGAGATTAAGGATAATTAAAGTTTGCATAATGTCTGATACGTTGTAGCGTTACGTAGCGTCGGGTTCAAAGGATTGGGATACAGCGGACCGGGTTAATAACCACTCCTCGTCAAATTTTTCAGCAAAGTAATTTTATTTTCTCAATTCTTTTTCTCATACTTAACACACCGTACACATCTCATACACACGCTCGCACTGGGTCGCCGCTCGCCATCCTCGAGGCGCTCTCGTATTTACAAAAACTGCGCAACTCTCGCAATTTCCGGCAAACCGGCTAACGGTAATAAATAATAATAGTAACTAGTTTACAACTTAGAAACGAAGGCCTACAGGTGCTCTCTGCGTATTTCTCTAATGTACGTATACGTATATATACACGAGAGTATCTCTATATTCCTATTTACAACCATGGAGTGCTCGATGCCGTGCCTCCACAATCGACCCCTCCCCCTCTTTCTCTCATTCTGTCTGCCCCTTTTCTTTTCCCACTACTAGCCGACCTTCGACCTCCATCTTCATTTACCTCACGTAACCTCAACCAAGCGACACCTTTTTCTCTTTACGTCTCCCTTACGGCTTCATTCTCTTTATGCTAGTGTAGCGTAACAGTTGTCGCGATCCTTCGATCCTCTCTACAAAAGACGATTGTGCAGGCACGGCCATGTAACAAAATAAATACTGACTAGTCTGCCTGTGACCGGCTTCTCTTATCTCTAATGACGTACAAAACTAATGAATCGTAGCTCGAAATTATAAAGTCCTAGGAAATAGCTAGTATATATACATATATATTATTTACATAGATACACATGTATATACACGGGTATACGTGTAGCTTCCTTTTTCTTTTATCTAGGGATTTTCCGATAATATAGGGACAACCGGATATGTATGTCGCGACTTTAGAGCATACTCACGCGGTAGGACCTAACCCTTTTAAAGTATCTACGCGACGAGGCTCACTGGTATCCTGTCACGTATCCTGAACGTTCAGGTAGACGTCCTCGGGTCTCGCGAGGAGGTGGTGGATCTGCTGAATCGTGCAGAGGGGACATACCTCCTCCTCGGTACCGTCGGTCAGAACCCTTTTGGCAGTACCCGGTGCCCTTCTGTAATTCAGATCTATGTAGGAGTAGCCCTCCGAGTCCAAGGAGCTCGACCTGGACGAGAGTAATTTCTCGGCAAGACGGGGTGGCGGTTGATTTCGAAATTTTAGGGGATTCCTTTTGTGATCGAGCTCCGTGTCCTTGAAGTCTATATAAGAGTAACCTTCCGAATCTACCGAGGGCCTTCGTCGCGTGTTTTCCTGGTTGAGTAATCTCGAGGGTAACGGTGAAGAGGGCGGTAGACTCGCAGGAGCGTGCGTAGGGGTGCGCATCCGAGGCCGATGAGTTGGAGTTATGGGGAGGTTATTGGTGCGTATGCGAGTGGGGGTGATTGGCGAGTGCGTCTCAGGGATAGAGCAAGGGGTTGATTGTTGACTGGTGATCAGAGCATTCTGTGTAGCGAGCAGGTGATTCTGCACGAGGGGAGTGGCATTTGGCAGAGGCGAGTGGGTGGTTATCGATAAAGGCACCCCTTGGGATTTAGCAAGGAGGGCACGCGGAGTACGGTATCCCCCGAGTACGGCCCTGGACGGCTTGTCGGCAACACGCAGGATTGCCCTGGGATCCCGGTAGTCGAGATAGTCGAGGTGGTGCGGAGCCGGGACTCGGGCACGTTGTTCAGGGTTTGCTCGTACCTCGATCGTAGGTTGGCTCGGATGACCCGGGTGATGATTGTGAAGCTGAGAGTGGCCCATAGCTTCCGGGAGATCCTCGTACAGAACTGGACCACCTGTCCCGGGAGTTGGATGGGGCTGCCCATCCGGCAGCGCTCTCGCGCGACCTGCGGCTGCTGCTCCTGCTGCACTCTTGCACGGCAACAGGTTCTGAACTTTCCGCTTGTGTCTGAAACAAAGAAAGTAACGACACCCGTTAGTAAAATTGACAATGGACCGGGTCGGACTTGCATCGAATGGATCCGAGAGCTGGACTACGACGTCTCGTAGAAATTATGAGAACTAAGGAAATTAGAAGAAGTGGAACCGTACGACGGGCTCGACGTAAATCTCTGGCAATTAGAACTTGTTTATTCCGGAGCACGAACCTTTCGAGAGGAAAACGAGACTTTAAATCCACGTGCAAGTGCGACTGCTTTGATGAATATATTCCTTTAGCTCCGTCGAGTCTCTGTTGCTGAGTCAACGACGACTACTCTCGCGCGCTGCGCTGATCGCTCAAGAGGGAAAATAGGAAAAAGGAACAGACCTCGCCGAGTGCGCCGACCTGGCACAGTTTTCGCAGTCCGTTATCTTGATTTTCCTGGATGCCGCGCCATGCCGCACTGCACTACCATCCACGGCTACCGGGTACTAATTATAAAATGGGATTTTTCGCTCCAATGGTAACTGTGATCGAATCAGAGGACGCTCCAGTTAACTTCGAAAACCCACTCGACTATCTTCACGCTGCTACGCTTCGTCTTTCCATCTCTTTTTTTATTTATTTTTTTTTAAATGCACCTTTCCCTTCTTCCGCTCTCCGCTCTATCCCAACAACTGTCAACCCTCTTGAATCCGTTTGGACTTCTTTTCGTATCTTGTCCGTAGTCCACGTCACTCTTGAGCACGTGGACCTCACTCTTTCACCAACATCTACAAAGCCTATGATGATACATTACTTCGACGTGAACCCCTACCCCGTCCCTACGCCAGATTAGTTGGAGCTCATTGAAATTGTTTGCACAGACGAATGCTTTGGGCCGAGTTTCCTCGATGTGAACCTCAGCGAATCACTTTTGCTACGTCGTGATATAAGCGCCGTTTCGTACGTCCTTTCTGACCGACAAACTGAACTCATCTCCATGCGGTCTGGATGGCTGCTAATCACGACGAAGATAAACATTTAAAGCAAGTATCTCATTCCAAGAGATTAAGGTAGATGGTATACACACGAAATTGCTGGTACAGTTGATAATGTGGGAATCCAGCGCGCTGGGAATGTCTGTTTCATGGAGATAATGGACGTAGAGCTGGGTTATTATTTTTATAAGAATTTCATTAAATCATAAACCCTAGAATGACCTATATATATATATATATATATACTTAGGACATCCCCTTCTTAACCTGGTCCTATCCGCTTCCTCATAGAAATCTCATAATCCTGTAATACCATCACAGTATTATACGCCCGACCCTTTCGCATCTAGCAATTACTAATCTGGTACCCGTCGCTGAAAAGCTCAAAATGCCAGGCGGACGACGTTGAGTATTTCACCAGATCCCAGGGATCTAAAAGGGTACAGAGACTTTCTTCTGCAAGGGTGGCGATTATCGTCCCGAGGTATTTCGTACATCGCATGCACTCGAGCAACTTGCACGAATAACCGATGACGAAGTAAGCGAACCGATCCGACCCCCTACAGTATCAGGGGGTATAATAGGCAGCGAAAGTCAAATGAAAGGTTGAGGTTAGACGGTACCTAGGGCCCTCAGTCTCGACGGCTCACTGGGAAAGTAGTTTACTCTGCAAGTTTTAATTATATAATTAGCTTCCGTCAGTCCGATAATATTTGCCAGTGTAATTAAAACCAACCGATATGGTTAACTCGTGTTATAAATTACTATGGGGCACTGCCAGTTTCACTATACTGTACGAGCAATCACACTTTCAGGATTTACACCGTTTTGAGAATTTTCACTGGTGTACACTAACCCTCTCCTTATTGATCTTTTTCCCTTTTGACATTTACTATTACTTCTCTATGTATCTTCCTCTTCTGATCCTATAGAAATATCCGAGCTATATCGCTGAAAGAGAGAGCGAGATGGAAACAGAGAGGAAAAAAAGTGTGGAGTCGCCAACCTTGCACAATTTCAATTAGTCTAACGTCACATCGCCACTTTTCCTTTTTGCCTCTGCGATAAGAGGCGACCTACGGGTCGTAATTTGAAAGCATAGCGCGTGCCAGGGCGCAGGGAGTACGTAGATTGAATTTTGGCCTAGCATAGAAAACCGTTGGATTTCCCTAGTAACGAAATCGCCTGGGATTTCAAAGTTCAGCGGAATAACATGAATTGTCGTTAGAACGGAAGTCAGAGTGTAGATGTGAGTGATGCTATCGCAAGATCCTCTGAAAGTTCTATAGGGTCACGAAATGGAAATGATTGGACTTTGAATGTTACTTGGGAATGGAGAATCGTTAGAGTTCGACGGCCATCGACTACTGTTACCTATTAACCTGCTAGATATTCTCGTTAAGGAAAGATTGGACGTCGTCTCAGCTCGTAATGAAACGCATTGCCAACATCTCGCGTCTTCTGTCCACCCTCGCTTTACTACCCTGGTTCCACCCGATGTCCATAGATAAGGTAATGATTTTTCATTAAGGTCAACGCTATCCGAACTCAGACGCTTCCTAATGGATTTCACATTTAGTCATGCCCGTTGCGCCTCTACCGGGAGAAGACCGGTACTATCCACGGGAGTCTCCGTCTCTTTCTCTGTCTTTTTCTATTTCTCAAGTAGAGCCACTCTGGAATACGATAAAGAAAGAACGAAGGGTGGCTATGGAGTAACTCGCATAAATATCCATTCCACTTGAGACACTGTGTATGCACCGGATGGTTCTGCAAGGTGTGCAGAATCCGCATTTTAAGTGTTGAATAGGTCGTTTAAGCAAAGCTTTTAACACAGGCTAATTAACTGCCCTCTGTTTCTGGCTCAGATATCGTTATTACGTGGAAATACGGCGTAAGATTTATTACGTCATTCCAATTGGCCTAAATAGCTTCGCTTACGCTGCTTTGTTAAATCGTGCGCCAATTAAGAGATCAGGATGGTATATTGAGAATTATAAAGAAAATATAGAGAATGCTAATTTTTCGCTATCAGCAACGGGTTCACAGCTTCAATTATATGGTAGCAACCCCGTTTATTCAGCTATGACATTTGATAGTTCTCGCTCTTGCTGTAGGGCATAGTCCCGGAATATTTAGTGATGAATTAACGGCTACCTCCTATTTTGGATACCATACACGTAGAGTTTCACGAACCGAACACATCCGCTGACAATGGTTTGCCGCGGGCGCGCATTTCGAATCGAAGTTTACCTGCGCTGAGTTCGTAAGCTTCTGGAAACTACAAATTTTGCATATCAATGAATGTGTATGCAAACCCTTCCACCCTGACATCTAGAGACCGATAAACGAGCGCCCTCTCGCCTCTGTGTGTATTCGAGGACCAACCCCTTCATACTGGCACGAGCCAATCCCATTCGGGGGCAAATCGAGTTCGCGACGGCCAAGCCTCTATTGTTTTCGCTATATTCGAGCGATGCGCTTCCATGGCTTATTCTGGGAGATGATTCAGTCTAAAGGAATTCGGGACACGAAACGCCGCTAAGCTTCCATTCGATTACGAGTCAGACCGACGTTCTTGCTCCCCGCGGTGTCCATTCGTGACCCCCTAGCAACACCAGGTCAGCGATTGTCCACAGGTACCTATACGATCATCCCTTTTTGGGGATGGGGTGAATCTTTTTATAAGACCATTTTTCTACTGGGTAACAGGCGGAGGGGTAGTGAATATTCAGTAGCAGAGAGTATCGTGGTTTGCCCAAAGGATTCCATCTAACCTGGTTACGATTTTTCTATTGGCATCAGGGAGCAGGTTCGGCAAAAGAATATAACGGAACGAGATCATCCTATGTGAACTGACTCTTTATATACGTCCAGTTTACACAATAATCAGCAACGTAGCGCACCCCATGTTCCCGTGCCTTAATTTCGTTGGTATTCCCAAGTTCGCGTAATATTTGAGCCAGGGTCGTTAGAGAAAAAAATAGGGGAGAAATGCTAACAAGCAAATATCATTACCAGTACCAAAATATTACGAAGGGCACCCGGGAAAAAGAAGCAAGCCGTTTCGCACCGTGGCCTTTCTAAATTCTATGAACTTTTTAATAGAATCGAAGCTTCGCTTAATGCTTAAGTAGCTGGCCGTATGTGTTATTAAAATTCTTAAGGGTGATACAGTACACCTTGAATTCTAAAAGTATGTAGTAACGTCAAGCAGGCGTATGGACCAGATATAGATCGGAGTGTCGTGGATATAGGATGTGCTGTGTACGTGCTATGGTACCGCCCCCTTGATTGAAACACCGCAGATATTTAAATTGCGAAACTTTTTGAATAAATTTATATGCTAAACCACTTTTCACTTGGAAATCTACTTTTTGGATTTGCCTAATGAGGGAGGGCCCGTCTAATTTGGATTCGTGTCTTCATCACCAGTCCGGGATATCTCTCTTTCTTCGGACTCCCACTTTCACTGCTGTTATGCTACTGCCGCTGGTGCATCGATAATAATAATGGTAATCGTGCGCTTCGAGCTTCAACTTATCACGATCTTAACACCAAAGCCATTTTGATTCTTCGTAGACACCATCCTTTACCAGTTTTGCTCGAAATAATTTTGCATTAAAATTTATTTTCCAATATCTTCTGAAACTCCGCACTGGTTTAAGCAAATTCAATTGGAAGTATCGTGAGCACGATAAAATTCCCGAAAAAATAAAAAAACTCAAAAATATAATACTCGCAAACGCGCTCGATGGAACGTCCTACTGGATAGGCATGCTTATCACCTAAATGAAGGTACTCCCATCAGACGTCTCCGATCTTGTTCAAGACGTGAGGAGGTTCCCACCGCTACAATGAGCACATTGTAGACCGAAGTGCGTTAAGCCTTTCTTCGACGGACGGCATTAATGGCGCTTCAAGAGCCACTGGTCCCTGAGAGCAATGAGTCGAGGTGTCGAGATGCCAGGTCTGCCATTGTTCTTCGAGCAGATTCGATCGTCTAATGATATAAAGATGTTGCTGTCCCAGAAACATAGACCAGCCTGAATGATGGGTGAGGTCCAAGCGTTCATCCTCTTGTTGTTGTTTGCCGCGGCTGAAAGCATCGCCAATATTGTGGCATCGAATGTCAGAGACTACAGGCTCTCGGATTACCGAAGCTTCGGCTCCCAGGCGGGATAGATATAGGAAGATGCTAGCTCGACTTGATCTTGATGCGTAAGGATGACGATGCACTGTATCGAGTACGGTGACTTGTTCCATACTGTTAGGCAGGTATACATGGGTGATGAGCAAGTACCTTTCCCTTTCAAAAGGGATTTCTATGAACAATGGCGTTAACGATACCCGTGAACGGGATGAGGTAGCGCGTGTGCTGGTCTATTGTAACTCTTGTAATATCGCTTCTAATGATCCTGGTCTGTCCAGGTGGCTCCAGGTAGTATCCACCTATGGATTACCCTGACCCTCAGCACTGTGCTATCTCATTCGACGCCATCTCTATATTTGTCTGACCGTGCTGTAGCGAGTTCGTTCTCCTGGTTGGTCTCCGTGCGTGCTCTCGTGCATGAGAGGGACACATCGACGAGAGACCTCAGCAGGGAATTGACACGGGACGAATTTCGTGGCGGACTTAATCGTATCTACGCGTCGGCTGTCACTCGTCAAATTCGAATTCAGAATTCGATTTGGTCGACGGTCCCCCCACACTGCTGTGTATGTATTTCGATTCCTCTTCATCCATCGAATGCCTTTCTCAACTAAAGCTCAGAGTGGCTGAATATTCAGGAGGCGTCTTCGTCGGATATACCGCAGGAGAGGATCCGCTGTCGATTTTGAAGATGTTGATGCTGCTCCGACTGTCTCTGCAGAAAAAGCAGGGATTCCCGTAGCGAGTGAGTGTCGGGGATCTTTGAAAAGTCGAAGGAAATTAGCTCCGGCTAGATTTAATATCCGTTTTATTTTATTTCACGCACCGTCGACTGAGCTGGTGGTAAGAGACGACGGCTTGTCTTCTTCGGCTATGCAGATACGTAAAGGAGAATGGATATACCTGGGCGTACATCGATACGCGTGCATATCAAGGGGAGATGTAAGAAGGGGAGAATTTCCGAAGCGCTCAGGCTGTACGGGGGAAATTAAATTTTCTAAGGTTGTCACACACGTCTGTTACTTCGCACAGCCTAGGACTTTCCGAGAGATGCTTAAGAGAAAGGAACTGCCTAGAACAGGCTAAATTTCACTCAAGGAGACTCCGAGGGAGATGAATTTGTTTGCGGCGGTTGCTTCCCTAAATCAACCACCGTTCGTACTGCCAGCACGCACTGGGAAAACCATTGTACGCCGTAGAATGGGGTTAGACGACTCCCTGTAGTACCCGAATGACGCGACATAACGAGACAATCAAGCGCGAGTTGCTAAGGTATAGAGCGATCATCTGTAGAGATAAGAGCCGCTTTCCTTCGTTTCGTCGTCTAATTGCCGGGAGTGGGTTTACCAAGAGATTTCTATTTCCTTAAACAGGGTTCGGAAACAATATCCAAGATACACGATGCTACCATGACAAGAACCTTTCTCACCCAGGAATATTAAATACATGGTAGGATATACGAAGGGAGTTGTCGCAAGCGTAAGAAACTAAGAAAGGCTATTTAAAGGGAGGAAAAAAAGTGTAGCTAGGTAAAGTAGCGTGTCGCACGAACAATAAGGAGCAAACAATCGCGTTAACGGATGGCATTTTAAGGCTGCCCGTGTTGCCGACGAAAGGTATTTGCGTGAGCCACGTGATAGAGCGAGAGAGCGTAACGCGTAACAGGGAGGAACGACAGGGATGGCCAAGGCGTTAACGAGATCCAACCAGTGGAGTTGAGCAGAGTCGTGTTTGAACTCGAATTTCCAGGCGCTGATCCTAGGTTGGCTGGTAGTTAGCATAATTATATTTATGAAACTCCGAGACGTTGGGGTATTCTCTCCCTTCCACGGCTTTCAGACTGGCTAAACGTATTGCCCGCGTGCTTTCGATCCGATTTAATCTCTCCCTGTGTATATTCTACCTACGTCCAATGTGTATTCTTATTACTCGCCGAAACTCATTAAGGCTAGACATCTTGCACCGTAGAAGCTCAGTCTAAACTGTTCAAAGTACCTATAGCGCGTCACCTTTGTGCGCCCGTCGAAGACCGAGGGAGATGATGCGTCCATTAGTAGACACTGTGTACACTTAGAGTACAGCCGATACGATACTGCCTAGCAAAGGTGCTACGTTCAAGAGATGTCGATGCGGTTTAACCTGGTGGTCTGGAGCAAGCAGCATAGCCAATTGCACCCAATACACCGATAATTCGCGAAATGCCAGGTGGAAGGGTTAGGTGAAGCACGGCGCGAAGTGTAACGTTGGAAGAGATGGGGGGGGGGGGCTTGTGGTGTCCCTGCCAGGGATAAATGCGCAACCCCAGTTCAGGACCAGGTGGTCCTGGCTTTAGTCCTGAAGCTATTCGCTTCCCTAGAGTGTGGTCAGCATAGCCGACATAACATAACTGGCGTAACGTCGCATTAGCTGTGTATGTGTAGCAAAGGGGGTAGCAGGCGCACGTGCACCGAGGGGTTGCATGGACGTCGCACACGCACTTTGACACGGTGAAGCCTGGTAAGGGTTGTCCAACCATTCGCAATCTCGCCGGGTAGATATACGCTGAAACAATGACGATGACGTAATTATAGCTGGTATGGGGGCAATACCTCGACTCTCGAGTACAATAGAATGCGACTGGCCTATATGTCATGTTCTTACCCTATCCCGAACCCCGGTACCGTCGACACCGGCGCCTGCACCACCCACCGAGATAGAATTAACGCAGTGTCCTAGGTGCGCGAGGGCAAAGGGGTGTCTGCAAATTAGGGCGCCACCCTGTTAATTGAATCGAATTGGCAGGGAGCCGGACGCTTAGCGGTGATTTGCTAGGACCGCTCGGAACTTCCAATTCCGTTCGTTAATGTCGCACCAAAGTCCGCCGGATGATGGACGGGATACTTAACCGGAAACTGGTTCGCAGCTATGAGTATATAGTACATCTGCCATATTCGCTGGCTCACTCTTGTTACGTTCAACCAAGTAGAACGGCGTACATTAGAGTTCGTAGATTTACCTCGCGCTCGTAGATTTCGTCCGGTCGTACATCCCAACCGAGACATCCGTTATGGAATCTGCCACGACGATGATGTCTCTCGTATCCAATCTACGAGTCCGACGTCTGCTCCCAGCGCGTGAATACCGCCTCTAGTGACGTCCTGTCATCACCAATTATAATCCATTCAGGGTACCGCGGGTTAAATTATCCATAGAGCAAGTACCCTTTCCGTCGCCCAGAAACAAACGGGCATGACTCACCCTCGAATCTCCGAACCGATAATTTCACACAGCGCATCCCCCCCTGCCCCCCACCAGTCGGCTCGCCAACTTCACCAGCTCTCATACTTCTCTGCGCTATACACGAGGACCCTCTCTCTCCTCTCACCCTCGCCACTATACTCGTCTCTCTTTCTCTCCCTCCCACTCACGCTTCATCCCTTGGCCCGTGTGCTGTGTTTGTATCGCGCGTTTCAAAGTTATGCATGGAATCGGAGGGCCGCCTCGTCGCGCCTCGCTGCACAATGGATCTTGATTGCCATTGTCAAAGGGGGCATTCCAAAATAAATAAAGCCGCCCGCCACTTACTGGAACCGCGCCTACCCCTCTAGACGCGTCGACTCCCACCCCGAACGCGAGACACCCTTTCCGTCGGGATACATAGCGTCCACTGCGGCTTTTTCACCCTCGAGCACTCGTTTTGTCGCCCAGCGAGGTGTCATTGGAAACTGCTCTTTTCGCACCTGAACATTTGTTCACTGTTCACTCTCTTCGTTGTGCACGAGTTTCTCATCCGGTTCTATAATAACTGTGTATTTAGAGTCTGGACCTCACTGACATGCTCCACGTAACTGTAGGACTTTGCGCTTTACACGTGGGTACCGCAAGGCGCTTAATCATTACAGCGTTACAGAGTACCGCGTGCGTAATTTACGAAAACATTTAAAGGGGCTACCAAGTGTATTTAACATTCTCCCTAATGACGTGGCTATTCGTTATACCGGGTGTAAGTGAAAATTGTATATTCTTTCGTCAAAATTACCTTTACCCCCAAGTACTTTAACCAATCCAGCGCCAAGCATCGTTAATCGGTTAGACTCCGGAAACTGACGATTCTCATCGCAGAATTACTTGTTAATATCCGTAAGTGCATCTCGCCGCTTCTTGCTGGACGTTTCTTACGAGGCACACGGACCAACACGGAGACGTAACAGCCATTGCACAGAGTGGCGGGGTAGAGCATTGCTTGCTGAGAACCGAGGATATCTATCCGAGAGAAACTCTCATATTTCTGAGACACCCTACGCATAGCGCTAACAAGCGATGACTGGAACGCGTCGTATGGTAGAGGCCTGGCTAGACGGTGGCCACTCTACATAATTGCTGCCTATTGTACGTGTGCTACCCATGGAGACTGAAGTTTCCCTGCGGGCTACGTAAATATCTTCATTCCGCTACGACTGAAAGACACGCATGTGTCCTTCGTCGATCCACGAGTCGCATCGTCCTCGAGAACAGATGATCATCCTTCTGAATGAAGTCCCGCTCAATTTTACTCGGGGCACCGGGATGAGTTGAGCATATACCTATCAGCGCGACAGACCTGGTCTCCACGAAAATTGGTGGATGCTTGATTCGGTAATTGCTTGTTTACAAGTCAAAATAACCAGCGAGACTCGTGCTTGTTTATCAGCGCGCGTATAGCGTGCCCTCGAACGCAATGTTGAGAATGTCGAACAGAAGCGTGGGCTTGCTGATCATATAATCCTATTGCTATAACGAAGCCGAGTATCGGTGACCTGATTGCAGCTTACGGTGACAAAGGCTAGGAACGAAAAAAAAGTCTGTGGGGGAAAGAAAAGGTAGAGATGAAACACGAACGATGCTGGAGGGCTGTGAGATTTCGCTGTATATCGGCCCGTGGCTTGTGTCACTACTCATTGACCCGAAAAAATCGTTAACGCGATACACGCGAGAGGTATGCATAACCATAGATTCAAAAATAGCTGAGGGTCAGTCGGGTATGGAGAAATAAGGTGAAAGGGAGGCCGGATCGAATCGACTCGAAACCGATATAGAAATCTTTGAAATAGGTAGAAGAGGGTACATAAGTATAGGTGAATCCGCGTGGGTGCTACAGTGCAGTGGGTGGTCCAGGATGGCGTGGGGCTTTGAAGTGGCAGTCTGGCATCGCCGGTAGCATTGGTGCTGACAGAGTGCACCTTGCTGGCAACGGAAGCTACCGGAGGCGCGGACACGGGTGTATAGAGTGTAGCAAAGCGTCGAGTCACTCGCAGGGTGGTTCACCGTTTGTAAAAGTATTTCAGGCCGTGCTATGCGGCCAAAGGTCGTACTACACTTGATGGCTAGAGAACGGGTAAGGCGTTGTACCGGGGCGGGTGGTTCCGTGTGAAAAGGTGCATAGCCATGGCCCGTGGTCGGGCCCGCCGGCGTCCCTACTCCGAGATAATGGTTTAAGTAAATGCGCGACATTTTATCTACGACGAAAATTCAATTTGGCCCGCAAAGTGCCGGATCAGGTTTTAATGCTGGTGATATTACACCCCTTTTATATATAGGACGGAAATACCCGGTGCGCCGAAGAAGGCTGACGCCTCTCTGGTAATGTGCTCGTAGTAGGTGCGGCTAGGTACAGTGTCTGGTGTACCTGGCGCTATACGTAAAGGGGACAAAACGAAGAGCGGTTAAGGGAGCAAAGGAGTCCGCGGGGTTTGGGTGTGTGTGCAAGGGTGGATTCAGGTTTGGTTCGGGTAGCCTGGGGAGGGGCGGAACGGAGCGATAGCTGGCTCCGAGCTGAAATAGAGGAAATATAGGTTAGATTAGGCGAAGACGCATGGCCCACCCTGTCCCGGCTTTGGACGCGAGTTAAATAAAGGCAGCCACTCGAAGATTCATTCCGATCTCCCTCGGCGGAAGCATCGCTACCGGGTTTTACCGTTTAAACCTTCCACGAGGTTCTGGCACGTCGCGACGCCATCGTGAAGAACTGCGATCGCTTTTTCCAGAGTTCGAATCGATCTGGGCTGTCGATACCCGCCGCACCTTCGTGTCCAAGAAGATTCACCGATCCTACCTCGGAATAATACCGAAAGACAGCTTTCACCCTTTGCCAAGGAAAGAGGGTAGGCACATGCACTCTCGACGTTCCCTTCGGAGGCGTCGCACGGATTTCGCCAACGGGGACGACGTAAACACCTGCGCGTCTTACAGAAAATTGGCAGAGCACGAACGGAACCCACGTGACGTACGCGCAGCGAATCGATATCGTGAACGGCGAATAGGCTCCGGATGAAGGAAACGGGCAATAAGAAATTTAAGAAAGCACATTCCGCCAACCGAGTCTCGCTGACGCGTCGCGGCAGGTGTCAAGAGGAACCGAGCGCGATAAGATCGACCGACGCCAAAAATACTTTTGACGAAAATAAGTGGCGGCAATGCGTGAAGGCATTTCGGAAGAGCGCAATGCCTGATTCCTCGAGAGACGCGCGAGGAGAAATGGCCGCAAATGGTTGAGGGAAGAGAGAGAGAAAGACGAATAAATGAAGAAAAACGAAAGAAATAGGGTACAAGACCTCAGGGCAATATTCACCTTGGTCGAGCCATGTCCAGCGCACAGTGCGTGAAATTACCTGATTTGGCCAATGGAGGCGACCGGGTCTCGTCCAGGAACCGTCGTGGGTACCGAGGCAAAAGCGATATAATTTTACTTCTGTCGGACTCGCCCTTGTCCTCGTGTACTCGGGAAGAATATTTTATGGTGATGATTATTACTAGCCGAAAGCGGTGGGTATACGTAGCCGGCTGCGTGAGGATCGTTCGTTGGCAATTCCATTAAGCTGCAGTCGTTTGCTCATGGTGGCCGGTCATGGGGGTCTTATGGTTCGTACCTTGCTCTTACGAGGCGTTAAAGACAACGAGCGAATTATCATGGCCCCGAGCGAACGACCCGCGAGACAGGTGGATTTCTGAGTAAGGGATGGAAGAACGGAAAGTATTAGCGTAGAGGTAACACCGAGGGAAGTGCTCGAGGAAGAGGATGAAGAGCTACGAGAAACGAAGAAAAAGTGAACATGGCACTGATTAGCATAGAAACTACGCCGCGCCATGTTGTATGCGAGAACGCGTTGCGTTTCCTGACCGTCCGACGTTCCGTGCTCTACGAGGTACACGACGACTGCGAGCAGGGGACAGGGAGGGAAGGAGGTGACGAGGATCGGAACCAGAGGATCAGGTTGAAATTCCAAAAGAACAGCAAGAGCAAAGGCAGGAGGCGATGGTGACGCGAATGAAAACAAAGACAAATAGTCATGGCAGTTAGATATGGCTATAATGCCACCCACCAAGTGCGAAGCGGACACTCTGGGCCCGCAAGTACTTGAGATATCGGACTGGTCCACGAGCCCCGATAACGGGACCTTGTTATGATAAATACACGCGAGTTAACAGAAACCCCATTGTAAATGAGGTGGAGTGTCCTCCGCCGGCCATAGACGCCGCTTTTGAAATGTCCGATAATTAAAAGCCTGAATGCTGGTATTGTGAACAAAATGATCACCGGGATAGTAATAACGCAGTGACGCGCAGCATCGAGAAGCACGCGTACATACGCATCACGCGAAGCACCGACGTCATTGATCGGGAAATTGCATTGGGATAGGAATGCGTTCGGCAGGACTGATAGCGGCTGTGCAATTACGGTAAACAGAGGGGTGGTTAGGTGGGACATTGAAAAAACATTGATAATTCCACGTATCGCGGACCCAGCGGAGCTCTTGTTTGACGAACAATTGAAAGGCGTTTTCGAGGACTTTGTCACGCTACGAGAGTCTCTTGTGCCCATGGATATAAAGATTGTCATTTTTAAACGTGGAATAATAATGATAATAATCGATAATCGGATAGAGGTAGCACACCTCGTTAATAATAATAATGACCGCACGTTAATATTTCCAAATGCAGGTATATTATTCGCTGAGTGCTAAGCTATACCTATATCGGACACCATTGTTTTTCTTCCCTGCATATAATGTACGTCCGTTTGACGAGCAGTTTGTGGACCGTAAGAGAGCTTCTACAGACAGTTAACGTTAACTTGAAAAGGCAGTCAGGGATAAACGGCCGAGTTTAAGAGCGAAGATAGAAACCTGTATCGATAGGTAGCCACAAGCGAGAACGGAGATGCTCGAATACGATATAGGAAGTGTGAAGCGTAAGAACGAGTATAAATCTCCATATATCTATTCCCACCTCGGCGATGCTCGCAGTCACGTATGAACGGTTAGGGTTGGCTCTAAAGAGAAAAAAAAAACATTACCGTCAGCAGCACGCGAGAGCACTAAAGCACATCCCTCGCTTTCGGAATAGCCTATTTTTGGCTAATTTAGGGACCACTAGAATGCCAATGATTCCCACGTTCCTATGTAAACTGCCACCCTTTTCCGTGCGAGTTCAACCGACTGCCCAAAGTATCCACCTACCGAGATCCTCCTTTCTTACATTTTTTCTTGTCTCTCACAAGATATGTACTTTTTCAAAGACTCGCGGTACGTGTCCTCAGGGACATCGTGATTGGTCGTCAAGTGCCGTGTGTAACGTAGCGACTTGTAACTCGTAGAAATTAATGCTTTGCGTTCTCTCATGACTTCAGTTGTAACGATACTTATCGATGGAGTATGGTAATCATATGATTTCGTAAGTTTGACGAACGATGGCACCATATTCGGTA